>JAYEVF010000041.1:0-442890 GCA_036346355.1 Rhipidocladum racemiflorum
ATGAAGCTGAGTGTCAATCAACCAGAATGGACTTCATATGTCTGCCGTAGCTCATTTTAGCAAGCAATTTGGGCTCATCCGTGTCGGTGTGAAACCTACACGACAAATGGTACTGCAAGTCACGCTCGCATTCGTAATCCAGTACGAAAAGAAAGCTTGTGGCAGACACCTGAATAGAGTTCATGTGTGGCCAAGCTCACTTCGCATGTATTTACTGCATCCGATCGGCGCTAAACATTTCTCCGCGATAGGTGCCAACGGGTATCGCAAGCCGCGTATGATCAAAACGATACACGAAAGGAAAATGTGGGCCAAATCAAGCGCGAGTGGACTTTCCATGCATTGTCGCTACAGTTCTGCATTCATTTCGAATACGTCCCTGATTGTGGAAACATCCCTCCGCGCCGGGTCGCAAGGTGTTCTGCAAGCCGCGTCCGACGGAAACGATGCACGAAAGGAAAATTGGTGTCAAACTACCCGAACGAACATCAAATATGCCCTATCCCAATACTACCAGCATTTCGAGTACGACCGAGTCGAAGCGAAATAATCAAGCACGATGTGTCCCTAATGTTATCATAAACTACACGCGTACTAAAACGGTGCACTAAACGAAACTTCGCTCCAATCATGCCGAATGAACTTCATATTTGCGCAAGCACATTCCGCATGCATATCGAGTCCGTCCGAGTTGTTGCGAAATATTTCTCCGCGATGAGCACGAACGAATACAACAAGCGCGCCTGCTCGAAAACGCGTTGAACGAGATGAAACTGAGTGCCAAACACATCGAGTGGAATTCATATGTGCTTCCACTCATTTCGGCATGCATTTTGAATATGTCCGAGTCGGTGTCAAATGTTCCACCACGACGGGTTCGCACGGGTAATAAAAGCTGAATACAAACGAAACCGATGCACGAAACAGAACCGAGTGCCAAACACCCCAAAAGAACTTATGATGTTTGCAAGTGCTTTTCATCATTTGTATCGAATCCATTCGAGTAGGTCTGAAACATTCCTCCACGACGCGTCCCAACGGGCACTGCAGCGGAAGCCATTCGAAAATGAAAATGATGCACGAAATGACACATTGTGGCAAACATCTTACACGCTGCAACCTAGCACGCCAAAATGAAACATTGCGGCACGAAACGAAAACGGTGAACGAAATGAAGCCGGGTGCAAAACACACCGAATGCAATTCATATGTGTTGTAAATCATTTAGGCATGCATTTCGAATCCGTCCGAGTCGCCGTGAAATATTCCACAACGATGAGCTCCAAAGCTGAAAAATTGAAAGCGATGCACGAAACGAAACTTAGTGCCAAACACCCAGAATTAACTTACGACGTTCGCTTGTGCTTTTCAGCACAATTCTGCATTCATTTTGAATACGTCCGAGTGAGTGTGAAAAACATCCCTCCGCGACGGGTCACAACGGGTACTGCAAGCTGCGTCCGAATGAAAACGTTGCACGAAACGAAACTCGGTGTCAAAATCCCCGAATGGGCTTCATATGCGCCCTAGCCCGTTTCAGCAAGCATTTCGAGTACGTCCGGCTCGAAGCGAAACATTCATGCACAATGGGTCCCTAATGGTAATAAAACTACACGCGTACAAGAATGGTGCAAAAAACAAGACATTGTTCCAAACATGCCGAATGAACTTCGTATATGCCCAAGCACATTTCGGCATGCGTTTTGAATCGTTCCGAGTCGTGTGAAACATTCCTCCGCGACGAGTACTGTATGGTGCAAGGATTTTCACAAGAAAACGTCGCATAAGATGAAGCTGAGTGTCAATCAACCAGAATGGACTTCATATGTCTGCCGTAGCTCATTTTAGCAAGCAATTTGGGCTCATCCGTGTCGGTGTGAAACCTACACGACAAATGGTACTACAAGTCACGTTCGTACCAGAACGAGTACGAAAAGAAAGCTTGTGGCAGACACCCTGAATAGAGTTCATGTGTGGCCAAGCTCACTTCGGCATGTATTTCTGTTGCATCCGGATCGGCGCGAAATATTTCTCCGCGATAGGTGCCAACGGGTACTGCAAGCTGCGTGCGTATCAAAACGATACACGAAAGGAAAATGTGGGCCAAACTGCGCGAGTGGACTTTCCATGCATTGCTGCTACAGTTCTGCATTCATTTCGAATACGTCCCGGTGATTGTGGAAACATCCCTCCGCGTCGGGTCGCAAGGTGTTCTGCAAGCTGCGTCCGGACGGAAACGATGCACGAAAGGAAAATTGGTGTCAAACTCCCCGAACGAACTTCATATATGCCCTATCCCATTTCGACAAGCATTTCGAGTACGTCCGAGTCGATGCGAAATATTCATGCACGATGGGTCCCTAATGTTACTGTAAACTACACGCCTACCAAAACGGTGCACGAAATGAAACTTCGTTCCAATCATGCCGAATGAACTTCATATTTGCCCAAGCACATTCCGGCATGCATATCGAGTCCGTCCGAGTTGTTGCGAAATATTTCTCCGCGATGAGCACGAACGAATACAACAAGCGGCGCCCGCTCAAAACGTTGAACGAGATGAAACTGAGTGCCAAACACATCGAAAGTGGAATTCATATGTGCTTCCACTCATTTCGCATGCATTTTGAATATGTCCGGAAGTCGGTGTCAAATGTTCCACCACGACGGTTCGCCACGGTAATAAAAGCTGAATACAAACGAAACCGATGCACTAAATGTAACCGAAAGTGCCAAACACCCCAAAAGAACTTATGATGTTTGCAAGTGCTTTTCATCATTTGTATCGAATCCATTCGAGTAGGTCTGAAACATTCCTCCACGACGCGTCCCAACGGGCACTGCAGCGGAAGCCATTCGAAAATGAAAATGATGCACGAAATGACACATTGTGGCAAACATCTTACACGCTGCAACCTAGCACGCCAAAATGAAACATTGCGGCACGAAACGAAAACGGTGAACGAAATGAAGCCGGGTGCAAAACACACCGAATGCAATTCATATGTGTTGTAAATCATTTAGGCATGCATTTCGAATCCGTCCGAGTCGCCGTGAAATATTCCACAACGACGAGCTCCAAAGCTGAAAAATTGAAAGCGATGCACGAAACGAAACTTAGTGCCAAACACCCAGAATTAACTTACGACGTTCGCTTGTGCTTTTCAGCACAATTCTGCATTCATTTTGAATACGTCCGAGTGAGTGTGAAAAACATCCCTCCGCGACGGGTCACAACGGGTACTGCAAGCTGCGTCCGAATGAAAACGATGCACGAAACGAAACTCGGTGTCAAAATCCCCGAATGGGCTTCATATGCGCCCTAGCCCGTTTCAGCAAGCATTTCGAGTACGTCCGGCTCGAAGCGAAACATTCATGCACAATGGGTCCCTAATGGTAATAAAACTACACGCGTACAAGAATGGTGCAAAAAACAAGACATTGTTCCAAACATGCCGAATGAACTTCGTATATGCCCAAGCACATTTCGTCATGCTTGTTGAATCGTTCCTATTCGTGTGAAACATTCCTCCGCGACGAGTTGTATGGTGCAAGGATTTTCACAAGAAAACGCCGCATAAGATGAAGCTGAGTGTCAATCAACCGTAATGGACTTCATATGTCCGCCGTAGCTCATTTTAGCAAGCAATTTGGGCTCATCCGTGTCGGTGTGAAACCTACACGACAAATGGTACTACAAGTCACGCTCGCATCAGTAACGAGTACTAAAAGAAAGCTTGTGGCGTACACCCTGAATAGAGTTCATGTGTGGCCAAGCTCACTTCGCATGTATTTACGCTGCATCCGGATCGGCCGCGAAATATTTCTCCGCGATAGGTGCCAACGGGTATCGCAAGCTGCGCGGCGTATCAAAACGATACACGAAAGGAAAATGTGGGCCAAACTGCGCGAGTGGACTTTCCATGCATTGCTGCTACAGTTCTGCATTCATTTCGAATACGTCCCGGTGATTGTGGAAACATCCCTCCGCGTCGGGTCGCAAGGTGTTCTGCAAGCTGCGTCCGGACGGAAACGATGCACGAAAGGAAAATTGGTGTCAAACTCCCCGAACGAACTTCATATATGCCCTATCCCATTTCGACAAGCATTTCGAGTACGTCCGAGTCGATGCGAAATATTCATGCACGATGGGTCCCTAATGTTACTGTAAACTACACGCCTACCAAAACGGTGCACGAAATGAAACTTCGTTCCAATCATGCCGAATGAACTTCATATTTGCCCAAGCACATTCCGGCATGCATATCGAGTCCGTCCGAGTTGTTGCGAAATATTTCTCCGCGATGAGCACGAACGAATACAACAAGCGGCGCCCGTTCGAAAACGTTGAACGAGATGAAACTGAGTGCCAAACACATCGAGTGGAATTCATATGTGCTTCCACTCATTTCGGCATGCATTTTGAATATGTCCGAGTCGGTGTCAAATGTTCCACCACGACGGGTTCGCACGGGTAATAAAAGCTGAATACAAACGAAACCGATGCACGAAACAGAACCGAGTGCCAAACACCCCAAAAGAACTTATGATGTTTGCAAGTGCTTTTCATCATTTGTATCGAATCCATTCGAGTAGGTCTGAAACATTCCTCCACGACGCGTCCCAACGGGCACTGCAGCGGAAGCCATTCGAAAATGAAAATGATGCACGAAATGACACATTGTGGCAAACACCACTCACGCCAAAAATGATGCAATTTGAATGGAACATTATGGCAAGCACCTTACACGCTGCAACCTAGCACGCCAAAATGAAACATTGCGGCACGAAACGAAAACGGTGAACGAAATGAAGCCGGGTGCAAAACACACCGAATGCAATTCATATGTGTTGTAAATCATTTAGGCATGCATTTCGAATCCGTCCGAGTCGCCGTGAAATATTCCACAACGATGAGCTCCAAAGCTGAAAAATTGAAAGCGATGCACGAAACGAAACTTAGTGCCAAACACCCAGAATTAACTTACGACGTTCGCTTGTGCTTTTCAGCACAATTCTGCATTCATTTTGAATACGTCCGAGTGAGTGTGAAAAACATCCCTCCGCGACGGGTCACAACGGGTACTGCAAGCTGCGTCCGAATGAAAACGTTGCACGAAACGAAACTCGGTGTCAAAATCCCCGAATGGGCTTCATATGCGCCCTAGCCCGTTTCAGCAAGCATTTCGAAAGCACGTCCGCTCGGCGAAACATTCATGCACAATGGGTCCCTAATGGTAATAAAACTACACGCTGCAGACAAGAATGGTGCAAAAACAAGACATTGTTCCAAACATGCCGAATGAACTTCGTATATGCCCAAGCACATTTCGCATGCGTTTTGAATCGCTCCGAGTCGCGGTGAAACATTCCTCCGCGACGAGTACTGTATGGTGCAAGGATTTTCACAAGAAAACGCCGCATAAGATGAAGCCGAGTGTCAATCAACCGTAATGGACTTCATATGTCCGCCGTAGCTCATTTTAGCAAGCAATTTGGGCTCATCCGTGTCGGTGTGAAACCTACACGACAAATGGTACTACAAGTCACGCTCGCATTCGTAACGAGCATTTAAAAGAAAGCTTGTGGCAGACACCCTGAATAGAGTTCATGTGTGGCCAAGCTCACTTCGGCATGTATTTCTGTTGCATCCGGATCGGCGCGAAATATTTCTCCGCGATAGGTGCCAACGGGTACTGCAAGCTGCGTGCGTATCAAAACGATACACGAAAGGAAAATGTGGGCCAAACTGCGCGAGTGGACTTTCCATGCATTGCTGCTACAGTTCTGCATTCATTTCGAATACGTCCCGGTGATTGTGGAAACATCCCTCCGCGTCGGGTCGCAAGGTGTTCTGCAAGCTGCGTCCGGACGGAAACGATGCACGAAAGGAAAATTGGTGTCAAACTCCCCGAACGAACTTCATATATGCCCTATCCCATTTCGACAAGCATTTCGAGTACGTCCGAGTCGATGCGAAATATTCATGCACGATGGGTCCCTAATGTTATCAGAACTACACGCTGCACCAAAACGGTGCACGAAATGAAACTGCTCCAATCATGCCGAATGAACTTCATATTTGCCCAAGCACATTCCGCATGCATATCGAGTCCGTCCGGAAGTTGTTGTGAAATATTTCTCCGCGATGAGCACGAATCGAATACAACAAGCGGCGCCCGCTCAAAACGTTGAACGAGATGAAACTGAGTGCCAAACACATCGAGTGGAATTCATATGTGCTTCCACTCATTTCGGCATGCATTTTGAATATGTCCGAGTCGGTGTCAAATGTTCCACCACGACGGGTTCGCACGGGTAATAAAAGCTGAATACAAACGAAACCGATGCACGAAACAGAACCGAGTGCCAAACACCCCGAAAGAACTTATGATGTTTGCTAGTGCTTTTCATCATTTGCATCGAATCCATTCGAGTAGGTCTGAAACATTCCTCCACGACGCGTCCCAACGGGCACTGCAGCGGAAGCCATTCGAAAATGAAAATGATGCACGAAATGACACATTGTGGCAAACATCTTACACGCTGCAACCTAGCACGCCAAAATGAAACATTGCGGCACGAAACGAAAACGGTGAACGAAATGAAGCCGGGTGCCAAACACACCGAATGCAATTCATATGTGTTGTAAATCATTTAGGCATGCATTTCGAATCCGTCCGAGTCGCCGTGAAATATTCCACAACGACGAGCTCCAAAGCTGAAAAATTGAAAGCGATGCACGAAACGAAACTGAGTGCCAAACACCCAGAATTAACTTACGACGTTCGCTTGTGCGTTTCAGCACAATTCTGCATTCATTTTGAATACGTCCGAGTGAGTGTGAAAAACATCCCTCCGCGACGGGTCACAACGGGTACTGCAAGCTGCGTCCGAATGAAAACGATGCACGAAACGAAACTCGGTGTCAAAATCCCGAATGGGCTTCATATGCGCCCTAGCCCGTTTCAGCAAGCATTTCGAGTACGTCCGGCTCGAAGCGAAACATTCATGCACAATGGGTCCCTAATGGTAATAAAACTACACGCGTACAAGAATGGTGCAAAAAACAAGACATTGTTCCAAACATGCCGAATGAACTTCGTATATGCCCAAGCACATTTCGGCATGCTTTGAATCGCTCCGAGTCGTGTGAAACATTCCTCCGCTGACGAGTACTGTATGGTGCAAGGATTTTCACAAGAAAACGCCGCATAAGATGAAGCCGAGTGTCAATCAACCAGAATGGACTTCATATGTCCGCCGTAGCTCATTTTAGCAAGCAATTTGGGCTCATCCGTGTCGGGTGTGAAACCTACACGACAAATGGTACTACAAGTCACGCTCGCATCAGAACGAGTACGTAAAAGAAAGCTTGTGGCGTACACCCTGAATAGAGTTCATGTGTGGCCAAGCTCACTTCGGCATGTATTTGCTGCATCCGGATCGGCGCGAAATATCTCTCCGCGACTGGTGCCAACGGGTACTGCAAGCTGCGTGCGTATCAAAACGATACACGAAAGGAAAATGTGGGCCAAACTGCGCGAGTGGACTTTACATGCATTGCTGCTACAGCTTCGCATTCATTTCGAATACGCCCCGAAAGTGATTGTGGAAACATCCCTCCGCGACGGGTCGCAAGGTGTTCTCGCAAGCTGCGTCCGGACGGAAACGATGCACGAAAGGAAAATTGGTGTCAAACTCCCCGAACGAACTTCATATATGCCCTATCCCATTTCGACAAGCATTTCGAGTACGTCCGAGTCGATGCGAAATATTCATGCACGATGGGTCCCTAATGTTATCAGAACTACACGCCCACCAAAACGGTGCACGAAATGAAACTTCGTTCCAATCATGCCGAATGAACTTCATATTTGCCCAAGCACATTCCGGCATGCATTTCGAGTCCGTCCGAGTTGTTGCGAAACATTTCTCCGCGATGAGCACGAACGAATACAACAAGCGGCGCCCGTTCGAAAACGTTGAACGAGATGAAACTGAGTGCCAAACACATCGAGTGGAATTCATATGTGCTTCCACTCATTTCGGCATGCATTTTGAATATGTCCGAGTCGGTGTCAAATGTTCCACCACGACGGGTTCGCACGGGTAATAAAAGCTGAATACAAACGAAACCGATGCACGAAAATGGTAACCGAGTGCCAAACACCCCGAAAGAACTTATGATGTTTGCTAGTGCTTTTCATCATTTGTATCGAATCCATTCGAGTAGGTCTGAAACATTCCTCCACGACGCGTCCCAACGGGCACTGCAGCGGAAGCCATTCGAAAATGAAAATGATGCACGAAATGACACATTGTGGAAAACATCTTACACGCTGCAACCTAGCACGCCAAAATGAAACATTGCGGCACGAAACGAAAACGGTGAACGAAATGAAGCCGGGTGCCAAACACACCGAATGCAATTCATATGTGTTGTAAATCATTCAGGCATGCATTTCGAATCGGTCCGAGTCGCCGTGAAATATTCCACAACGACGAGCTCCAAAGCTGAAAAATTGAAAGCGATGCACGAAACGAAACAGAGTGCCAAACACCAAGAATTAACTTAGTACGTTCGCTTGTGCGTTTCAGCACAATTCTGCATTCATTTTGAATACGTCCGAGTGAGTCTGAAAAACATCTCTCCGCGACGGGTCACAAGGGGTACTGCAAGCTGCGTCCGAATGAAAACGATGCACGAAACGAAACTCGGTGTCAAAATCCCCGAATGGGCTTCATATGCGCCCTAGCCCGTTTCAGCAACCATTTCGAGTACGTCCGGCTCGAAGCGAAACATTCATGCACAATGGGTCCCTAATGGTAATAAAACTACACGCTGCATTCAAGAATGGTGCAAAAACAAGACATTGTTCCAAACATGCCGAATGAACTTCAGATATGCCTGCAAGCACATTTCGCATGCGTTTTGAATCATTCCGAGTCGTGTGAAACATTCCTCCGCTGACGAGTAATCGTATGGTGCAAGGATTTTCACAAGAAAACGTCGCATAAGATGAAGCTGAGTGTCAATCAACCAGAATGGACTTCATATGTCTGCCGTAGCTCATTTTAGCAAGCAATTTGGGCTCATCCGTGTCGGTGTGAAACCTACACGACAAATGGTACTACAAGTCACGCTCGCATCGTAACGAGCAATTTAAAAGAAAGCTTGTGGCGTACACCCTGAATAGAGTTCATGTGAGCCCAAGCTCACTTCGGCATGTATTTACTTGCATCCGATCGGCGCAAAACATTTCTCCGCGATAGGTGCCAACGGGTACTGCAAGGCTGCGTGCGTATCAAAACGATACACGAAAGGAAAATGTGGGCCAAATTGCGCGAGTGGACTTTCCATGCATTGTTGCTATAGTTATGCATTCATTTCGAATACGTCCGAGTGATTGTGGAACATCCCTCCGCCGGGTCGCAAGGTGTTCTCGCAAGCCGCATCCGGACGGAAACGATGCACGAAAGGAAAATTGGTGTCAAACTCCCCGAATGGACTTCATATATGCCCTATCCCATTTCGACAAGCATTTCGAGTACGTCCGAGTCGATGCGAAATATTCATGCACGATGGGTCCCTAATGTTATCAGAACTACACGCCTACCAAAACGGTGCACGAAATGAAACTCGCTCCAATCATGCCGAATGAACTTCATATTTGCCCAAGCACATTCCGCATGCATTTCGAGTCCGTCCGAAGTTGTTGTGAAATATTTCTCCGCGATGAGCACGAACGAATACAACAAGCGCGCCGCTCAAAACGTTGAACGAGATGAAACTGAGTGCCAAACACATCGAGTGGAATTCATATGTGCTTCCACTCATTTTAGCATGCATTTTGAATATGTCGAGTCGGTGTCAAATGTTCCACCACGACGGGTTCCCACGGGTAATAAAAGCTGAATACAAACGAAACCGATGCACTAAATGTAACCGAAAGTGCCAAACACCCGAAAAGAACTTATGATGTTTGCTAGTGCTTTTCATCATTTGTACCGAATCCATTGGAGTAGGTATGAAACATTCCTCCGCGACGCGTCCCAACGGGCACAGCAGCGGAAGCCATACGACAATGAAAATGATGCACGAAATGACACATTGTGCAAAACACCACACACGCCGAAAATGATGCACGAAATGGAACATTGTGGCAAGCACCTTACACGCTGCAACCTAGCACGCCAAAATGAAACATTGCGGCATGAAACAAAAACGGTGAACGAAATGAAGCCGGTGCAAAACACACCGAATGCAATTCATATGTGTTGTAAATCATTTAGGCATGCATTTCGAATCCGTCCGAGTCACCGTGAAATATTCCACAACGATGAGCTCCAAAGCTGAAAAATTGAAAGCGATGCACGAACGAAACTTAGTGCCAAACACCCAGAATTAACTTACGACGTTCCTTGTGCTTTTCAGACAATTCTGCATTCATTTTGAATACGTCAAGTGAGTGTGAAAACATCCTTCCGCGACGGTCACAACGGGTACTGCAAGCTCGCGTCCGAATGAAAACGCTGCACGAAACGAAACTCGTGTCAAAATCCCCTAATGGGCTTCATATGCGCCTAGCCCGCTTCAAAGAAGCATTTCGAGTACGTCCGCTCGGCGAAACATTCATGCACAATGGGTCCCTAATGGTAATAAAACTACACGCTGCATTTCAGAATGGTGCAAAGAACAAGACATTGTTCCAAACATGCCGAATGAACATCATATATGCCTGCAAGCACATTTCGCATGCTTTGAATCTTTCCGAGTCGTGTGAAACATTCCTCCGCGACGAGCATCAGATGGTGCAAGGATTTTCACAAGAAAACGCCGCATAAGATGAAGCAGTGGTGTCAATCAATGAGAATGGACTTCATATTCCGCCGTAGCTCATTTTAGCAAGCAATTTGGGCTCATCCGTGTCGGTGTGAAACCTACCGACAAATGGTACTACAAGTCACGTCGCATCAGAACGAGCAGTACGAAAAGAAAGCTTGTGGCGTATACACCGATAGAGTTCATGTGTGGCCAAGCTCATTTTGGCATGTATTTCGCTGCATCCGGATCGGGCGCAAACATTTCTCCGCGATAGATGCCAACGGGTATCGCAAGCTGCGTGCGTATCAAAACGATGCACGAAAGGAAAACGCAGCCAAATCAAGCGCGAGTGGACTTTCCATGCATTGTTGCTACAGCTCTGCATTCATTTCGAATACGTCCGGTGAGTGTGGAAACATCCCTCGCTGACGGGTCGCAAGGTGTTCTGCAAGCTGCGTCCGGACGGAAACGATGCACTAAAGGAAAATTGGTGTCAAACTCCCGAATGAACATCATATATGCCCTATCCCATTTCGACAAGCATTTTGAGTACGTCCCGAAGTCGATGCGAATATTCATGCACGATGGGTCCCTAATGTTATCAGTACTACACGCCTACCAAAACGGTGCACTAAATGAAACTCCGCTCAAATTATGCCGAATGAAATTCATATTTGCCCAAGCACATTCCGGCATGCATTTCGAGTCCGTCCGAGTTGTTGTGAAACATTTCTCCGCTGATGAGCACGAATCGAATACAACAAGCGGCGCCCGCTCAAAAACGCTGAACGAGATGAAATCTGGTGCCAAACACATCGAGTGGAATTCATATGTGCTTCCACTCATTTTGGCATGCATTTTGAATATGTCCGAAGCTCGGTGTCAAATGTTCCACCACGACGGGTTCCTACGGGTAATAAGAGCTGAATACAAACGAAACCGATGCACTAAACAGTAACCGAAAGCCAAACACCCCAAAAGAACTTATGATGTTTGCTAATGCTTTTCATCATTTGTATCGAATCCATTAAAGTAGGTCTCAAACATTCCTCCGCGACGCTGGGCCCCAACGGCACAAAGAATGAAGCCATACGAAAATGAAAATGATGCACGAAATGACACATTGTGGAAAACACCACACACGCCGAAAATGATGCACGAAATGGAACATTGTGGCAAGCACCTTACACGCTGCAACCTAGCACGCCAAAATGAAATATTGCGGCACGAAACGAAAACGATGAACGGAATGAAGCCGGGTGCCAAACACACCAAATGCAATTCATATGTTTTGTAACTCATTTAGGCACGCATTTCGAATCCGTCCGAGTCGCCGTGAAATATTCCACAACGACGAGCTCCTAAGCTGAAAAAATTGAAAGCGATGCACGAAACGAAACTGAGTGCCAAACACCCAGCATTAACTTACGATGTTCCCTTGTGCGTTTCAGCGCAATTCTGCATTCATTTTGAATACGTCCGAGTGAGTGTGAAACATCCCTCCGCGACGGGTCATAAGGGGTACTACAAGCTGCGTCCGAATGAAAACGGTACACGAAACGAAACTGGGTGTCAAACTCCCCCAATGGGCTTCATATGCGCCCTAGCCCGTTTCAGCAAGCATTTCGGTTACATCCGGCTCGAAGCGAAACATTCATGCCCAATGGGTCCCTAATGGTAATGTAAACTACAAGCGCACAAGAATGGTGCAAAGAACAAAACATTGTTCCAAACATGCCGAATGAACTTCACATATGCCCAAGCACATTTCGGCATGCGTTTTGAATCTTTCCGAGTCGTGTGAAACATTCCTCCGCGACGATTACTTTATGGTGCAACGATTTTCACAAGAAAACGACGCATAAGATGAAGCTGGGAGTCAATCATACAGAATTGACTTCAAGTCTGCCGTAGCTCATTTTAGCAAGCAATTTGGGCTCATCCGTGTCGGTGTGAAACCTACACGACAAATGGTACTACAAGTCACGTTCGTACCAGAACGAGTACGAAAAGAAAGCTTGTGGCAGACACCATGGATAGAGTTCATGGGAGCCCAAGCTCATTTCGGCATGCATTTCTGTTGCATCCGGGTCGGTGCAAAATATTTCTCCGTGATAGGTGCCAACGGGTGATGGCGCCGTGATGGCAATATGGGTGTCCCGATCTTTCGATGAGAAACACATGATCGATTTGTTAGAGTCGACTTTGACGATCCGACTACACCGTACGACGACGATGCGCCTTAGCAATCGCTAAACCAACTCCAGCGGGTTATTGATCTTGCCGTAGGCACGATCAACCTGAACACGAGGTTCAATTCCTGCAAGCAACCGAAGAACAAGCAAGAACAATAGGATAAGCAATCTGAAATTGCGGATAAAACTGCAAGCAAAACAAAGTGGAGTCTTATTGACGATCTTGACAAGGTGGTCATCCGGCCGACAACTCGCAGGATCAAGTTTGCACTTGGCTAAACTAATCAAATAAAACCCAAAACCCTAAGGAGCCGATGTCTGGCTATTTATAAAAGCTAGGGGCGTGGGAATCACGTCCAAAGCAGTAGGATACTAACTACAACTCTATTACAAGGCCCAAAGCCCAAGTCTTCTCGATTTGGAAAAGTGACGCCAATTGTTTTGCAGATTCCTGTCGACTCGGATGGAATTTGGGGATGGGGTCGGATCCGTTGGAAAGAGGACGTCGAAACCTTTCAAACCAGTACTTATAGACCCCAATCACCCTTGTGGATCAAAAGTTATGGTCATCTTAAGTTGGTGCTGTCCCGGAGGCCGAATCCGAGTATAACTTGTGCACCGGAAGAATTGGCTTCATGCTTGACGTTTGGGAGTCCTTCTCCTTGGTTCCTAAGGACAATAAAATCATCACGAGGATTAAATAGCATTCCATTCATAAAATTATCTGTATGCAACCCGAGGAACGCATTCACCTGGTAATTGAATTGTCGTGCCCGAGCTCGAGTAATTGGCCCTTGTATGACATTGTTGGTTTCCATTGGGTTTGTAAGTATGGCCGTATCCATGGTAGTGATGTCCTCATCATCCTCCCTTCTTGCATTTGAGTCGCCTCGACTCAAGTTCATCATCCTCTCCCAAGTATGGTTTCAAATCGGCAATGTTGAATGTGGGACTAACCCCAAAATCTGGCAGTGCAATTCAAGCTTGTATGCATTATCATTAATCTTTGCCAATACTTTGAAAGGACCATCACCAGCAGCATCAACTTAGATTTTCTTAATTCTCGGGAATCGATCTTTTCGCAAATACAACCAAACTAAATCTCCTGGTTCAAAAGTTACATGTTTCCTTCCCTTACTACCAGCAAGTTTATATTTAGCATTCATGCGTTCTATGTTTTCTTTAGTTGTCTCATGCATTTTCATAATCAAATCAAGACGCTTGTTTAGCATCAAGATTCAATTTCTCCGAATATGGTAGAGGTAACAAATCAATTGGAGCATGAGGTACAAATCCATATACAATCTCAAAAGGGCACATCTTAGTAGTAGAATGCATAGACCGATTATAAGCAAACTCAATATGAGGCAAACATTCTTCCCACAATTTAATGTTCTCTTTCAAAACAGCCCTAAGCATAGTAGATAAAGTTCGATTAATCGACCTCGCTTGTCCATCGGTTTGGGGATGACAAGTAGTAGAAAATAAAAGTTTAGTCCCCAATTTAGCCCACAAAGTTCTCCAAAAGTGGCTTAAGAATTTAGTGTCACGATCTGAAACTATTGTGTTAGGCACACCATGTAAGTTTAACAATTTCACGAAAGAATAAGTCAAGAATGTTGGTAGCGCCATCGCTTTTGTGACAAGGTATGAAGTGTGCCATTTTAGAAAATCTATCCACAACGACAAAGATACTATCCCTCCCTTCTTTGTTCTAGGAGTCCTAAAACAAAGTCCATAGAAATATCCTCCCAAGGCACGTTAGGAACAGTGCAGGCATGTATAAACCATGGGGATGAAGTCGTGACTTAGCTTTTTTGACATGTAGAACAGCGAGCCGATGAAACGCTCCACGCCTGCGTCTCATCCTGGGCCAAAAGAAATGGCTAGCGAGTATGTCCTCCGTCCTTTCACACCAAAGTGTCCCATCAATCCTCCTCCATGCGCTTCCTCGTAGCAATAACAAACGAATGTAACTAGCTGGAATACATAGTTTGTTTGCTCTAAACACAAACCCATTATTGAGGACAAATTTGTTCCAAGTTTTTCCCTCTTTACAATTGAGCAACACATTTTTAAAATCATCATCATACACATATTGCTCTTTAATCGCTTTCCAAACCAAAATTTTGAAGTCAAGTTGTGAAAGCATAGTATATCTCCTAGACAAGGCATCAAGAATGACATTATCCTTTCCCTGTTTGTGTTTGATGACATAAGGAAATGACTCAATGAATTCAACCCACTTTGCATGTCTACTGGTTCAGTTTAGCTTGACTTCTAATATGTTTTAACGATTCATGATCCGAATGTATAACAAATTCCTTGGGCCATAAATAATGTTGCCACGCTTCTAAAGTTCGAACTAGCGCATATAACTCCTTATCATAAGTAGAATAATTCAAACTTGGCCCACTCAATTTCTCACTAAAATAAGCAACAGGTTTTCCTCCTTGTAATGTAACACCACCCAAACCAATTCCACTAGCATCACATTCTAGTTCAAAAGTCTTAGAAAAGTCCGGAAGTCGAGTAAGGGTGCATGGGTTAACTTAGCTTTCGAGAATGTTGAAGGCATCTTCCTGTGACTTGCCCCAAGCAAAAGATACACCCTTCTTGGTGAGCTCATTCATGGGTGCAAGCGATGGTGCTGAAGTCCTTCACAAAACGACGATAGAATCCAAAGAAGTCCTAGGAAACTCCGCACTGTGTGACCGTGTTAGGAGTCGGCCAACTCAGATTGCTTCAACCATGGCTTGATCAACTTCAATTCCTCGTGGAGTAACAACATAGCCAAGAAAAAGAGACTCGATCCGTGCAAAAGGTGCACTTATCAAGGTTACCAAATAAACGTGCATCGCGTAAAGCATTAAAAACAGCACGTAAATGTCCAAGATGGTCTTCTAAGGATTTGCTGTAGATCAAGATATCATCAAAGTAAACTACCACAAACTTTCCAATGAAAGCACGTAAAACCTCGTTCATTAGTCTCATGAAAGTGCTATGAGCATTAGTCAACCCGAAAGGCATTACTAACCACTCATATAACCCGAACTTAGTTTTAAATGCTGTTTTCCATTCATCTCCTAACTTCATGCGAATCTGGTGATACCCACTACGCAAATCCACTTTAGAGAATGATGAGGACATCACTACCATGGATACGGCCATACTTACAAACCCAATGGAAACCAACAATGTCATACAAGGGCCAATTACTCGAGCTCGGGCACGACAATTCAATTACCAGGTGAATGCGTTCCTCGGGTTGCATACAGATAATTTTATGAATGGAATGCTATTTAATTCTCGTGATGATTTTATTGTCCTTAGGAACCAAGGAGAAGGACTCCCAAACGTCAAGCATGAAGCCAATTCTCCCGGTGCACAAGTTATACTCGGATTCGGCCTCCGGGACAGCACCAACTTAAAATGACCATAACTTTTGATCCACAAGGGTGATTGGGGTCTATGAGTACTGGTTTGAAAGGTTTCGACGTCCTCTTTCCAACGGATCCGACCCCATCCCCAAATTCCGTCCGAGTCGACAGAATCTGCAAAACAATTGGCGTCACTTTTCCAAATCGAGAAGACTTGGGCTTTGGGCCTTGTAATAGAGTTGTAGTTGGTCTCCTAACGCTTTGGGACGTGATTTCCCACGCCCTACCTCTTATAAATAGCCGGACATCGGCTCCTTAGGGTTTTGGGTTTTATTTCATTAGTTTAGCCAAGTGCAAACTTGATCCTGCCGAGTTGTCTTTGGGATACCACCTTGTCAAGATCGTCAATAAGACTCCACTTTGTTTCGCTTCAGCTTTATCCGCAATTTCAGATTGCTTATCCTATTGTTCTTGCTTGTTCTTCGGTTGCTTGCAGGAATTGAACCTCGTGTTCAAAGTTGATCGTGCCTACTGGCAAGATCAATAACCGCCGGAGTTGGTTTAGCGATTGCTAAGGCGCATCGTCGTCGTGACGGTGTAGTCGGATCGCCAAAGTCGACTCTAACAAATCGATCGTGTGTTTCTCATCGAAAGATCGACACCCATAGTGCCATCACGGCGCCATCAAGTGGTATCGAGCAAACCAGGTTGCTCGGTGAGAATTCTTACCCTAGATTAGTAGATTGATATCTTTCCTATAGTCCAGAAACGCCATCGATTGGATCTCCCCATACCAAAACAATTTGAACCTCGCATTTTTCCTTTCCGATTACAACTGCGTTATTGAATTTTTGGTTGCATCGTCGTGTCGAGTTGCTGAATTCTAGTCTAGTTCCAGGTTAGAAGAAAATTTTGTCTCCCACAGCGGTTTCGAGTTGTGTTCCGTTTCGGTCCCGAACTGTTGAAAAAAAAAAAGAAGAAAAAGTGTTCGACCGGTTTTCTTTTCTTCCAATCGTCGCCCACTTGGTCGTCCGACCGTTGCCCTCTGTTAGCCGATCGTCGCCTCCGATCGTCGCCGCTACCGATCGTCGCCCACCGTTAGCCGATCGTTGCCTCCCGATCGTTGCTCTCCCGATCGTCGCCTCCGATCGTCGCCGCCGATCGTCGCTTCCCGACCGTCGCCGCTCGACCGGGTCGCTTCACTAGTCGCATCGTCGCCGCTGATCGTCGCCACCTGGTCGCCATCGCTCGCCCGATCGGTGCTACCGATCGCCGCCTCCTCATAGCCGATCGTCGCCCACCTGGCCGCCCGATCGTCACACGACTAATCTTCCGCCGCATAGCACTTGAAAGAAAAACGAATCGGATCGTTCGTAAAAAAAAAAAAAAAAAAAAAAAAAAAAAGAAAGAGTCCGGAACAGATCCGAAAATTTTATGTGCTAAACCTGTTTTCACAAGATTCCCGATCTTTTGAGATAGTTCCCTTCTTTCGCTAATTTTTTTTTCGCGTGCTTTTTTCATCTGGTCAGGAACTGCATCGTCGCCGACTACGCTTTTGAGTCACAGCCTTGCTAGCCTCGAGTCAAAGAACTAGTGACTAGACGTTGAACAATTCTTCAATTTTGCATTCACAGATTGGATTATTGCTAACATTTGCTACTAAATTAAGCCTGTCCAAGCTCCACTTTCTACCCGTACAGGCGTTCGATCCCTTGGCAATCGCTCTATACAATCTTCGGAGAACCTTTGACAACGCTTAACTACGACAACGCCTCTTTGCATTGTAAGAACTTGTAAGAACTTGGGTCATAGGCTTGAGCGCTTGAGAGACTTGCCACCTAGTAGTCGATAGGAACATTATACTTGTGGTTTTTGTTTCCTTGTCATCAACTAACCATGTCGTGACGAGTTCACTTCATCACTCTCCACGAACCAAGGGCATCATTGCTCACTTCCAAAAGATGACGAGGGAAACCACCGATGGTCTTAGCGAGGATGTACGGCTCACTAATGAGCGTATGTCAATGCAAGAAGACCGTCTCGAGATCCATCGAGGCCGCACAAGGGATTGCTAACACTACTCTTGCTACTATTTTGGCTAGACTTGATACTTTTGCATTTCTTTGCATCTGGTGCTTCCAATCCACCTCCCCGTCGTCCAAGCAACAATTCAGCTCCACAGGGGAGGCCCCCAGCAGATTTAGAAGAACAGAACGACGAGCACGAATATGATGACACCACTGATATGGAGGAGGTTAACCCCATCCGTTACGATAATGATCGTAACCATCAACTGCCACGCTTCAATCAAAGAAGGTATGCGACGTGACCCTCCACGACCAAGGGAACGAGAACGAGATGATGTTTTCCCTAAGGTAAATTTCAATATGCCACCTTTTGAAGGTAAATATGACCCTGATGGTTACCTTGGTTGGGAATTACTTGTGGATCAAAAATTTGCGTGCCATGATTTCCCTGAGAATAGAAGAGTTAGGGCTGCCACAAGTGAGTTCACTGATTTTGCTTCTGTTTGGTGGAGAGAACATTGCCGTGCTCATCCAAATAATATACCCACCACTTGGGAAGCCTTGAAATTGCTAATGAGGCATAGATTTGTTCCTTCATACTATGCTAGAGATTTATTGAATAAATTGCAGCGCTTTACAAAGAAGGTAATAATTCGTGGAAGAATATTACCAAGAATTGCAAATTGGCATGTTGCGTTGTGGATTAATTGAGAATGAGGAAGCTTCTATGGCTCGTTTCTTAGGTGGTTTAACTCGAGAAATCCAGGATATTCTAGACTATAAGGATTATAATTCGATGACTCGGTTGTTCCATCTTGCTTGCAAAGCTGAACGTGAAGTGCAGTGGTCGTCAATCGAGGGCCAAGACTAACTTTTCTGCAGGTCGAACTACTGTGGACACCGCGCACCCCTGCTGCCCCTGCCGGCCGTACTACCACGCCGACCTCTTCCATCAACAGAACGGGCGCCCACCACCGCAAATTCGGCACCACGACCAACGCCCGACGAAAAGTGCCACACAAGCTACTACAAATAGTTCGTAAGTAAATCGTCGGCCGCATCAACGGACGCACTAAAGATGTTCGGTGCCATCGCTGCAAGGGTTTCTGACACATGATGAAGGAGTGTCCGAACAAGCGTGTGTTAATAATCCGTGAAGACTGGCGCGTATGACTCGGCAAGTGATCTGGATGAAGAAACATATGCTTTGCTCGCTGAACATGAAGACGGGCGATCCAAATGCCGAGCACGACGAGGTGCACGTGAGCGCTGGTGATGCTGACCAATATTTGAGTATTATTGCACAACGTGTGCTTAGTGCTCAGATTGCTCGCTGGCCGATCCAAATCAACGCCACAACTTGTTTTACACAAAAGGCGCCATCAAGGAGCGATCCATTCGAATAATCATTGATGGTGGGAGTTGCAATAATCTAGCCAAAGATGGACATGGTGGAGAAGCTAGCACTCTCCACTAGACCACACCCTCAGCCCTACCACATTCAATGGTTCAACAACAGCGGCAAACTCAAGGTAACTCGCATGGTAAGAGTACATTTCGCTTTAGGTTCCTATCATGATTATGTTGATTGCGATGTCGTACCTATGCAAGCATGTTCTATGTTATTAGGTAGACCGTGGCAATATGATAAAGATTGTTTACATCATGGTAGAACAAATCAATACTCTTTTGTGCATAAAGAAAAGAAAATTGTACTACACCCTATGTCGCCTGATGCCATTGTAAAGGATGAAATCGCTAGATCTAGCAAAGAGAAAAATCGAGAGAATTCTAAGAGTGAAAGTCAGATTGTCACCAAAGGACTTGAACAACATAAACAGAGAGAATCTAACCTTGATTGTGCTAAGCCGAATGAGATTAAATTGAAAGGTGCTTGTTTTCTTGCAACAAAATCTGATTTGAATGAGTTGGCTGCTTGTAGGTCTACATGCTATGCTTTGGTCTGCAAAGAAACTTTTGTTTTCTCTAGAGGAGATGTCCCTCTCTTTGCCTCCTGTTATCACTAACCTTTGCAGAATACACCGACATCTTTCCAAAGGACATCCCCTCAGATCGCGCCAATTAGAGGGATTGAGCATCAAATTGATCTCATTCCAGGGCATCCTTGCCCAACCGAGCACCTTACAGAACCAACCCTGAAGAGACACAAGAGATACAACGCCAAGTTCACGAATTGCTTGATAAAGGGTACGCATTGAATCTCTTAGTCCTTGTGCTGTACCAGTCATTTTAGTACCTAAGAAAGATGGAACATGGCGCATGTGTGTGGATTGTAGAGCAATTAATAATATCACCATTAGATATCGCCATCCTATTCCTCGGTTAGACGATATGCTTGATGAACTAAGTGGCTCTACTATGTTCTCTAAAGTGGATTTGCGTAGTGGGTATCACCAGATTCGCATGAAGTTAGGAGATGAATGGAAAACAGCATTTAAAACTAAGTTCGGGTTATATGAGTGGTTAGTAATGCCTTTCGGGTTGACTAATGCTCCTAGCACATTCATGAGACTGATGAACGAGGTTTTACGTGTTTTCATTGGAAAGTTTGTGGTAGTTTATTTTGATGATATCTTGATCTACAGCAAATCCTTAGAAGACCATCTTGGTCATTTACGTGCTGTTTTTAATGCTTTACGCGATGCACGTTTATTTGGTAACCTTGATAAGTGCACCTTTTGCACGGATCGAGTCTCTTTTCTTGGCTATGTTGTTACTCCACAGGGAATTGAAGTTGATCAAGCCAAGGTTGAAGCAATACAGAGTTGGCCGACTCCTAACACGGTCACACAGGTGCGGAGTTTCCTAGGACTTGCTGGATTCTATCGTCGTTTTGTGAAGGACTTCAAGACCATCGCTGCACCCATGAATGAGCTCACCAAGAAAGGTGTACCTTTGCTTGGGGCAAGTCACGAGGAAGAGGCCTTCAACATTCTGAAAGCTAAGTTAACCCATGCACCCTTACTCCGACTTCCGGACTTTTCTAAGACTTTTGAACTAGAATGTGATGCTAGTGGAATTGGTTTGGGTGGTGTTCTATTACAAGAAGGAAAACCTGTTGCTTATTTTAGTGAGAAATTGAGTGGACCAAGTTTGAATTATTCTACTTATGATAAGGAGTTATATGCGCTCGTTCGAACTTTAGAAACGTGGCAACATTATTTATGGCCCAAGGACTTTGTTATACATTCGATCATGAATCGTTAAAACATATTAGAAGTCAAGCTAAACTGAACCGTAGACATGCAAAGTGGGTTGAATTCATTGAGTCATTTCCTTATGTCATCAAACACAAACAGGGAAAGGATAATGTCATTGCATTGATGCCTTGTCTAGGAGATATACCATGCTCTCACAACTTGACTTCAAAATTTTTGGTTTGGAAAGCGATTAAAGAGCAATATGTGTATGATGATGATTTTAAAAATGTGTTGCTCAATTGTAAAGAGGGAAAAACTTGGAACAAATTTGTCCTCAATAATGGGTTTGTGTTTAGAGCAAACAAACTATGTATTCCAGCTAGTTATGTTCGTTTGTTATTGCTACAGGAAGCGCATGGAGGAGGATTGATGGGACACTTTGGTGTGAAAAGGACGGAGGACATACTCGCTAGCCATTTCTTTTGGCCCAGATGAGACGAGACGTGGAACGCTTCATCGCCGCTGCTCTACATGTCAAAAAGCTAAGTCACGACTTAATCCACATGGTTTATACATGCCTCTTGCTGTTCCTAGCGTGCCTTGGGAAGACATTTCTATGGACTTTGTTTTAGGACTTCCTAGAACAAAGAGGGGAGGGATAGTATCTTTGTTGTTGTGGATAGATTTTCTAAGATGGCACACTTTATTCCTTGTCACAAAAGCGATGATGCTACCAACATTGCCGATTTATTCTTTCGTGAAATTGTTCGCTTGCATGGTGTGCCAAACACAATAGTTTCAGATCGAGACACAAAATTTTTAAGCCACTTTTGGAGAACTTTGTGGGCTAAATTGGGGACTAAACTTTATTTTCTACTACTTGTCATCCCCAAACTGATGGACAAACTGAGGTCGTTAATCGAACTTTATCTACTATGCTTAGGGCTGTTTTGAAAAAGAACATTAAATTGTGGGAAGAATGTTTGCCTCATATTGAGTTTGCTTATAATCGGTCTATGCATTCTACTACTAAGATGTGCCCTTTTGAGATTGTATATGGATTTGTACCTCATGCTCCAATTGATTTGTTACCTCTACCATATTCTGAGAAATTGAATCTTGATGCTAAACAACGTGCTGATTTGATTATGAAAATGCATGAGACAACTAAAGAAAACATAGAACGCATGAATGCTAAATATAAACTTGCTGGTAGTAAGGGAAGGAAACATGTAACTTTTGAACCAGGAGATTTAGTTTGGTTGCATTTGCGTAAAAGATCGATTCCTGCATTAAGAAAATCTAAGTTGATGCCGCGAGCTGATGGTCCTTTCAAAGTATTGGCAAAGATTAATGATAATGCATACAAGCTTGAATTGCCTGCAGATTTTGGGGTTAGTCCCACATTCAACATTGCCGATTTGAAACCATACTTGGGAGAGGATGATGAACTTGAGTCGGGGACGACTCAAATGCAAGAAGGGAGGATGATGAGGACATCACTACCATGGATACGCCCATACTTACAAACCCAATGGAAACCAACAATGTCATACAAGGGCCAATTACTCGAGCTCGGGCACGACAATTCAATTACCAGGTGAATGCGTTCCTCGGGTTGCATACAGATAATTTTATGAATGGAATGCTATTTAATTCTCGTGATGATTTTATTGTCCTTAGGAACCAAGGAGAAGGACTCCCAAACGTCAAGCATGAAGCCAATTCTCCCGGTGCACAAGTTATACTCGGATTCGGCCTCCGGGACAGCACCAACTTAAAATGACCATAACTTTTGATCCACAAGGGTGATTGGGGTCTATGAGTACTGGTTTGAAAGGTTTCGACGTCCTCTTTCCAACGGATCCGACCCCATCTCCAAATTCCGTCCGAGTCGACAGGAATCTGCAAAACAATTGGCGTCACTTTTCCAAATCGAGAAGACTTGGGCTTTGGGCCTTGTAATAGAGTTGTAGTTGGTCTCCTACTGCTTTGGACGTGATTTCCCACGCCCCTACCTCTTATAAATAGCCATACATCGGCTCCTTAGGGTTTTGGGTTTTATTTCATTAGTTTAGCCAAGTGCAAACTTGATCCTGCGAGTTGTCTTTGGCCGACCACCTTGTCAAGATCGTCAATAAGACTCCACTTTGTTTCGCTTCAGCTTTATCCGCAATTTCAGATTGCTTATCCTATTGTTCTTGCTTGTTCTTCGGTTGCTTGCAGGAATTGAACCTCGTGTTCAGGTTGATCGTGCCACGGCAAGATCAATAACCATCCGAGTTGGTTTAGCGATTGCTAAGGCGCATCGTCGTCGTACGGTGTAGTCGGATCGTCAAAGTCGACTCTAACAAATCGATCGTGTGTTTCTCATCGAAAGATCGGGACACCCATAGTGCCATCACGGCGCCATCAGAGAACATAGTAGAGCCACTTAGTTCATCAAGCATATCGTCTAACCGAGGAATAGGATGGCGATATCTAATGGTGATATTATTAATTGCTCTACAATCCACACACATGCGCCATGTTCCATCTTTCTTAGGTACTAAAATGACTGTACAGACAAGGACTAAGAGATTCACGTCGTACCCTTTATCAAGCAATTCGTGAACTTGGCGTTGTATCTCTTGTGTTTCTTCAGGGTTGGTTCTGTAAGGTGCTCGGTTGGGCAAAGATGCCCTGGAATGAGATCAATTTGATGCTCAATCCCTCTAATTGGCGGCAGCCTGAGGGGATGTCCTTTGGAAAGATGTCGGTGTATTCTGCAAAGGTTAGTGACAACAGGAGGCAAAGAGAGGGACATCTCCTCTAGTGAAAACAAAGTTTCTTTGCAGACCAAAGCATAGCATGTATACCGACAAACATCCAACTCATTCAAATCAGATTTTGTTGCAAGAAAACAAGCACCTTTCAATTTAATCTCATTTGGCTTAGCACAATCAAGGTTAGATTCTCTCTGTTTATGTTGTTCAAGTCCTTTGGCGAAAGTCTGATTTTCACTCTTAGAATTCTCTCGATATTTATCTTTGCTAGATCTAGAGATTTCATCCTTTACAATGGCATCAAAGCGACATTGGGTGTAGTACAATTTTCTTTTCTTTATGCACAAAAGAGTATTGATTTGTTCTACCATGATGTAAACAATCCTTATCATATTGCCACGGTCTACCCAATAACATAGAACATGCTTGCATAGGTACGACATCGCAATCAACATAATCATGATAGGAACCTAAAGCGAAATGTACTCTTACCATGCGAGTTACCTTGAGTTTGCCGCTGTTGTTGAACCATTGAATGTGGTAGGGCTGAGGGTGTGGTCTAGTGCAGAGTGCTAGCTTCTCCACCATGTCCATGCTGGCTAGATTATTGCAACTCCCACCATCAATGATTATTCGAATGGATCGCTCCTTGATGACGCCTTTTGTGTAAAACAAGTTGTGGCGTTGATTTGGATCGGCGCGAGCAATCTGAAAGCACTAAGCACACGTTGTGCAATAATACTCAAATATTGGTCAAGATCACCAGCGCCACGTGCACCTCGTCGTGCTCGGCATTTGGATCGCCGTCTTCATGTTCAGCGAGCAAAGCATATGTTTCATCATCAAGATCACTTGCCGAGTCATACTCGCCGTCTTCACGGATTATTAGCACACGCTTGTTCGGACACTCCCTCATCATGTGACCGAAACCCTTGCAGCGATGGCACTGAACATCTTTGGTGCGTCCCGTTGATGCGACCGACGACGACGAACTATTTGTAGTAGCTTGTGTGGCACTTTTCGTCGGCGTTGGTCGTGGTGCCGAATTTGAGGTGGTGGACGCCGTTCTGTTGATGGAAGAGGTCGGCATGGTAGTACGGCCGGCAGGGGCAGCAGGGGTGCGCGGTGTCCACGAAGTAGTTCGACCTGCAGAAAAGTTAGTCTTGGCCCTCGATTGACGACCCTGCACTTCACGCTCACCTTGAAAGCAAGATGGAACAACCGAGTCATCGAATTATAATCCTTATAGTCTAGAATATCCTGGATTTCTCGAGTTAAACCACCTAAGAAACGAGCCATAGAAGCTTCCTCATTCTCAATTAATCCACAACGCAACATGCCAATTTGCAATTCTTGGTAATATTCTTCCACCGAATTCTTACCTTCTTGTCAGTAGCTGCAATTTATTCAATAAATCTCTAGCATAGTATGAAGGAACAAATCTATGCCTCATTAGCAATTTCAAGGCTTCCCAAGTGGTGGGTATATTATTTGGATGAGCACGGCAATGTTCTCTCCACCAAACAGAAGCAAAATCAGTGAACTCACTTGTGGCAGCCCTAACTCTTCTATTCTCAGGGAAATCATGGCACGCAAATTTTTGATCCACAAGTAATTCCCAACTAAGGTAACCATCAGGGTCATATTTACCTTCAAAAGGTGGCATATTGAAATTTACCTTAGGAAAACATCATCTCGTTCTCGCTCCTTGGTCGTGGAGGATCACGCCGCATACCTTGCTGATTGAAGCGTAGCCGTTGATGGTTACGATCATTATCGTAATGGATGGGGTTGGCCTCCTCCACATCGGTGGTGTCATCATATTCGTGCTCTTCGCTCGTTTCTTCTAAATCTGTTGGGGCCTCTCCTGTGGAGCTGAATTGTTGCTTGGACGACGTGGAGGTGGATTGAAGCACCAGATGCAAAGAAATTGCAAAAGTATCAAGTCTAGCCAAAATAGTAGCAAGAGTAGTGTTAGCAATCCCTTGTGCGGCCTCGATGGATCTCGAGACGGTCTTCCTGCATTGACATACGCCATTAGTGAGCCGTACATCCTCGCTAAGACCATCGGTGGTTTCCCTCGTCATCTTTTGGAAGTGAGCAATGATGCCCTTGGTTCGTGGAGAGTGATGAAGTGAACTCTCGTCACCGACATGGTTAGTTGATGACAAGGAAACAAAACCACAAGTATAATGTTCCTATCGATCGCTAGGTGGCAAGTCTCTCAAGCGCTCAAGCCTATGACCCAAGTTCTTACAAGTTCTTACAATGCAAAGAAGTGCGTTGTCGGCCGTTAGCGTTGTCAAAGGTTCTCTCAAGTTTGTGTAGAGCGATTGCCAAGGGATCGAACGCTCAGACGGGTAGAAAGTGGAGCTTGGACAGGCTTAATTTAGTAGCAAAAGGTTAGCAATAATCCAATCGGTGAATGCAAAATTGAAGAATTGTTCAACGTCTAGTCACTAGTTGTGACTCGAGGCTAGCAAGGATCGTGGACTCAAAAGCGTGGCTCGCGACAAGATGCGATTCCACACAGATGAAAAAACAGCGAAAAAAATTCGCGAAAGAAGGGAACTATCTCAAAAGACTGGAATCTTGTGAAAACAGTTTAGCACATAAAAATTTTCGGATCTGTCTGCACTCTTTCTTTTTTTTTTTTCTTTTTTTTTTTTACTAACGATCCGATTCGTTTTCTTTCAAGTGCTATGTGCGGAAGACTATCGTGTGACCAATGGACGGCCAGGTGGCGACGATCGGCTATCGAGAGGCGACGATCGAGCGACGATGGGCTATCAGTGGCGACGATCGGCGGCGACGATCGGCGGCGACGATCGGGCGACGATGGGCTATCGGTGGGCGACCAATCAGACGGCGACGATCAGGCGACGATCGACGGCGACGATCGAGCGACGGTCGACAGCGACGATCAGGCGACGATTGGGCTATCAGTGGCGACGATCGGGAGGCGACGGTCAGCGGCGACGATCACGGAGGCGACAAGTCGGCTAACAGAGGGCAACCGGTCGGACGACCAAGTGGGCGACTACCAAGCGACGATCGGATGAAAAGAAAACTTCATCTCGAACACCTTTTCTTTTCTTTTCTTTTTTTTCCTTTTTTTTCAATACTCGAGACCGAACTAAAACAACTCAAACCGAACACAACTCGAAACCGCTGTGGGAGACAAAAATTTCTTCCCACCTGGACTCCAACTAGACTAGAATTCAGCAACTCGACACGCACGATGCAACCAAAAATTCAATAATGCAGGTATCGAAAGGAAATTAAGCGAGGCTCAAATTGTTTTGGTATGGGGAGATCCAACTGATGGCGCTTCTTTGGACTATAGGAAAGATATTAATCTACTAATCTAGGGTAAAGAATTCTCACCGAGCAACCTGGTTTGCTCACGATACCACTTGATGGCGCCGTGATGGCAATATGGGTGTCCGATCTTTCGATGAGAAACACACGATCGATTTGTTAGAGTCGACTTTGACGATCCGACTACACCCGCACGACGACGATGCGCCTTAGCAATCGCTAAACCAACTCCAATGGTTATTGATCTTGCCGTAGGCACGATCAACCTGAACACGAGGTTCAATTCCTGCAAGCAACCGAAGAACAAGCAAGAACAATAGGATAAGCAATCTGAAATTGCGGATAAAACTGCAAGCAAAACAAAGTGGAGTCTTATTGACGATCTTGACAAGGTGGTCATCCAAAGACAACTCGCAGGATCAAGTTTGCACTTGGCTAAACTAATCAAATAAAACCCAAAACCCTAAGGAGCCGATGTCTGGCTATTTATAAAAGCTAGGGGCGTGGGAATCTCGTCCAAAGCAGTAGGATACTAACTACAACTCTATTACAAGGCCCAAAGCCCAAGTCTTCTCGATTTGGAAAAGTGACGCCAATTGTTTTGCAGATTCCTGTCGACTCGGATGGAATTTGGGGATGGGGTCGGATCCGTTGGAAAGAGGACGTCGAAACCTTTCAAACCAGTACTTATAGACCCCAATCACCCTTGTGGATCAAAAGTTATGGTCATCTTAAGTTGGTGCTGTCCCAGAGGCCGAATCCGAGTATAACTTGTGCACCGGAAGAATTGGCTTCATGCTTGATGTTTGGGAGTCCTTCTCCTTGGTTCCTAAGGACAATAAAATCATCACGAGGATTAAATAGCATTCCATTCATAAAATTATCTGTATGCAACCCGAGGAACGCATTCACCTGGTAATTGAATTGTCGTGCCCGAGCTCGAGTAATTGGCCCTTGTATGACATTGTTGGTTTCCATTGGGTTTGTAAGTATGGCCGTATCCATGGTAGTGATGTCCTCATCAACGGGTGCTGCAAGCTGCATGCGTATCAAAACGATGCACGAAAGGAAAACGCAGGCCAAACTATGCGAGTGGACTTTCCATGCATTGCTGCTATAGTTCTGCATTCATTTCGAATACGTTCGAGTAAGTGTGGAAACATCCCTCCGCGACGGGTCGCAAGGTGTTCTGCAAGCTGCGTTCGGACGGAAACGATGCAAGAAAGGAAAATTGGTGTCAAACTCCCCGAATGGACTTCATATATGCCCTATCCCATTTCGATAAGCATTTCAAGTACGTTCGAGTCGATGTGAAATATTCATGCACGATGGGTCCCTTATGGTACTCACGCGTACCAAAACGGTGCACGAAACGAAACTCCGTTCAAATCATACCGAATGAACTTCATATTTGCCGAAGCACATTTCGGCATGCATTTCGAGTCCGTCCGAGTTGTTGTGGAACATTTCTCCGCGATGAGCACGAACGAATACAACAAGCGGCACCCGTTCGAAAACGTTGCACGAGATGAAACTGAGTGCCAAACACATCGAGTGGAATTCATATGTGCTTCTGATGGCGCCGTGATGGCACTATGGGTGTCCCGATCTTTCGATGAGAAACACACGATCGATTTGTTAGAGTCGACTTTGACGATCCGACTACACCGTACGACGACGATGCGCCTTAGCAATCGCTAAACCAACTCCAGCGGGTTATTGATCTTGCCGTGGGCACGATCAACCTGAACACGAGGTTCAATTCCTGCAAGCAACCGAAGAACAAGCAAGAACAATAGGATAAGCAATCTGAAATTGCGGATAAAACTGGAAGCGAAACAAAGTGGAGTCTTATTGACGATCTTGACAAGGTGGCTGTCCAGCACAACTCGCAGGATCAAGTTTGCACTTGGCTAAACTAATCAAATAAAACCCAAAACCCTAAGGAGCTGATGTCTGGCTATTTATGAGAGGTAGGGGCGTGGGAAACACGTCCAAAGCAGTAGGATACCAACTACAACTCTATTACAAGGCCCAAAGCCCAAGTCTTCTCGATTTGGAAAAGTGACGCCAATTGTTTTGCAGATACCCGTCGACTCGGACGGAATTTGGGGATGGGTCCGTTGGAAAGAGGACGTCGAAACCTTTCAAACCAGTACTCATAGACCCCAAACACCCTTGTGGATCAAAAGTTATGGTCATTTTAAGTTGGTGCTGTCCCGGAGGCCGAATCCGAGTATAACTTGTGCACCAGAAGAATTGGCTTCATGCTTGACGTTTGGGAGTCCTTCTCCATGGTTCCTAAGGACAATAAAATCATCACGAGGATTAAATAGCATTCCATTCATTAAATTATTTGTATGCAACCCGAGGAACGCATTCACCTGGTAATTTAATTGTCGTGCCCGAGCTCGAGTAATTGGCCCTTGTATGACATTGTTGGTTTCCATTGGGTTTGTAAGTATGGCCGTATCAATGGTAGTGATGTCCTCATCATCCTCCCCTTCTTGCATTTGAGTCGTCCTCGACTCAAGTTTATCATCCTCTCCCAAGTATGGTTTCAAATCGGCAATGTTGAATGTGGGACTAACCCCAAAATCTGCAGGCAATTCAAGCTTGTATGCATTATCATTAATCTTTGCCAATACTTTGAAAGGACCATCAGCTCGCGGCATCAACTTAGATTTTCTTAATTCTGGGAATCGATCTTTTCGCAAATGCAACCAAACTAAATCTCCTGGTTCAAAAGTTACATGTTTCCTTCCCTTACTACCAAAGAAGTTTATATTTAGCATTCATCGCTCTATGTTTTCTTTAGTTGTCTCATGCATTTTCATAACCAAATCAGCACGTTGTTTAGCATCAAGATTCAATTTCTCCGAATATGGTAGAGGTAACAAATCAATTGGAGCATGAGGTACAAATCCATATACAATCTCAAAAGGGCACATCTTAGTAGTAGAATGCATAGACCGATTATAAGCAAACTCAATATGAGGCAAACATTCTTCCCTCAATTTAATGTTCTTTTTCAAAACAGCCCTAAGCATAGTAGATAAAGTTCGATTAACGACCTCAGTTGTCCATCGCTTGGGGATGACAAGTAGTAGAAAATAAAAGTTTAGTCCCCAATTTAGCCCACAAAGTTCTCCAAAAGTGGCTTAAGAATTTAGTGTCACGATCTGAAACTATTGTGTTAGGCACACCATGTAAGCGAACAATTTCACGAAAGAATAAGTCAAGAATGTTGGTAGCGCCATCGCTTTTGTGACAAGGTATGAAGTGTGCCTTTTAGAAAATCTATCCACAACGACAAAGATACTATCCTCCCTTCTTTGTTCTAGGAGTCCTAAAACAAAGTCCATAGAAATATCCTCCCAAGGCACGTTAGGAACAGGCAGAGGCATGTATAAACCATGGGGATGAAGTCGTGACTTAGCTTTTTGACATGTAGAACAGCGGCGATGAAACGCTCCACGCCTCGTCTCATCCTGGGCCAAAAGAAATGGCTAGCGAGTATGTCCTCCGTCCTTTTCACACCAAAGTGTCCCATCAATCCTCCTCCATGCGCTTCCTGTAGCAATAACAAACGAACATAACTAGCTGGAATACATAGTTTGTTTGCTCTAAACACAAACCCATTATTGAGGACAAATTTGTTCCAAGTTTTTCCTCTTTACAATTGAGCAACACATTTTTAAAATCATCATCATACACATATTGCTCTTTAATCGTTTCCAAACCAAAAATTTTGAAGTCAAGTTGTGAGAGCATGGTATATCTCCTAGACAAGGCAATGACATTATCCTTTCCTCGCTTGTGTTTGATGACATAAGGAAATGACTCAATGAATTCAACCCACTTTGCATGTCTACGGTTCAATTTAGCTTGACTTCTAATATGTTTTAACGATTCATGATCCGAATGTATAACAAATTCCTTGGGCCATAAATAATGTTGCCACGCTTTCTAAAGTTCGAACTAGCGCATATAACTCCTTATCATAAGTAGAATAATTCAAACTTGGCCCACTCAATTTCTCACTAAAATAAGCAACAGGTTTTCCTTCTTGTAATGTGAACACCACCCAAACCAATTCCACTAGCATCACATTCTAGTTCAAAAGTCTTAGAAAAGTCCGAAGCCGGAGTAAGGGTGCATGGGTTAACTTAGCTTTCAGAATGTTGAAGGCATCTTCCTCGTGACTTGCCCCAAGCAAAAGGTACACCCTTCTTGGTGAGCTCATTCATGGGTGCAGCGATGGTGCCAAGTCCTTCACAAAACGCACGATAGAATCCAAAGCAAGTCCTAGAAAACTTCGCACTTTGTGTGACCGTGTTAGAGTCGGCCAACTCAGTATTGCTTCAACCTTGGCTTGGTCAACTTCAATTCCTCGTGGAGTAACAACATAGCCAAGAAAAGATACTCGATCCGTGCAAAAGGTGCACTTCTCAAGGTTACCAAATAAGCGTGCATCGCGTAAAGCATTAAAAACAAAGCACGTAGATGTTCAAGATGATCCTCTAAAGATTTGCTATAAATCAAGATATCATCGAAGTAAACTACCACAAATTTTCCAATGAAAACACGTAAAACCTCGTTCATCGCCTCATGAATGTGCTAGGAGCATTAGTCAACCCGAAAGGCATTACTAACCATTCATATAACCCGAACTTAGTTTTAAATGCTGTTTTCCATTCATCTCCTAACTTCATGCGAATCTGGTGATACCCACTACGCAAATCCACTTTAGAGAACATAGTAGAGCCACTTAGTTCATCAAGCATATCGTCTAACCGAGGAATAGGATGGCGATATCTAATGGTGATATTATTAATTGCTCTACAATCCACACACATGCGCCATGTTCCGCCTTTCTTAGGTACTAAAATGACTGCACAAAGACAAGGACTAAGAGATTCACGTGACGTATCCCTTTATCAAGCAATTCGTGAACTTGGCGTTGTATCTCTTGTGTCTCTTCAGGTTGGTTCTGTAAGGTGCTCGGTTGGGCAAGGATGCCCTCGAATTAGATCAATTTGATGCTCAATCCCTCTAATTGGCGGCAGCTCTGAGGGGATGTCCTTTGGAAAGATGTCGGTGTATTCTGCAAAGGTTAGTGACAACAGGAGGCAAAGAGAGGGACATCTCCTCTAGTGAAAACAAAGTTTCTTTGCAGACCAAAGCATAGCATGTATACCGACAAACATCCAACTCATTCAAATCAGATTTTGTTGAAAGAAAACAAGCACCTTTCAATTTAATCTCATTTGGCTTAGCACAATCAAGGTTAGATTCTCTCTGTTTATGTTGTTCAAGTCCTTTGGCTACCGTCTGATTTTCACTCTTAGAATTCTCTCGATTTTTCTCTTTGCTAGATCTAGCGATTTCATCCTTTACAATGGCATCAGGCGACATTGGGTGTAGTACAATTTTCTTTTCTTTATGCACAAAAGAGTATTGATTTGTTCTACCATGATGTAAACAATCCTTATCATATTGCCACGGTCTACCTAATAACATAGAACATGCTTGCATAGGTACGACATCGCAATCAACATAATCATGATAGGAACCTAAAGCGAAATGTATTCTTACCATGCGAGTTACCTTGAGTTTGCCGCTGTTGTTGAACCATTGAATGTGGTAGGGCTGAGGGTGTGGTCTAGTGGAGAGTGCTAGCTTCTCCACCATGTCCATGCTGGCTAGATTATTGCAACTCCCGCCATCAATGATTATTCGAATGGATCGCTCCTTGATGACGCCTTTTGTGTAAAACAAGTTGTGGCGTTGATTTGGATCGGCGCGAGCAGTCTGAGCACTAAGCACACACGCTGTGCAATAATACTCAAATATTGGTCGGCATCACCGACTCACGTGCACCTCGTAGTGCTCGGCATTTGGATCGCCGTCTTCATGTTCAGCGAGCAAAGCATATGTTTCTTCATCAAGATCACTTGCCGAAGTCATACTCGCCGTCTTCACGGATTATTAACACACGCTTGTTCGGACACTCCTTCATCATGTGTCCGAAACCCTTGCAGCGATGGCACTCGAACATCTTTGGTGCGCCCCGCTGATGCGACCGACATTTACTTAACTATTTGTAGTAGCTTGTGTGGCACTTTTCGTCGGCGTTGGTCGTGGTGCCGAATTTGCGTGGTGGACGCCGCTCGTTGATGGAAGAGGTCGGCGTGGTAGTACGGCCGAGGGGCAGCAGTGGTGCGCGGTGTCCACGAAGTAGTTCGACCTGCAGAAAAGTTAGTCTTGGCCCTCGATTGACGACCCTGCACTTCACGCTCAGCTTTGCAAGCAAGATGGAACAACCGAGTCATCGAATTATAATCCTTATAGTCTAGAATATCCTGGATTTCTCGAGTTAAACCACCTAAGAAACGAGCCATAGAAGCTTCCTCATTCTCAATTAATCCACAACGCAACATGCCAATTTGCAATTCTTGGTAATATTCTTCCACCGAATTCTTACCTTGTCAGTAGGCGCTGCAATTTATTCAATAAATCTCTAGCATAGTATGAAGGAACAAATCTATGCCTCATTAGCAATTTCAAGGCTTCCCAAGTGGTGGGTATATTATTTGGATGAGCACGGCAATGTTCTCTCCACCAAACAGAAGCAAAATCAGTGAACTCACTTGTGGCAGCTCTAACTCTTCTATTCTCAGGGAAATCATGGCACGCAAATTTTTGATCCACAAGTAATTCCCAACTAAGGTAACCATCAGGGTCATATTTACCTTCAAACGGTGGCATGTTGAAATTTACCTTAGGAAAAACATCATCTCGTTCTCGTTCCTTGGTCGTGGAGGATCACGTTGCATACCTTGTCGATTGAAGCGTAGCCGTTGATGGTTACGATCATTATCGTAATGGATGGGGTTGACCTCCTCCACATCGCTGGTGTCATCATATTCGTGCTCTTCGCTCTGTTCTTCTAAATCTGTTGGGGCCTCCCCTGTGGAGCTGAATTGTTGCTTGGACGACGGGAGGTGGATTGAAGCACCAGATGCAAGAATGCAAAAGTATCAAGTCTAGCCAAAATAGTAGCAAGAGTAGTGTTAGCAATCCCTTGTGCGGCCTCGATGGATCTCGAGACGGTCTTCTTGCATTGACATACGCCATTAGTGAGCCGTACATCCTCGCTAAGACCATCGGTGGTTTCCTCGTCATCTTTTGGAAGTGAGCAATGATGCCCTTGGTTCGTGGAGAGTGATGAAGTGAACTCGCGTCACCTGACATGGTTAGTTGCCACAAGTATAATGTTCCTATCAACTACTAGGTGGCAAGTCTCAAGCGCCAAGCCTATGACCCAAGTTCTTACAAGTTCTTACAATGCAGAGGCGCTTGTCGGCCGTTGGCGTTGTCAAAGGTTCTCCGAAGTTTGTGTAGAGCGATTGCCAAGGGATCGAATGCCTGCGGGTAGGAAGTGGAGCTTGGACAGCTTAATTCAAGAGCAAAAGGTTAGCAATAATCCAATCGGTGAATGCAAAATTGAAGAATTGTTCAACGTCTAGTCACTAGTTGTCGACTCGAGGCTAGCAAGGATCGGTGACTCAAAATCATTGCTTGGCTGACGAACAGCCTCCACAAAGCAGATGAAAAATCGGTCACGAAAAAATTCGCGAAAGAAGGGAACTATCTCAAAAGGCTGGGGATCTTGTGAAAATAGGTTTGGCACATAAAAATTCGCGAAAGTTTTTTTTTTTTTTTTTTTTTGATGAACGATCCGACTGCTTTTCTTTCAAGTGCTATGCGGCGGAAGACCAATGTGGTGACCAATGGACGGCTGTGGGCGACCACAACAGAGGGCGAATAAAGGCGACTAACAAAGCGGCGACGATCAAGCGGCGACTGTGGGCGATCAACAAAGTAGATGCATCAATGACTATCGTGGGCGACCAACAAAGGGCGACCACCGAGGCGACCAATGGAGGCAACCATCGGCTAACAGTGGGCGACGGTCAAAGCGATTAGTCGGGAGGATGCACTCACGGCCAACAGAGGGCAGCGGCCTGACGACCAAGTGGGCGACTACCAAGCGGCGACTGGGCTTGGATGAAAAGAAAACTTCGGTCCGAACACCTTTTCTTTTTTTTTTCAACAGTTCGGGACCGAAACGGAACACAACTCGAAACGGAACACAACTCGAAACCGAACACAACTCGAAACCGCTGTGGGAGACAAAATTTTCTTCCGACCTGAACTAGACTAGAATTCAAAGAACTCGACACGCACGATGCAACCAAAAATTCAATAACGCAAAGGTAATCGAAAGGAAAAATGCGAGGCTCAAATTGTTTTGGTATGGGGAGATCCAATCTGATGGCGCTTCTACGGACTATAGGAAAGATATCAATCTACTAATCTAGGGTAAAGAATTCTCACCGAGCAACCTGGTTTGCTCGATACCACTTGATGGCGCCGTGATGGCACTATGGGTGTCCCGATCTTTCGATGAGAAACACACGATCGATTTGTTAGAGTCGACTTTGACGATCCGACTACACCGTACGACGACGATGCGCCTTAGCAATCGCTAAACCAACTCCAGCTGGTTATTGATCTTGCCGTTGGCACGATCAACCTGAACACGAGGTTCAATTCCTGCAAGCAACCGAAGAACAAGCAAGAACAATAGGATAAGCAATCTGAAATTGCGGATAAAACTGGAAGCGAAACAAAGTGGAGTCTTATTGACGATCTTGACAAGGTGGTCTGTCCAAAGACAACTCGCAGGATCAAGTTTGCACTTGGCTAAACTAATCAAATAAAACCCAAAACCCTAAGGAGCCGATGTCCGCTATTTATGAGAGGTAGGGGCGTGGGAAACACGCCCAAAGCGAGGGATACCAACTACAACTCTATTACAAGGCCCAAAGCCCAAGTCTTCTCGATTTGGAAAAGTGACGCTAATTGTTTTGCAGATAATTGCCGACTCGGACGGAATTTGGGGATGGTCGATCCGTTGGAAAGAGGACGTCGAAACCTTTCAAACCAGTACTCATAGACCCCAAACACCCTTGTGGATCAAAAGTTATGGTCATTTTAAGTTGGTGCTGTCCCGGAGGCCGAATCCGAGTATAACTTGTGCACCGGAAGAATTGGCTTCATGCTTGACGTTTGGGAGTCCTTCTCCATGGTTCCTAAGGACAATAAAATCATCACGAGGATTAAATAGCATTCCATTCATGAAATTATTTGTATGCAACCCGAGGAACGCATTCACCTGGTAATTTAATTGTCGTGCCCGAGCTCGAGTAATTGGCCCTTGTATGACATTGTTGGTTTCCATTGGGTTTGTAAGTATGGCCGTATCAATGGTAGTGATGTCCTCATCAGGACGACTCAAATGCAAGAAGGGGAGGATGATGAGGACATCACTACCATGGATACGGCCATGCCTACAAACCCAATTGAAACCAACAATGTAATACAAGGGCCAATTACTCAAGCTCGCGCATGTCAATTCAATTGCCAGGTGAATGCGTTCCTTGGGTTGCATACAAATAATTTAATGAATGGAATGCTACTTAATCCTTGTGATGATTTTATGTCCTTAGGAACCAACGAGAAGGTCTCCCAAATGTCAAGCATGAAGCCAATTCTTTCGGTGCACAAGTTCAACTCGGATTCGGCCACCGGGACAGCACCAACTTAAAACGACCATAACTTTTGATCCACAAGGGTGTTTGGGGTCTATGAGTACTGGTTTCAAAGGTTTCGTCGTCCTCTTTCCAACGGATCTGGCCTCACCTCTAAATTCCTTACGAGTCAAAGGGAATCTGCAAAACAAGTTCTGTCATCTTTCCAAATCCGAGTCAAACTAGGAATAGGAGTCCTACTTGGCCATGGATGTGGTTTGGACGCCCCTAGCCTGGTTTTGGCCTCCTATATCTCCTATATATAGCTAGGGAGTCCCCCAAAATAACTTGGGTTTTGGTTATTTGATAGTTTGCGTTTTGCTACTATTTTGAGTCTTTTAGACGTGCTCAACGGCCGCCTAACAAGCTCCTTGTATCGGAACCCCAACTTTTCAATACTTCATCTATATTTGCAATTTTAGATTACTTTTGCCTTGTTCTTACTTGTTCTTCGATTGCTTGCAGGAATTGATCTTCGTGATCGAGTTGATCGTGCTCACGGCAAGGTCAATAACCATCCGAGTTGGTTTAGCGATTGCTAAGGCGCATCGTCGTTGTAATGCTGTAGTCGGATCGCCAAAGTCGTTTCCACCCAAATCGAAGGTTGTCATCCTCATCGAAAGATCGACACCCAAAGGTTACATCAGTCCCTAATGGTAATGTAAACTACACGCCGCATTTCAGAATGGTGCAAAGAACAAAACATTGTTCCAAACATGCCGAATGAACTTCATATATGCCCAAGCACATTTTGGCATTCGTTTTGAATCTTTCCGAGTGGTGTGAAACATTCCTCCGCGACGAGTACTGTATGGTGCAAGGATTTTCACAAGAAAACGACGCATAAGATGGAGCTCGGTGTTGTCAATCAACCAGAATGGACTTCAAGTCTGCCGTAGCTCATTTTAGCAAGCAATTTGGGCTCATCCGTGTCGGTGTGAAACCTACGCGATAAATGGTACTACAAGTCACGTTCGTACCAGAACGAGTACGAAAAGAAAGCTTGTGGCAGACACCCTGGATAGAGTTCATGTGAGCCCAAGCTCATTTCGGCATGCATTTCTGCTGCATCCGGTCGGTGTCAAACATTTCTCCGCGATAGGTGCCAACGGTGCCGTAAGTCGCTGCGGCGTATCAAAACGATGCACGAAGGAAAACGCAGCCAAATCGCTACGAGTGCACTTTCCATGCATTGTCGCTACAGCTTCGCATTCATTTCGAATACGTCCGAGTGGGTGTGGAAACATCCCTCCGCGACGGGTCGCAAGGTGTTCTGCAAGCTGCGTCCGGACGGAAACGATGCACGAAAGGAAAATTGGTGTCAAACTCCCCGAATGGACTTCATATATGCCCTATCCCATTTCGACAGGCATTTCGAGTACGTCCGAGTCGATGTGAAATATTCATGCACGATGGTGGGTCCCTAATGTTACTGTAAACTACACGCATACCAAAACGGTGCACGAAACGAAACTCCGTTCCAATCATGCCGAACGAACTTCATATTTGCCCAAGCACATTCCGGCATGCATTTCGAGTCCGTCCGAGTTGTTGGGAAACATTTCTCCGCGATGAGCACGAACGAATACAACAAGCGGCGCCCGTTCGAAAACGTTGCACGAGATGAAATTGAGTGCCAAACACATTGAGTGGAATTCATATGTGCTTCCACTCATTTTGGCATGCATTTTGAATATGTCCGAGTCGGAGTCAAATGTTCCACCACGACGGGTTCCCACGGGTAGTAAAAGCTGAATACAAACGAAACCGATGCATCTAAAATGTAACCGAAAAGCAAACACCCGAAAGAACTTATGATGTTCGCTAGTGCTTTTCATCATTTGTATCGAATCCATTGGAGTAGGTCTGAAACATTCCTCCGCGACGCCACCCCAACGGGCACAAAGAATGAAGCCATATACATTAAAATGAAAATGATGCACGAAATGACACATTGTGGCAAACACCACACACGCCGAAAATGATGCACGAAATGGAACATTGTGGCAAGCACCTTACACGCTGCAACCTAGCACGCCAAAATGAAACATTGCGGCACGAAACGAAAACGATGAACGGAATGAAGCCGGGTGCCAAACACACCAACGAATGCAATTCATATGTGTTGTAACTCATTTAGGCATGCATTTCGAATCCGTCCGAGTCGCCATGAAATATTCAACAACGACGAGCTCCTAAGCTGAAAAAATTGAAAGCGATGCACGAAACGAAACTGAAAAGCAAACACCCAAGATTAACTTACGATGTTCGCTATGCTGCTTTCAAAGACAATTCGCATTCATTTTGAATACGCCCGAGTGAGTGTGAAACATCCCTCCGCGACGGGTCACAAGGGGTACTGCAAGCCGCGTCGGAATGAAAACGATGCACTAAAACGAATCGGGTGTCAAACTCCAATGGGCTTCATATGCGCCTAGCCCGCTTCAAAGAAGCATTTCGGCACGTCCGCCTCGGCGAAACATTCATGCACAGTGGGTCCATAATGGTAATGTAAACTACACGCGTAGTAGAATGGTGCAAAGAACAAAACATTGTTCCAAACATGCCGAATGAACTTCATATATGCCCAAGCACATTTCGGCATGCGTTTTGAATCTTTCCGAGTGGTGTGAAACATTCCTCCGCGACGAGTACAGTATGGTGCAAGGATTTTCACAAGAAAACGACGCAGAAGATGAAGCTGGGTGTTGTCTATTAACCAGAACGGACTTCAAGTCTGCCGTATCTCATTTTAGCAAGCAATTTGGGCTCATCCGTGTCGTTGTGAAACCTACACGACAAATGGTACAACAAGTCACGTTCGTACCAGAACGAGTACGAAAAGAAAGCTTGTGGCAGACACCCTGGAAAGAGTTCATGTGAGCCCAAGCTCATTTCGGCATGCATTTCTGTTGCATCCGAGTCGGTGCAAAACATTTCTCCGTGATAGGTGCCAACGGGTGCTGCAAACTGCGTGCGTATCAAAACGATGCACGAAAGGAAAACGCAGGCCAAACTGCGCGAGTGCACTTTCCATGCATTGCTACTACAGTTCTGGATTCATTTCGAATACGTCCGAGTGAGTGTGGAAACATCCCTCCGCGACGGGTCGCAAGGTGTTCTATATGCTGCGTCCGGACGGAAACAATGCACGAAAGGAAAATTGGTGTCAAACTGATGAGGACATCACTACCATGCATACGGCCATGCCTACAAACCCAATTGAAGCCAACAATGTAATACAAGGGCCAATTACTCGAGCTCGCGCACGTCAATTCAATTACCAGGTGAATGCGTTCCTCGGGTTGCATACAAATAATTTAATGAATGGAATGCTATTTAATCCTTGTGATGATTTTATTGTCCTTAGGAACCAAGGTGATAGGCCTGGAGTGCCCGATCTTTCGGTGGAGTGATAACTATCGATTGGTGTTGAGAAGACTCTCACGATCCGACCACGCACGAACAAGTCGATGGCGCCTTAGCAATCGCTGAACCTACTCAGTGGTTATTGATCTAGGTAGCCGAGATCAACCTGAACACGAAGTTCAAATCTTGTTGGTAATCAAGAACAAACAAGAACAAGTAAAACAATCAAGTATGAGAGAAAGTGGAGACGAATTGAGATTCTATTAAAGTCTTCACAAGGTGGCTATCTAGCACAACTTGAAGAAGAAAGTTTGCACACGGCTAAACTTAATCAACAAAATCTGCTCTAAAGGAGGGACGGGCAGGAGTATATAAAGGAGAGAAGGAGGCGCCCATATAGCAGCCTAAGGGAGAGGGCGCCACATACGGCAAGCAAGAGGCGCACATGCAGCCCTAACACAGAGGAAAATCCGCCCTCTTTTCCTTCTTAACAAAGCTTCCTAAAATACAAAAGGAAAGAAATAAAAGAGAATTTCATGGCGCCTTGATCTGATTTCGGTCCTTCAAAAGGAAAGGAAACTCTTTCCTCCTTTCCTTCTTGGTAGTATTTCGCATGTGCTTGTTTTCCTCTTTGACTTTGTCTTCGGAATCCTGCGCACATGATGACCGAGCTTGATCTTCTCCTTGGTTGCTAAGAACAATAAAATCATCACAAGAATTAACTAGCAATCCATTCTGTGAATTAGTTGTATACAAACTTAGAAACGAGTTGACCTGATAATTGAGCTGACGTGCTTTGGCACGAGTAATTGGTCCTTGCACAGATGGCTCATTTGTGTTCATGGAAGAGATGTCCTCATCACAAGGAGAAGGACTCCCAAACGTCAAGCATGAAGCCAATTCTTCCGGTGCACAAGTTCAACTCGGATTCGGCCTCCGGGACAGCACCAACTTCAAATGACCATAACTTTTTGATCCACAAGGGTGTTTAAGGTCTATGAGTACTGGTTGGAAAGGTTTCGACGTCCTCTTTCCAACGGATCCGGCCCCATCTCCAAATTCCTTACGAGTCAACGGGAATCTGCAAAACAAGTTCGGTCATCTTTCCAAATCCAAGTCAAACTAGGAATAGGAGTCCTATTCGGCCATGGAAGTGTTTTGGACGCCCCAAACCTGGTTTTGGCCTCCTATTTCTCCTATAAATAGATAGGAGTCCCCAAAATAACTTGGGTTTTGGTTATTTGATAGTTTAGCCTTTGCTACTATTCGAGTCTTTAGACGTGCTCAACTACGCCTAACAAGCTCCTTGTATCGGAACCCCAACTTTTCAATACTTCATCTATATTTGCAATTTTAGATTGCTTTTGCCTTGTTCTTGCTTGTTCTTCGATTGCTTGCAGGAATTGATCTTCGTGATCGTGCTGATCGTGCTCACGGCAAGATCAATAACCATCTGGAGTTGGTTTAGCGATTGCTAAGGCGCATCGTCGTTGTACGCTGTAGTCGGATCGCCAAAGTCGCCTCCACCCAAATCGAAGGTTATCATTCTCATCGAAAGATCGACACCCAATGTTACATCAAGTGGTATCGAGCTTCACTTGATCGGTTAGAATATCGCTGCTTTAGGTTAGTTTTTTTTTCTCGTCCTAAATTGAAAACTACTCCACAAAAATTCAACCTTTAGTTTCAATCTGTTATTTTAGTGAGTTTTGTTAGGTTTTGATCCATTAGAGTGGACTTTCCATGCATTGCTGCTACAGTTCAGCATTCATTTCGAATACGTCCGAGTGAGTGTGGAACATCCTCCGCGACGGGTCGCAAGGTGTTCTCGCAAGTCAACGTCCGGACGGAAACGATGCACGAAAGGAAAATTGGTGTCAAACTTCCCGAATGGACTTCATATATGCTCCTATCCCATTTCAAAAGCATTTCGAGAACGTCCAGTCGATGCGAAATATTCATGCACGATGGGTCCCTAATGGTATCAGAACTACACGCTGCATTACCAAAACGGTGCACTAAACGAAACTCCGCTCCAATCATGCCGAATAAACTTCATATTTGCCTAAGCACATTCCAAAGATGCATTTGAGTCCCGTCCGGTTGTTATAAACATTTCTCCGCGATGAGCACGAACGAATACAACAAGCGGCGCCCGTTCGAAAACGTTGCACGAGATGAAACTGAGTGCCAAACACATCGAGCGGAATTCATATGTGCTTCCACTCATTTTGGCATGCATTTTGAATATGTCCGAGTCGGTGTCAAATGTTCCACCACGACGGGTTCCCATGGGTAATAAAAGCTGAATACAAACGAAACCGATGCACGAAATGTAACCGAAAAGCCAAACACCCCGAAAGAACTTATGATGTGCGCTAGTGCTTTTCATCATTTGTATCGAATCCATTGGAGTAGGTCTGAAACATTCCTCCGCGTCGCGTCCCAACGGGCACAGTAGCGGAAGCCATAAGAAAATGAAAATGATGCAAGAAATGACACATTGTGGCAAACACCACACACGCCGAAAATGATGCACGAAATGGAACATTGTGGCAAGCACCTTACAGGCTGCAACCTAGCACGCAAAAATGAAACATTGCGGCACGAAACGAAAACGATGAACGGAATGAAGCCGGGTGCCAAACACACCAACGAATGCAATTCATATGTGTTGTAACTCATTTAGGCATGCATTTTCGACCAGTCCGAGTCGTGAAATATTCCACAACGATTTGTGATCCTAAGTCGAAAAATTGAAAGCGATACACGAAACGAAACCGAAGTGCCAAACACCTAGCATTAACTTACGATGTTCGCTATGCTGCTTTCAAAGACAATTTTGCATTCATTTTGAATACGTCGAGTGAGTGTGAAACATCCTCCGCGACGGGTCATAAGGGGTACCGCAAGCCGCGTCCGAATGAAAACGATGCACTAAACTAAACTGGTGTCAAACTCCCCAATGGGCTTCATATGCGCCTAGCCCGCTTTCAAAGAAGCATTTCTGTACATCCGTCTCGGCGAAACATTCATGCACAATGGGTCTCTAATGGTAATGTAAACTACACGCTGCATTTCAGAATGGTGCAAAGAACAAAACATTGTTCCAAACATGCCGAATGAACTTCATATATGCCCAAGCACATTTCGCATGCTTTCAATCTTTCCGAGTGATGTGAAACATTCCTCCCGGATTTGTGCATCAGATGGTGCAAGGATTTTCACAAGAAAACGACACGTAAGATGAAGCCGGGTGTTGTCAATCAACCGTAATGGACTTCAAGTCCGCCGTAGCTCATTTTAGCAAGCAATTTAGGCTCATCCGTGTCGCTGTGAAACCTACACGCACAAATGGTACTACAAGTCACGCTCGTACTCGCATCGAAAGTACGGTAAAAGAAAGCTTGTGGCAGATCGATGAGGACATCATTACCATGGATACGCCATACTTACAAACCCAATGGAAACCAACAATGTCATACAAGGGCCAATTACTCGAGCTCTGCACGATAATTCAATTACCAGGTGAATGCGTTCCTCGGGTTGCATACATTAAATTTAATGAATGGAATGCTATTTAATCCTCGTGATGATTTTATTGTCCTTAGGAACCATGGAGAAGGACTCCCAAGCGCCAAGCATGAAGCCAATTCTTCCTGCACAAGTTATACTCGGATTCGGCCTCCGGACAAAGCACCAACTTAAAATAACCATAACTTTTGATCCACATGGGTGTTTGGGGTCTATGAGTACTGGTTTGAAAGGTTTCGACGTCCTCTTTCCAACGGATCCGATCCCATCCCCAAATTCCGTCCGAGTCGACAGTGAATCTGCAAAACAATTACGCCACTTTTCCAAATCGAAAAGACTTGGGCTTTGGGCCTTGTAATAGAGTTGTAGTTGGTATCCTAACGCTTTGGACGTGATTTCCCACGCCCTACCTCTCATAAATAGCCGGACATCGGCTCCTTAGGTTTTGGGTTTTATTTGATTAGTTTAGCCAAGTGCAAACTTGATCGTATGAAGTTAGCCGATGTACCACCTTGTCAAGATCGCCAATAAGACTCCACTTTGTTTTGCTTGCAGTTTTATCCGCAATTTCAGATTGCTTATCCTATTGTTCTTGCTTGTTCTTCTGTTGCTTGCAGGAATTGAACCTCAGTGTTCAGTTGATCGTGCCTACGGCAAGATCAATAACCACCGGAGTTGGTTTAGCTGATTGCTAAGGCGCATCGTCGTCGTCTGACGGTGTAGTCGGATCGCCAAAGTCGACTCTAACAAATCGATCGTGGTGTTTCTCATCGAAAGATCGACACCCATATTGCCATCAAACCAATGTTGTCACCGAAACGCGCAAAGAAAAGAGCAAACAAGTATGTGCCGTTGTTTGGGCGTGAAGATGTGGTGTGCAATCGCTTGTTTTGTTTGTTCTATGGCAGGAGAGGGTGCGCCCAACCTAATTGAAGGGTGGGTGTGTGCCCAAACCGAAAAAGAAGGGGTGCGCCCAAACCGAAGGGAGATTTTTTTTTTTTTTTGATCCAAAGGCGGCTTTTGTTTAAGCACTTGCCTTTTTTTTAATTGATTTGGTGCGGCTTTTAGATGCACCTTGCCTTTTGTCTTTGTTCTTCTTTATGGAAAGGAGAGGGTGCGCCCATTACAGATGGAAGGGGGTCCAAGCCAAAAGAAGTAAAATCACTATGGAGAGGTGGGAGTGTGTGTGCAACCCACAATGGCAGGAGGGGATATGCGCCCCAAACAAAATGGAAGGGGGTTCGGCCAAAGAAGAGGCGCAAACAAGGATGATGACACGACGTGAAAAGAACTTGAAACTCTAAAGGAACTAGGACTAGGACCAAAGCAAGAACACGACGATGCAACCGACAATTCAAAGAACTAAACAATGAGTAATCAAAGTGGTTGGCACAAATTGTTTTGGACAATGGAAATTGATAGTAGCAATATTTTTGTGGGCTGTTTTTGTACTCTAGGTAATGAACAAAAGTAGAAAACTCTCACCGAGCAACCTGAGAATCGATACCACTTGATATGGCTTGAGTGCCCGATCTTTCGGTGGAGTGATAACTATCGATTGAATGGTGAAAACCCTCGCGATCCGACTACGCATCGAACGAATTCGATGGCGCCTTAGCAATCGCAGAACCTTCGCCGAATTGGTTATTGACACACAAATAGCATGTCAACCTGAACACGAGGTTCAAATTCTTGTCAAGAATCGAAGAATCAAACAAGAACACGATAAACAAAGTGTAAAAACAGAATTGAGAGGAAGAGAAAAAGTCTCGGATAAAAGTGGAATTTGATGTTCTTCACAAGGTGGCGATCTTGCACAACTCGTAGAAGATAGGTTTGCGCGTAGCTAAACTCTAGTCAACCAAAATCCCCTAATAGAGTGGAGGGTAGGAGAATATAAAGAAGAAGAAGGAGGAGAGGTACTGTTCACGGACACTATTCATCCGTGATTAGTACATGCATGTCCACACATTAGGGAAACGATCCTTCCCTCCTTTCCTTCTCTACAAAGTTGCCAAAAATACAAAAGAGATCAAATCTTCAATTATGGTGCCTTGATCTGAATCTTGGTTTCCAAATCAGCAAAGAGGACATGTTGGGGCGCCCAAAACCAGGAGGGGAGACGCCAAACAGGGGAGGTGGCGCCCAATAATAGACCCATGCATTCATTCCCTATGCTCGGCTTTGACTTGGCCTTCCGAAATCCGCACACGCGCTTGATCTTCTCCTTGGTTCCTAAGTATAATAAAATCATGACAAAAATTAGATAGTAATGAATTCTGTGAATTAATCATATAAATAGTTAGAAACGAGTTCACCTGATAATTGAGCTGTCGTGCTTTGGCACGAGTAATTGGTCCTTGTATATTTGGCTCAATCGTGTGCATGGAAGAGATGTCCTCATCATCCTCCCTTCTTGCATTTGAGTCGTCCTCGACTCGAACTCATCCTCTTCGCCCAAGTATGGCTTTAAATCTGCAATGTTAAAAGTGGGAGTAACCCCAAAATCTGCAGGCAAGTCGAGCTTATATGCATTATCATTAATTCTCTCCAAAACTTGGAACGGACCATCAGCACGAGGCATCAACTTTGATTTTCTTAAATCGGGAAATCGATCCTTTCAGAATGTAGCCAAACTAACTCGCCGGGTTCAAAAGTCACATGTTTCTTTCCTTACTACCAAAGCAAGTTTGTATTTAGCATTCATGAGCTCTATATTTGCTTTAGTTGTCTCATGTATTTTGGAGATCAAATCAAGACGCTTGTTTTGCATCAACATGTAATTTTTCAGAATAGTGCAAAGGTAATAAATCAATAGGTGCACGAGGAACAAAACCATACACAACCTCAAAAGGGCACTTCTTAGTAGTAGAATGCAATGAACGATTATAAGCAAATTCAATATGAGGTAAGCATTCTTCCCACAACTTGATGTTCTTTTTTAAAATAGCTCTAAGCATGGTAGATAAAGAGCGATTAACAACTTCAGTTTGTCCATCGGTTTGGGGATGACAAGTAGTAGAAAATAAAAGCTTAGTCCCCAATTTAGCCCACAATGTTCGCCAAAAATGACTCAAGAATTTTGTATCGCGATCTGAAACTATTGTGTTGGGCATACCGTGCAAGCGCATAATTTCGCGAAAAGAACAAGTCGGCCACATTGGTAGCATCATCAGTTTTATGACATGGAATAAAATGCGCCATCTTAGAAAATCTATCCACCACAACAAAATGCTATCCCTCCTTCTTTGTTCGAGGTAGACCTAAAACAAAGTCCATCGAAAATATCCTCCCAAGGCATGCTAGGAACAGGAAGAGGCATGTATAAACCATGTGGATTGAGACGTGACTTAGCTTGTTGGCATGTGGTGCAGCGAGCGACAAATCGGTCCACGTCCCTTCTCATTTTCGGCCAAAAGAAATGGTTAGCAAGAATATCCTCCGTCTTTTTCACTCCAAAGTGTCCCATGAGACCACCTCCATGCGCCTCCTGCAGAGCAACAAGCTTAACGGAACTAGCGGGAATGCATAGTTTGTTAGCTCTAAACAAAAAGCCATTTTGGAGGACAAACTTATTCCAAACTCTTCCTTCTGTACATTTGAGCAAAACAACATGAAAATCAGCATCATGTTCATATTGATTCTTAATTGTCTCTAATCCAAAAATTTTGAAGTCAAGTTGTGTAAGCATGGTATATCGCCGAGACAAAGCATCAGCAATAATATTGTCTTTACCGTTCTTGTGTTTGATAACATAGGAAAAGACTCTATGAATTCAACCCATTTGGCATGACGACGATTCAATTTTGCTTGACTTCGAATATGCTTTAAGGATTCGTGGATCAGAATGTATGACAAATTCTTTGGGCCATAAATAATGTTGCCAAGTTTCTAAAGTTCGAACTAGAGCATATAATTCCTTGTCATAAGTAGAATAGTTCAAACTAGGCCCACTCAACTTCTCACTAAAATAAGCAATTGGTTTTTATCTTGTAACAAAGACACCACCCAACCCAATTCCACTAGCATCACATTCTAGTTCAAAGGTCTTAGAAAAATCAGGGAGTTGGAGAAGTGGGGCATGTGTCAACTTATCTTTTAAATGCTGGAAGGCGTGCTCCTGTGCATCTCTCCAATCAAATTGTACACCCTTCTTAGTGAGCTCATTCAATGGTGCGGCAATGGTGCTGAAATCCTTCACTAAACGACGGTAGAATACCGCAAGTCCTAAAGCTCCGCACCTGTGTGACCGCTTTAGGAGTCGGCCAACTCTGTATTGCTACCACCTTGGCTTGATCAACTTCAATGCCTGCGGAGTAACAACATAGCCAAGAAAAGAGACTCGATCCGTGCAAAAGGTGCACTTCTCAAGATTACCAAATAAACGTGCATCACGTAAAGCATTTAAAACAAAGCACGTAAGTGATCAAGATGCGCCTCCAAAGATGTACTGTAGATTAGAATATCATCAAAGTAAACTACCACAAAGCGGCCAATGAAAGCTCTCAAAACCTCATTCATTAATCTCATGAAAGTGCTAGGTGCATTAGTTAAACCAAACGGCATGACTAACCACTCATATAGACCGAACTTAGTTTTAAAGGCTGTTTTCCATTCATCTCCGAGCTTCATGCGAATTTGATGATATCCACTACGTAAATCAATTTTAGAGAAAACAGTAGAGCCACTCAACTCATCAAGCATATCATCTAATCGAGGAATAGGATGGCGATATCGAATGGTGATATTATTAATAGCTCTACAGTCAACACACATGCGCCATGAGCCATCTTTCTTTGGAACTAAAAGGATTGGAACAGCACAAGGGCTAAGAGACTCACGTGACGTATCCTTTGTCAAGCAGATCTTGAACTTGGCGTTGTATTTCTTTAGTCTCTTCCGGTTTGTGCGGTATGGCGACGATTGGGTAGCGAGGCGCCGAATGAGGTCAATTTGGTGCTCAATGCCTCGCATTGGTGGCAGCCCGGTGGTACCTCGTTGGGAAACACATCCATGTACTCCTGTAAAAGATTAGTGACAGCAGGAGGCAAAAGAGAAGGTAGATCTTCACATGAAAATAGAGCCTCTTTGCAAATGAGAGCGTAACAAAGAGAATCACTAGCATGTAATTCATTCAAATCAGATTTGGTAGCTAGGAAACATGCACCCTTCAATTGAATCTCATTTGGTTTGTCATGAACAGATTTAGCATTTTTCTCAAGGTGCTGTTTTTGATCATGTACCACAATCTGATTTTCACTTTTGTTGTTGTTTAGATTCTTCTCTCTATTAGCTCTATCAATCTCATCTTTGAAAATAGCATCGGGAGACATGGGATGTAAGACAATTTTCTTATCTTGGTGCATAAAAGAGTATTGATTAGTTCTACCATGATGTACACAATTTTTATCATATTGCCATGGTCTACCTAACAGCATGGAACAAGCTTGCATAGGTACAACATCGCAATCAACATAATCATGATAAGAACCTAAAATAAAATGCACTCTTACCAAGCGGGTTACCTTTAGTTTGCCGCTGTTTGTGAACCATTGGATGTGGTAAGGTTGAGGATGTGGTCTAGTGGAGAGTGCAAGCTTTTCAACCATGTCCACGCTTAGCGAGGTTGTTGCAACTCCCACCGCCAATGATGATCCGAATGGCACGCTCCTTCACGACGCCTTTGATATGAAACAAGTTGTGGCGCTGATTTTGGTCGCCATGGGCAATCTGAGCGCTAAGTACTCGTTGGGAGACGATACTTAGAAATTTGTTGGCGTCACCCGCGCTAATGTGCTCTTCTTGAAGCGCGGAGTTGGTGTCATTTTCTGCATCGTTAGCAATCAAAGCATATGTTTCTTCATCAAGATCACTAGCGGAATCATACTCACCATCTTCGTGAACTATGAGCACACGAGTATTTGGACAATCCCGCATGATATGACCAAAACCTTTGCATCGGTGGCACTGAATATCTTTGGTGCGCCCCGTGGAAGCAATGGATGACGACGAACTGTTTGTAGGAGCTTGAGTGGTTCGTGTCATCGAAGGTGCAGTGCGTGGTGCTGAAGTTGATGTCGCCGAGTTGTTGGAGGGGCTTGGTGTTGTGGTACGAGCGGTCGGGGCATCGGGGTGTGCGCGCCCAGGAGGTAGTACGCCTGCAGAAAAGTTAGTTTTGGCCCTCGCTTGTCGTCCCTGCAATTCACGCCAGCTTTGCAAGCAAGATGGAATAATCGAGTCATCGAATTGTAATCTTTGTAATCTAAAATGTCTTGGATTTCTCGATTTAAACCACCTAGAAAACGAGCCATAGATGCTTCCTCATTTTCAAGTAAACCACAACGCAACATGCCAATCTGTAATTCCTGATAATATTCTTCGATCGAGCTTTTACCTTGGCGCAAACGTTGTAATTTATTAAGCAAATCTCTAGCATAATAGGAAGGAACAAATCTATGTCGCATGAGCAATTTTAAAGCCTCCCAAGTGGTGGGTATATTATGTGCATGGACACGACAATGCTCTCTCCACCAAATGGAAGCAAAATCAGAACTCACTAGTAGCAGCCCTAACGCGTTTATCTTCAGGAAAGTCATGGCATGCATACTTTTGATCAACTAATAACTCCCAACTAAGGTAAGCATCGGGTCATATTTGCCATCAAAAGTAGGTATAGTGATTTTTATTTTGGAGAACATATCGTCACGATCACGCACTTCACGTCGTATGGGAGCACGACGCATACCTTGTTGGTTGAATCGAGTCGACGGTGATCACGGTCATGGTCGAGCAAGTCATCCTCCGACTCCATAGCGTGGTGTGAGTAGTGGTCGCTGTCATGATCATCTCGCTCAACGCCCGAGGTCAAAGGAGCCCGAGACGTGCTAGCGAGGTGAATGGAAGTAGTAGAAACAACGGGGCGTGCCGAGCATGTGGAGCAGCCTGGGGCGCCCGTAATGCGCCGGTGTTGGTGCGAGGTGGAAGACCGGAAACACTAGGGGCAGCAGCTGCAATCATGTCCAATCGAGATAAAATGTTAGCTAAAGTAGTGTTCGCAACTCCTTGCGCTGGTCTCGATGGATCGGAGTCGATCGCCTTGGAGTGACATGCGCCATTAGTGAGGCGGACATCCTCACTAAGGCCCTCGGTAGTGACCCGCCATGCGCCAAAGTGTGCAACGATGCCCTTCGTAAGGGAGACTGATGGAGAGATCCTTCACACCTGACATGTTAGCACAAAAAAATAATAGGACAGCAAGTATAGTTTTCTAGGTTAGTGAGATGGCGAAGGATCACTCAACGCTCAAAGTTTACCACAAGCTCTTGTAAGATTCTTACCACACCAACAGAATCGATGTACTATCGATAGTGTGCAACCAAAAGGTGAAAGTTAAGCGATTGCCAGGTGTTACCAATCTGTTCGTGGTAGAAATATGTGTAGCTTGGAAGGTTTCGATTTAGTAGAAAGGAAAACACTTAAAACCACAAGCTTAAGCAAGTTGAAAAATCGTTCAACGGCACGTATATGCTGGTCCTAGGCTAGACCGTGCTAGAGACGCAAGCCTAGACACCAATGTTGTCACCGAAACGCAGCAAAAGAGCAAACAAGTATGTGCTGTTGTTTGGGCGTGAAGATGTGGTGTGCACTGTTTGTTTTGTTTGTTCTATGGCAGGGAGAGGGTGCGCCCAACCCAATTGGAAGGGTGGGTGTGTGCCCAAACCGAAAAAAAAGGGGGGTGCGCCCAAACCGAAGGGAGATTTTTTTTTTTTTTGATCCAGTGCGGCTTTTGTTTAAGCACTTGCCTTTTTTTTTTTTTAATTGATTTGGTGCGGCTTTTAGATGCACCTTGCCTTTTGTCTTTGTTCTTCTTTATGGAAAGGAGAGGGTGCGCCCATTACAGGATGGAAGGGGGTCCAAGCCAAAAAAGAAGTAAAATCTGTTGCTATGGAGAGGTGGGAGTGTGTGTGCAACCCACAATGGCAGGAGGGGATATGCGCCCCAAACAAAATGGAAGGGGGGGTTCGGCCAGCAAGAGGCGCAAACAAGGATGATGACACGACGTGAAAAGAACTTGAAACTCTAAAGGAACTAGGACTAGGACCAGCAAGAACACGACGATGCAACCGACAATTCAAAGAACTAAACAGCGAGTAATCAAAGTGGTTGGCACAAATTGTTTTGGACAATGGAAATTGATAGTAGCAATATTTTTGTGGGCTGTTTTTTGTACTCTAGGTAATGAACAAAAAGTAGAAAACTCTCACCGAGCAACCTGAGAATCTGATACCACTTGATATGGCTTGAGTGCCCGATCTTTCGGTGGAGTGATAACTATCGATTGAATGGTGAAAACCCTCGCGATCCGACTACGCACGAACGAATTCGATGGCGCCTTAGCAATCGCAGAACCTTCGCCGAATTGGTTATTGACACACAAATAGCATGTCAACCTGAACACGAGGTTCAAATTCTTGTCAGTAATCGAAGAATCAAACAAGAACACGATAAACAAAGTGTAAAAACAGAATTGAGAGGAAGAGAAAAAGTCTCGGATAAAAGTGGAATTTGATGTTCTTCACAAGGTGGCGATCTTGCACAACTCGTAGAAGATAGGTTTGCGCGTAGCTAAACTCTAATCAACCAAAATCCCCTAATAGAGTGGAGGGTAGGAGAATATAAAGAAGAAGAAGGAGGAGAGGTACTGTTCACGGACACTATTCATCCGTGATTAGTACATGCATGTCCACACATTAGGGAAACAATCCTTCCCTCCTTTCCTTCTCTACAAAGTTGCCAAAAATACAAAAGAGATCAAATCTTCAATTATGGTGCCTTGATCTGAATCTTGGTTTCCAAATCAGCAAAGAGGACATGTTGGGGCGCCCAAAACCAGGAGGGGGAGACGCCAAACAGGGGGAGGTGGCGCCCAATAATAGACCCATGCATTCATTCCCTTTGCTCGTCTTTGACTTGGCCTTCCGAATTCCGCACACGCGCTTGATCTTCTCCTTGGTTCCTAAGTATAATAAAATCATGACAAAAATTAGATAGTAATGAATTCTGTGAATTAATCATATAAATAGTTAGAAACGAGTTCACCTGATAATTGAGCTGTCGTGCTTTGGCACGAGTAATTGGTCCTTGTATATTTGGCTCAATCGTGTGCATGGAAGAGATGTCCTCATCAATAGAGTTCATGTGTGCCCAAGCTCATTTCGGCATGCATTTCTGTTGCATCCGGGTCGGTGCAAAACCTTTCTCCGCGATAGGTGCCAACGGGTACTGCAAGCTGCGTGCGTCTCAAAACGATGCACGAAAGGAAAACGTAGGCCAAACTGCGCGAGTGGACTTTCCATTCATTGCTGCTACAGTTCTTCATTCATTTCGAATACGTCCGAGTGAGTGTGGAAACATCCCTCCGCGACGAATTATAAGGTGTTCTGCAAGCTGCGTCGGACGGAAGCTTGATGCACCGAAAGGAAAATTGGTGTCAAACTCCCGAATGGACTTCATATATGCCCTATCCCATTTCGACAAGCATTTCGAGTACGTCCGAGTCGATGCGAAATATTCATGCACGATGGGTCCCTAATGGTACTGTAAACTACACGCTGCATTCAAAACGGTGCACGACACGAAACTCGTTCCAATCATGCCGAATGAACTTCATATTTGCCCAGGCACATTCCGGCATGCATTTCGAGTCCGGTCCGAGTTGTTGTGAAACATTTCTCCGCGATGAGTACGAACGAATACAACAAGCGTCGCCCGTTCGAAAACGTTGCACGAGATGAAACTGAGTGCGAAACACATCGAGTGGAATTCATATGTGCTTCCACTCATTTCGGCATGCATTTTGAATATGTCCGAGTCGGTGTCAAATGTTCCACCACGACGGGTTCCCACGGTTAATAAAAGCTGAATACAAACGAAACCGATGCACGAAACAGAACCGAGTGCCAGACACCCCGAAAGAACTTATGATGTTTGCTAGTGCTTTTCATCATTTGTATCGAATCCATTCGAGTAGGTCTGAAACATTCCTCCACGACGCGTCCCAACGGGCACTGCAGCGGAAGCCATTCGAAATGAAAATGATGCATGAAATGACACATTGTGGCAAACACCACGCACGCCGAAAATGATGCACGAAATGGAACATTATGGCAAGCACCTTACACGCTGCAACCTAGCACGCCAAAATGAAACATTGCGGCACGAAACGAAAACGGTGAACGAAATGAAGCCGGGTGCCAAACACACCGAATGCAATTCATATGTGTTGTAACTCATTTAGGCATGCATTTCGAATCCGTCCGAGTCGCCGTGAAATATTCCACAACGACGAGTTCCTAAGCTGAAAAAATCGAAAGCGATGCACGAAACGAAACTGAGTGCCAAACACCCAGAATTAACTTACGATGTTCGCTTGTGCGTTTCAGCACAATTCTGCATTCATTTTGAATACGTCCGAGTGAGTGTGAAACATCCCTCCGCGACGGGTCACAAGGGGTACTGCAAGCTGCGTCCGAATGAAAACGATGCACGAAACGAAACTCGGTGTCAAACTCCCCGAATGGGCTTCATATGCGCCCTAGCCCGTTTCAGCAAGCATTTCGAGTACGTCCGGCTCGAAGCGAAACATTCATGCACAATGGGTCCCTAATGGTAATGTAAACTACACGCGTATTAGAATGGTGCAAAAAACAAGACATTGTTCCAAACATGCCGAATGAACTTCATATATGCCCAAGCACATTTCGGCACGCGTTTTGAATCTTTCCGAGTCGTGTGAAACAATCCTCCGCGACGAGTACTGTATGGTGTGGTGCAAGGATTTTCACAAGAAAACAACGCATAAGGTGAAGCTGAGTGTCAATCAACCAGAATGGACTTCATGTCTGCCGTAGCTCATTTTAGCAAGCAATTTGGGCTCATCCGTGTCGGTGTGAAACCTACAGGACAAATGGTACTACAAGTCACGTTCGTACCAGAACGAGTACGAAAAGAAAGCTTGTGGCAGACACCCTGAATAGAGTTCATGTGTGCCCAAGCTCATTTCGGCATGCATTTCTGTTGCATCCGGGTCGGTGCAAAACATTTCTCCGCGATAGGTGCCAACGGGTACTGCAAGCTGCGTGCGTATCAAAACGATGCACGAAAGGAAAATGTAGGCCAAACTGCGCGAGTGGACTTTCCATGCATTGCTGCTACAGTTCTGCATTCATTTCGAATACGTCCGAGTGAGTGTGGAAACATCCCTCCGCGACGGGTCGCAAGGTGTTCTGCAAGCTGCGTCCGGACGGAAATGATGCACGAAAGGAAAATTGGTGTCAAACTCCCCGAATGGACTTCATATATGCCCTATCCCATTTCGACAAGCATTTCGAGTACGTCCGAGTCGATGCGAAATATTCATGCACGATGGGTCCCTAATGGTACTGTAAACTACACGCGTACCAAAACGGTGCACGAAACGAAACTTCGTTCCAATCATGCCGAATGAACTTCATATTTGCCCAAGCACATTCCGGCATGCATTTCGAGTCCGTCCGAGTTGTTGTGAAACATTTCTTCGCGCTGAGCACGAACGAATACAACAAGCGGCGCCCGTTCGAAAACGTTGCACGAGATGAAACTGAGTGCCAAACACATCGAGTGGAATTCATATGTGCTTCCACTCATTTCGGCATGCATTTTGAATATGTCCGAGTCGGTGTCAAATGTTCCACCACGACGGGTTCCCACGGGTAATAAAAGCTGAATACAAACGAAACCGATGCACGAAACAGAACCGAGTGCCAGACACCCCGGAAGAACTTATGATGTTTGCTAGTGCTTTTCATCATTTGTATCGAATCCATTCGAGTAGGTCTGAAACATTCCTCCACGACGCGTCCCAACGGGCACTGCAGCGGAAGCAATTCGAAAATGAAAATGATGCACGAAATGACACATTGTGGCAAACACCACGGACGCCGAAAATGATGCACGAAATGGAACATTATGGCAAGCACCTTACGCGCTGCAACCTAGCACGCCAAAATGAAACATTGCGACACGAAACGAAAACGGTGAATGAAATGAAGCCGGGTGCCAAACACACCGAATGCAATTCATATGTGTTGTAACTCATTTAGGCATGCTTTTCGAATCCGTCCGAGTCGCCGTGAAATATTCCACAACGACGAGTTCCTAAACTGAAAAAATCGAAAGCGATGCACGAAACGAAACTGAGTGCCAAACACCCAGAATTAACTTACGATGTTCGCTTGTGCGTTTCAGCACAATTCTGCATTCATTTTGAATACGTCCGAGTGAGTGTGAAACATCCCTCCGCGACGGGTCACAAGGGGTACTGCAAGCTGCGTCCGAATGAAAACGATGCACGAAACGAAACTCGTTGTCAAACTCCCCGAATGGGCTTCATATGCGCCCTAGCCCATTTCAGCAAGCGTTTCGAGTACGTCCGGCTCGAAACGAAACATTCATGCACAATGGGTCCCTAATGGTAATGTAAACTACACGCGTACTAGAATGGTGCAAAAAGAAAACATTGTTCCAAACATGCCGAATGAACTTCATATATGCCCAAGCACATTTCGGCATGCGTTTTGAATCTTTCCGAGTCGTGTGAAACATTCCTTCGCGACGAGTACTGTATGGTGCAAGGATTTTCACAAGAAAACGACGCATAAGATGAAGCTGAGTGTCAATCAACCAGAATGGACTTCATGTCTGCCGTAGCTCATTTTAGCGAGCAATTTGGGCTCATCCGTGTCGGTGTGAAACCTACAGGACAAATGGTACTACAAGTCACGTTCGTACCAGAACGAGTACGAAAAGAAAGCTTGTGGCAGACACCCTGAATAGAGTTGATGTGTGCCCAAGCTCAATTCGGCATGCATTTCTGTTGCATCCAGGTCGATGCAAAACATTTCTCCGCGATAGGTGCCAACGGGTACTGCAAGCTGCGTGCGTATCAAAACGATGCACGAAAGGAAAATGTAGGCCAAACTGCGCGAGTGGACATTCCATGCATTGCTGCTACAGTTCTGCATTCATTTCGAATACGTCCGAGTGAGTGTGGAAACATCCCTCCGCGACGGGTCGCAAGGTGTTCTGCAAGCTGCGTTCGGACGGAAGCGAAGCACGAAAGGAAAATTGGTGTCAAACTCCCCGAATGGACTTCATATATGCCCTATCCCATTTCGACAAGCATTTCGAGTACGTCCGAGTCGATGCGAAATATTCATGCACGATGGGTCCCTAATGGTACTGTAAACTACACGCGTACCAAAACGGTGCACGACACGAAACTTCGTTCCAATCATGCCGAATGAACTTCATATTTGCCCAAGCACATTCCGGCATGCATTTGAAGTCCGTCCGAGTTGTTGTGAAACATTTCTCCGCGTTGAGCACGCGACGAATGCAACAAGCGGCGCCCGTTCGAAAACGTTGCACGAGATGAAACTGAGTGCGAAACACATCGAGTGGACTTCATATGTGCTTCCACTCATTTCGGCATGCATTTCGAATATGTCCGAGTCGGTGTCAAATGTTCCACCACGACGGGTTCCCACGGGTAATAAAAGCTGAATACAAACGAAACCGATGCATCGAAACAGAACCGAGTGCCAGACACCCCGGAAGAACTTATGATGTTTGCTAGTGCTTTTCATCATTTGTATCGAATCCATTCGAGTAGGTCTGAAACATTCCTCCACGACGCCGTCCCAACGGGCACTGCAGCGGAAGCAATTCGAAAATGAAAATGATGCACGAAATGACACATTGTGGCAAACACCACGGACGCCGAAAATGATGCACGAAATGGAACATTATGGCAAGCACCTTACGCGCTGCAACCTAGCACGCCAAAATGAAACATTGCGACACGAAACGAAAACGGTGAATGAAATGAAGCCGGGTGCCAAACACACCGAATGCAATTCATATGTGTTGTAACTCATTTAGGCATGCTTTTCGAATCCGTCCGAGTCGCCGTGAAATATTCCACAACGACGAGTTCCTAAACTGAAAAAATCGAAAGCGATGCACGAAACGAAACTGAGTGCCAAACACCCAGAATTAACTTACGATGTTAAACGTGCGTTTCAGCACAATTCTGCATTCATTTTGAATACGTCCGAGTGAGTGCGAAACATCCCTCCGCGACGGGTCACAAGGGGTACTGCAAGCTGCGTCCGAATGAAAACGATGCACGAAACGAAACTCGTTGTCAAACTCCCCGAATGGGCTTCATATGCGCCCTAGACCGTTTCAGCAAGCATTTCGAGTACGTCCGGCTCGAACCGAAACATTCATGCACAATGGGTCCCTAATGGTAATGTAAACTACACGCGTACAAGAATGGTGCAAAAAAGAAAACATTGTTCCAAACACGCCGAATGAACTTCATATATGCCCAAGCACATTTCGGCATGCGTTTTGAATCTTTCCGAGTCGTGTGAAACATTCCTTCGCGACGAGTACTGTATGGTGCAAGGATTTTCACAAGAAAACGACGCATAAGATGAAGCTGAGTGCCAATCAACCAGAATGGACTTCATTTCTGCCGTAGCTCATTTTAGCGAGCAATTTGGGCTCATCCGTGTCGGTGTGAAACCTACAGGACAAATGGTACTACAAGTCACGTTCGTACCAGAACGAGTACGAAAAGAAAGCTTGTGGCAGACACCCTGAATAGAGTTGATGTGTGCCCAAGCTCAATTCGGCATGCATTTCTGTTGCATCCAGGTCGATGCAAAACATTTCTCCGCGATAGGTGCCAACGGGTACTGCAAGCTGCGTGCGTATCAAAACGATGCACGAAAGGAAAATGTAGGCCAAACTGCGCGAGTGGACATTCCATGCATTGCTGCTACAGTTCTGCATTCATTTCGAATACGTCCGAGTGAGTGTGGAAACATCCCTCCGCGACGGGTCGCAAGGTGTTCTGCAAGCTGCGTTCGGACGGAAGCGAAGCACGAAAGGAAAATTGGTGTCAAACTCCCCGAATGGACTTCATATATGCCCTATCCCATTTCAACAAGCATTTCGAGTACGTCCGAGTCGATGCGAAATATTCATGCACGATGGGTCCCTAATGGTACTGTAAACTACACGCGTACCAAAACGGTGCACAACACGAAACTTCGTTCCAATCATGCCGAATGAACTTCATATTTGCCCAGGCACATTCCGGCATGCATTTCGAGTCCGTCCGAGTTGTTGTGAAACATTTCTCCGCGTTGAGCACGAACGAATGCAACAAGCGGCGCCCGTTCGAAAACGTTGCACGAGATGAAACTGAGTGCGAAACACATCGAGTGGACTTCATATGTGCTTCCACTCATTTCGGCATGCATTTTGAATATGTCCGAGTCAGTGTCAAATTTTCCACCACGACGGGTTCCCACGGGTAATAAAAGCTAAATACAAACGAAACCGATCAACGAAACAGAACCGAGAGCCAGACACCCCGAAAGAACTTATGATGTTTGCTAGAGCTTTTCATCATTTGTATCGAATCCATTCGAGTAAGTCTGAAACATTCCTCCACGACGCGTCCCAACGGGCACTGCAGCGAAGCAATTGAAAATGAAAATGATGCACGAAATGACACATTGTGGCAAACACCACGGACGCCGAAAATGATGCACGAAATGGAACATTATGGCAAGCACCTTACGCGCTGCAACCTAGCACGCCAAAATGAAACATTGCGATACCTAAACGAAAACGGTGAATGAAATTAAGCCGGGTGCCAAACAAACCGAATGCAATTCATATGTGTTGTAACTCATTTAGGCATTCTTTTCGAATCCGTCCGAGTCGCCGGGAAATATACAACAACGACTAGTGACTAAACTGAAAAATCGAAGCGATGCATCGAAAGCGAAACTGAGTGCCAAACACCCAGAATTAACTTACGATGTTCGCCAGCGTTTCAGCACAATTCTGCATTCATTTTGAATACGTCCGAGTGAGTGCGAAACATCCCTCCGCGACGGGTCACAAGGGGTACTGCAAGCTGCGTGCGTATCAAAACGATGCACGAAAGCGAAACTCGTTGTCAAACTCCCCGAATGGGCTTCATATGCGCCCTAGACCGTTTCAGCAAGCATTTCGAGTACGTCCGGCTCGAACCGAAACATTCATGCACAATGGGTCCCTAATGGTAATGTAAACTACACGCGTACAAGAATGGTGCAAAAAAGAAAACATTGTTCCAAACACGCCGAATGAACTTCATATATGCCCAAGCACATTTCGGCATGCGTTTTGAATCTTTCCGAGTCGTGTGAAACATTCCTTCGCGACGAGTACTGTATGGTGAAAGGATTTTCACAAGAAAACGACGCATAAGATGAAGCTGAGTGCCAATCAACCAGAATGGACTTCATGTCTGCCGTAGCTCATTTTAGCGAGCAATTTGGGCTCATCCGTGTCGGTGTGAAACCTACAGGACAAATGGTATTACAAGTCACGTTCGTACCAGAACGAGTACGAAAAGAAAGCTTGTGGCAGACACCCTGAATAGAGTTGATGTGTGCCCAAGCTCAATTCGGCATGCATTTCTGTTGCATCCAGGTCGATGCAAAACATTTCTCCGCGATAGGTGCCAAAGGGTACTGCAAGCTGCGTGCGTATCAAAACGATGCACGAAAGGAAAATGTAGGCCAAACTGCACGAGTGGACATTCCATGCATTGCTGCTACAGTTCTGCATTCATTTCGAATACGTCCGAGTGAGTGTGGAAACGTCCCTCCGCGACGGGTCGCAAGGTGTTCTGCAAGCTGCGTTCGGACGGAAGCGAAGCACGAAAGGAAAATTGGTGTCAAACTCCCCGAATGGACTTCATATATGCCCTATCCCATTTCGACAAGCATTTCGAGTACGTCCGAGTCGATGCGAAATATTCATGCACGATGGGTCCCTAATGGTACTGTAAACTACACGCGTACCAAAACGGTGCACGACACGAAACTTCGTTCCAATCATGCCGAATGAACTTCATATTTGCCCAGGCACATTCCGGCATGCATTTCGAGTCCGTCCGAGTTGTTGTGAAACATTTCTCCGCGTTGAGCACGAACGAATGCAACAAGCGGCGCCCGTTCGAAAACGTTGCACGAGATGAAACTGAGTGCGAAACACATCGAGTGGACTTCATATGTGCTTCCACTCATTTCGGCATGCATTTTGAATATGTCCGAGTCGGTGTCAAATGTTCCACCACGACGGGTTCCCACGGTTAATAAAAGCTGAATACAAACGAAACCGATGCACGAAACAGAACCGAGTGCCAGACACCCCGAAAGAACTTATGATGTTTGCTAGTGCTTTTCATCATTTGTATCGAATCCATTCGAGTAGGTCTGAAACATTCCTCCACGACGCGTCCCAACGGGCACTGCAGCGGAAGCCATTCGAAAATGAAAATGATGCACGAAATGACACATTGTGGCAAACACCACGCACGCCGAAAATGATGCACGAAATGGAACATTATGTCAAGCACCTTACACGCTGCAACCTAACACGCCAAAATGAAACATTGCGACCTAAAGCGAAACGGTGAATGAAATGAAGCCGGGTGCCAAACACACCGAATGCAATTCATATGTGTTGTAACTCATTTAGGCATGCTTTTCGAATCCGTCCGAGTCGCCGTGAAATATTCCACAACGACGAGTTCCTAAACTGAAAAAATCGAAAGCGATGCACGAAACGAAACTGAGTGCCAAACACCCAGAATTAACTTACGATGTTCGCTTGTGCGTTTCAGCACAATTCTGCATTCATTTTGAATACGTCCGAGTGAGTGCGAAACATCCCTCCGCGACGGGTCACAAGGGGTACTGCAAGCTGCGTCCGAATGAAAACGATGCACGAAACGAAACTCGTTGTCAAACTCCCCGAATGGGCTTCATATGCGCCCTAGACCGTTTCAGCAAGCATTTCGAGTACGTCCGGCTCGAAGCGAAACTATCATGCACAATGGGTCTCTAATGGTAATGTAAACTACACGCTGCAAGAATGGTGCAAAAGAAAACATTGTTCCAAACACGCCGAATGAACTTCATATATGCCCAAGCACATTTCGGCATGCGTTTTGAATCTTTCCGAGTCGTGTGAAACATTCCTTCGCGACGAGTACTGTATGGTGCAAGGATTTTCACAAGAAAACGACGCATAAGATGAAGCTGAGTGCCAATCAACCAGAATGGACTTCATGTCTGCCGTAGCTCATTTTAGCGAGCAATTTGGGCTCATCCGTGTCGGTGTGAAACCTACAGGACAAATGGTACTACAAGTCACGTTCGTACCAGAACGAGTACGAAAAGAAAGCTTGTGGCAGACACCCTGAATAGAGTTGATGTGTGCCCAAGCTCAATTCGCATGCATTTCTGTTGCATCCAGGTCGATGCAAAACATTTCTCCGCGATAGGTGCCAACGGGTACTGCAAGCTGCGTGCGTATCAAATCGATGCACGAAAGGAAAATGTAGGCCAAACTGCGCGAGTGGACATTCCATGCATTGCTGCTACAGTTCTGCATTCATTTCGAATACGTCCGAGTGAGTGTGGAAACATCCCTCCGCGACGGGTCGCAAGGTGTTCTGCAAGCTGCGTTCGGACGGAAGCGAAGCACGAAAGGAAAATTGGTGTCAAACTCCCCGAATGGACTTCATATATGCCCTATCCCATTTCGACAAGCATTTCGAGTACGTCCGAGTCGATGCGAAATATTCATGCACGATGGGTCCCTAATGGTACTGTAAACTACACGCGTACCAAAACGGTGCACGACACGAAACTTCGTTCCAATCATGCCGAATGAACTTCATATTTGCCCAGGCACATTCCGGCATGCATTTCGAGTCCGTCCGAGTTGTTGTGAAACATTTCTCCGCGTTGAGCACGAACGAATGCAACAAGCGGCGCCCGTTCGAAAACGTTGCACGAGATGAAACTGAGTGCGAAACACATCGAGTGGACTTCATATGTGCTTCCACTCATTTCGGCATGCATTTCGAATATGTCCGAGTCGGTGTCAAATGTTCCACCACGACGGGTTCCCACGGGTAATAAAAGCTGAATACAAACGAAACCGATGCACGAAACAGAACCGAGTGCCAGACACCCCGGAAGAACTTATGATGTTTGCTAGTGCTTTTCATCATTTGTATCGAATCCATTCGAGTAGGTCTGAAACATTCCTCCACGACGCGTCCCAACGGGCACTGCAGCGGAAGCAATTCGAAAATGAAAATGATGCACGAAATGACACATTGTGGCAAACACCACGGACGCCGAAAATGATGCACGAAATGGAACATTATGGCAAGCACCTTACGCGCTGCAACCTAGCACGCCAAAATGAAACATTGCGACACGAAACGAAAACGGTGAATGAAATGAAGCCGGGTGCCAAACACACCGAATGCAATTCATATGTGTTGTAACTCATTTAGGCATGCTTTTCGAATCCGTCCGAGTCGCCGTGAAATATTCCACAACGACGAGTTCCTAAACTGAAAAAATCGAAAGCGATGCACGAAACGAAACTGAGTGCCAAACACCCAGAATTAACTTACGATGTTCGCTTGTGCGTTTCAGCACAATTCTGCATTCATTTTGAATACGTCCGAGTGAGTGCGAAACATCCCTCCGCGACGGGTCACAAGGGGTACTGCAAGCTGCGTCCGAATGAAAACGATGCACGAAACGAAACTCGTTGTCAAACTCCCCGAATGGGCTTCATATGCGCCCTAGACCGTTTCAGCAAGCATTTCGAGTACGTCCGGCTCGAACCGAAACATTCATGCACAATGGGTCCCTAATGGTAATGTAAACTACACGCGTACAAGAATGGTGCAAAAAAGAAAACATTGTTCCAAACACGCCGAATGAACTTCATATATGCCCAAGCACATTTCGGCATGCGTTTTGAATCTTTCCGAGTCGTGTGAAACATTCCTTCGCGACGAGTACTGTATGGTGCAAGGATTTTCACAAGAAAACGACGCATAAGATGAAGCTGAGTGCCAATCAACCAGAATGGACTTCATGTCTGCCGTAGCTCATTTTAGCGAGCAATTTGGGCTCATCCGTGTCGGTGTGAAACCTACAGGACAAATGGTATTACAAGTCACGTTCGTACCAGAACGAGTACGAAAAAGCTTGTGGCAGACACCCTGAATAGAGTTCATATGTGCCCAAGCTCAATTCGCATGCATTTCTGTTGCATCCAGGTCGATGCAAAACATTTCTCCGCGATAGGTGCCAACGGGTACTGCAAGCTGCGTGCGTATCAAAACGATGCACGAAAGGAAAATGTAGGCCAAACTGCGCGAGTGGACATTCCATGCATTGCTGCTACAGTTCTGCATTCATTTCGAATACGTCCGAGTGAGTGTGGAAACATCCCTCCGCGACGGGTCGCAAGGTGTTCTGCAAGCTGCGTTCGGACGGAAGCGAAGCACGAAAGGAAAATTGGTGTCAAACTCCCCGAATGGACTTCATATATGCCCTATCCCATTTCAACAAGCATTTCGAGTACGTCCGAGTCGATGCGAAATATTCATGCACGATGGGTCCCTAATGGTACTGTAAACTACATGCGTACCAAAACGGTGCACGACACGAAACTTCGTTCCAATCATGCCGAATGAACTTCATATTTGCCCAGGCACATTCCGGCATGCATTTCGAGTCCGTCCGAGTTGTTGTGAAACATTTCTCCGCGTTGAGCACGAACGAATGCAACAAGCGGCGCCCGTTCGAAAACGTTGCACGAGATGAAACTGAGTGCGAAACACATCGAGTGGACTTCATATGTGCTTCCACTCATTTCGGCATGCATTTCGAATATGTCCGAGTCGGTGTCAAATGTTCCACCACGACGGGTTCCCACGGGTAATAAAAGCTGAATACAAACGAAACCGATGCACGAAACAGAACCGAGTGCCAGACACCCCGGAAGAACTTATGATGTTTGCTAGTGCTTTTCATCATTTGTATCGAATCCATTCGAGTAGGTCTGAAACATTCCTCCACGACGCGTCCCAACGGGCACTGCAGCGGAAGCAATTCGAAAATGAAAATGATGCACGAAATGACACATTGTGGCAAACACCACGGACGCCGAAAATGATGCACGAAATGGAACATTATGGCAAGCACCTTACGCGCTGCAACCTAGCACGCCAAAATGAAACATTGCGACACGAAACGAAAACGGTGAATGAAATGAAGCCGGGTGCCAAACACACCGAATGCAATTCATATGTGTTGTAACTCATTTAGGCATGCTTTTCGAATCCGTCCGAGTCGCCGTGAAATATTCCACAACGACGAGTTCCTAAACTGAAAAAATCGAAAGCGAAACGAAACTGAGTGCCAAACACCCAGAATTAACTTACGATGTTCGCTTGTGCGTTTCAGCACAATTCTGCATTCATTTTGAATACGTCCGAGTGAGTGCGAAACATCCCTCCGCGACGGGTCACAAGGGGTACTGCAAGCTGCGTCCGAATGAAAACGATGCACGAAACGAAACTCGTTGTCAAACTCCCCGAATGGGCTTCATATGCGCCCTAGACCGTTTCAGCAAGCATTTCGAGTACGTCCGGCTCGAACCGAAACATTCATGCACAATGGGTCCCTAATGGTAATGTAAACTACACGCTGCACAAGAATGGTGCAAAAAGAAAACATTGTTCCAAACACGCCGAATGAACTTCATATATGCCCAAGCACATTTCGCATGCTTTGAATCTTTCCGAGTCGTGTGAAACATTCCTTCGCGACGAGTACTGTATGGTGAAAGGATTTTCACAAGAAAACGACGCATAAGATGAAGCTGAGTGCCAATCAACCAGAATGGACTTCATGTCTGCCGTAGCTCATTTTAGCGAGCAATTTGGGCTCATCCGTGTCGGTGTGAAACCTACAGGACAAATGGTATTACAAGTCACGTTCGTACCAGAACGAGTACGAAAAGAAAGCTTGTGGCAGACACCCTGAATAGAGTTGATGTGTGCCCAAGCTCAATTCGGCATGCATTTCTGTTGCATCCAGGTCGATGCAAAACATTTCTCCGCGATAGGTGCCAAAGGGTACTGCAAGCTGCGTGCGTATCAAAACGATGCACGAAAGGAAAATGTAGGCCAAACTGCACGAGTGGACATTCCATGCATTGCTGCTACAGTTCTGCATTCATTTCGAATACGTCCGAGTGAGTGTGGAAACGTCCCTCCGCGACGGGTCGCAAGGTGTTCTGCAAGCTGCGTTCGGACGGAAGCGAAGCACGAAAGGAAAATTGGTGTCAAACTCCCCGAATGGACTTCATATATGCCCTATCCCATTTCGACAAGCATTTCGAGTACGTCCGAGTCGATGCGAAATATTCATGCACGATGGGTCCCTAATGGTACTGTAAACTACACGCTGCGTACCAAAACGGTGCACGACACGAAACTTCGTTCCAATCATGCCGAATGAACTTCATATTTGCCCAGGCACATTCCGGCATGCATTTCGAGTCCGTCCGAGTTGTTGTGAAACATTTCTCCGCGTTGAGCACGAACGAATGCAACAAGCGGCGCCCGTTCGAAAACGTTGCATGAAACTGAGTGCGAAACACATCGAGTGGACTTCATATGTGCTTCCACTCATTTCGGCATGCATTTCGAATATGTCCGAGTCGGTGTCAAATGTTCCACCACGACGGGTTCCCACGGGTAATAAAAGCTGAATACAAACGAAACCGATGCATCTAAACAGAACCGAGTGCCAGACACCCCGGAAGAACTTATGATGTTTGCTAGTGCTTTTCATCATTTGTATCGAATCCATTCGAGTAGGTCTGAAACATTCCTCCGCAGCCCAGCGTCCCAACGGGCACTGCAGCGGAAGCAATTCGAAAATGAAAATGATGCACGAAATGACACATTGTGGCAAACACCACGGACGCCGAAAATGATGCACGAAATGGAACATTATGGCAAGCACCTTACGCGCTGCAACCTAGCACGCCAAAATGAAACATTGCGACACGAAACGAAAACGGTGAATGAAATGAAGCCGGGTGCCAAACACACCGAATGCAATTCATATGTGTTGTAACTCATTTAGGCATGCTTTTCGAATCCGTCCGAGTCGCCGTGAAATATTCCACAACGACGAGTTCCTAAACTGAAAAAATCGAAAGCGATGCACGAAACGAAACTGAGTGCCAAACACCCAGAATTAACTTACGATGTTCGCTTGTGCGTTTCAGCACAATTCTGCATTCATTTTGAATACGTCCGAGTGAGTGCGAAACATCCCTCCGCGACGGGTCACAAGGGGTACTGCAAGCTGCGTCCGAATGAAAACGATGCACGAAACGAAACTCGTTGTCAAACTCCCCGAATGGGCTTCATATGCGCCTAGACCGTTTCAGCAAGCATTTCGAGTACGTCCGGCTCGAACCGAAACATTCATGCACAATGGGTCCCTAATGGTAATGTAAACTACACGCGTACAAGAATGGTGCAAAAAAGAAAACATTGTTCCAAACACACCGAATGAACTTCATATATGCCCAAGCACATATCGGCATGAGGTTTGAATCTTTCCGAGTCGTGTGAAACATTCCTTCGCGACGAGTACTGTATGGTGCAAGGATTTTCACAAGAAAACGACGCATAAGATGAAGCTGAGTGCCAATCAACCAGAATGGACTTCATTTCTGCCGTAGCTCATTTTAGCGAGCAATTTGGGCTCATCCGTGTCGGTGTGAAACCTACAGGACAAATGGTACTACAAGTCACGTTCGTACCAGAACGAGTACGAAAAGAAAGCTTGTGGCAGACACCCTGAATAGAGTTGATGTGTGCCCAAGCTCAATTCGGCATGCATTTCTGTTGCATCCAGGTCGATGCAAAACATTTCTCCGCGATAGGTGCCAACGGGTACTGCAAGCTGCGTGCGTATCAAAACGATGCACGAAAGGAAAATGTAGGCCAAACTGCGCGAGTGGACATTCCATGCATTGCTGCTACAGTTCTGCATTCATTTCGAATACGTCCGAGTGAGTGTGGAAACATCCCTCCGCGACGGGTCGCAAGGTGTTCTGCAAGCTGCGTTCGGACGGAAGCGAAGCACGAAAGGAAAATTGGTGTCAAACTCCCCGAATGGACTTCATATATGCCCTATCCCATTTCAACAAGCATTTCGAGTACGTCCGAGTCGATGCGAAATATTCATGCACGATGGGTCCCTAATGGTACTGTAAACTACATGCGTACCAAAACGGTGCACGACACGAAACTTCGTTCCAATCATGCCGAATGAACTTCATATTTGCCCAGGCACATTCCGGCATGCATTTCGAGTCCGTCCGAGTTGTTGTGAAACATTTCTCCGCGTTGAGCACGAACGAATGCAACAAGCGGCGCCCGTTCGAAAACGTTGCACGAGATGAAACTGAGTGCGAAACACATCGAGTGGACTTCATATGTGCTTCCACTCATTTCGGCATGCATTTCGAATATGTCCGAGTCGGTGTCAAATGTTCCACCACGACGGGTTCCCACGGGTAATAAAAGCTGAATACAAACGAATCCGCTGCACGAAACAGAACCGAGTGCCAGACACCCCGGAAGAACTTATGATGTTTGCTAGTGCTTTTCATCATTTGTATCGAATCCATTCGAGTAGGTCTGAAACATTCCTCCACGACGCGTCCCAACGGGCACTGCAGCGGAAGCAATTGAATGAAAATGATGCACGAAATGACACATTGTGGCAAACACCACGGACGCCGAAAATGATGCACGAAATGGAACATTATGGCAAGCACCTTACGCGCTGCAACCTAGCACGCCAAAATGAAACATTGCGACCTAAACGAAAACGGTGAATGAAATGAAGCCGGGTGCCAAACACACCGAATGCAATTCATATGTGTTGTAACTCATTTAGGCATGCTTTTCGAATCCGTCCGAGTCGCCGTGAAATATTCCACAACGACGAAGTTCCTAAACTGAAAAATCGAAGCGATGCATCGAAACGAAACTGAGTGCCAAACACCCAGAATTAACTTACGATGTTAAACATGCGTTTCAGCACAATTCTGCATTCATTTTGAATACGTCCGAGTGAGTGCGAAACATCCCTCCGCGACGGGTCACAAGGGGTACTGCAAGCTGCGTCCGAATCAAAACGATGCACGAAAGAAACTCGTTGTCAAACTCCCCGAATGGGCTTCATATGCGCCCTAGACCGTTTCAGCAAGCATTTCGAGTACGTCCGGCTCGAACCGAAACATTCATGCACAATGGGTCCCTAATGGTAATGTAAACTACACGCGTACAAGAATGGTGCAAAAAAAAACATTGTTCCAAACATGCCGAATGAACTTCATGTATGCCCAAGCACATTTCGCATGCGTTTTGAATCTTTCCGAGTCGTGTGAAACATTCCTTCGCGACGAGTACTGTATGGTGCAAGGATTTTCACAAGAAAACGACGCATAAGATGAAGCTGAGTGCCAATCAACCAGAATGGACTTCATTTCTGCCGTAGCTCATTTTAGCGAGCAATTTGGGCTCATCCGTGTCGGTGTGAAACCTACAGGACAAATGGTACTACAAGTCACGTTCGTACCAGAACGAGTACGAAAAGAAAGCTTGTGGCAGACACCCTGAATAGAGTTGATGTGTGCCCAAGCTCAATTCGGCATGCATTTCTGTTGCATCCAGGTCGATGCAAAACATTTCTCCGCGATAGGTGCCAACGGGTACTGCAAGCTGCGTGCGTATCAAAACGATGCACGAAAGGAAAATGTAGGCCAAACTGCGCGAGTGGACATTCCATGCATTGCTGCTACAGTTCTGCATTCATTTCGAATACGTCCGAGTGAGTGTGGAAACATCCCTCCGCGACGGGTCGCAAGGTGTTCTGCAAGCTGCGTTCGGACGGAAGCGAAGCACGAAAGGAAAATTGGTGTCAAACTCCCCGAATGGACTTCATATATGCCCTATCCCATTTCAACAAGCATTTCGAGTACGTCCGAGTCGATGCGAAATATTCATGCACGATGGGTCCCTAATGGTACTGTAAACTACACGCGTACCAAAACGGTGCACGACACGAAACTTCGTTCCAATCATGCCGAATGAACTTCATATTTGCCCAGGCACATTCCGGCATGCATTTCGAGTCCGTCCGAGTTGTTGTGAAACATTTCTCCGCGTTGAGCACGAACGAATGCAACAAGCGGCGCCCGTTCGAAAACGTTGCACGAGATGAAACTGAGTGCGAAACACATCGAGTGGACTTCATATGTGCTTCCACTCATTTCGGCATGCATTTCGAATATGTCCGAGTCGGTGTCAAATGTTCCACCACGACGGGTTCCCACGGGTAATAAAAGCTGAATACAAACGAAACCGATGCACGAAACAGAACCGAGTGCCAGACACCCCGGAAGAACTTATGATGTTTGCTAGTGCTTTTCATCATTTGTATCGAATCCATTCGAGTAGGTCTGAAACATTCCTCCACGACGCGTCCCAACGGGCACTGCAGCGGAAGCAATTCGAAAATGAAAATGATGCACGAAATGACACATTGTGGCAAACACCACGGACGCCGAAAATGATGCACGAAATGGAACATTATGGCAAGCACCTTACGCGCTGCAACCTAGCACGCCAAAATGAAACATTGCGACACGAAACGAAAACGGTGAATGAAATGAAGCCGGGTGCCAAACACACCGAATGCAATTCATATGTGTTGTAACTCATTTAGGCATGCTTTTCGAATCCGTCCGAGTCGCCGTGAAATATTCCACAACGACGAGTTCCTAAGCTGAAAAAATCGAAAGCGAAACGAAACTGAGTGCCAAACACCCAGAATTAACTTACGATGTTCGCTTGTGCGTTTCAGCACAATTCTGCATTCATTTTGAATACGTCCGAGTGAGTGCGAAACATCCCTCCGCGACGGGTCACAAGGGGTACTGCAAGCTGCGTCCGAATGAAAACGATGCACGAAACGAAACTCGTTGTCAAACTCCCCGAATGGGCTTCATATGCGCCCTAGACCGTTTCAGCAAGCATTTCGAGTACGTCCGGCTCGAACCGAAACATTCATGCACAATGGGTCCCTAATGGTATTGTAAACTACACGATGACCAGAATTGTGCATAAAAGAAAACATTGTTCCAAACACGCCTAATGAACTTCATATATGCCCAAGCACATTTCGGAATGCGTTTTGAATCTTTCCGAGTCGTGTGAAACATTCCTTCGCGACGAGTACTGTATGGTGCAAGGATTTTCACAAGAAAACGACGCATAAGATGAAGCTGAGTGCCAATCAACCAGAATGGACTTCATTTCTGCCGTAGCTCATTTTAGCGAGCAATTTGGGCTCATCCGTGTCGGTGTGAAACCTACAGGACAAATGGTACTACAAGTCACGTTCGTACCAGAACGAGTACGAAAAGAAAGCTTGTGGCAGACACCCTGAATAGAGTTGATGTGTGCCCAAGCTCAATTCGGCATGCATTTCTGTTGCATCCAGGTCGATGCAAAACATTTCTCCGCGATAGGTGCCAACGGGTACTGCAAGCTGCGTGCGTATCAAAACGATGCACGAAAGGAAAATGTAGGCCAAACTGCGCGAGTGGACATTCCATGCATTGCTGCTACAGTTCTGCATTCATTTCGAATACGTCCGAGTGAGTGTGGAAACATCCCTCCGCGACGGGTCGCAAGGTGTTCTGCAAGCTGCGTTCGGACGGAAGCGAAGCACGAAAGGAAAATTGGTGTCAAACTCCCCGAATGGACTTCATATATGCCCTATCCCATTTCAACAAGCATTTCGAGTACGTCCGAGTCGATGCGAAATATTCATGCACGATGGGTCCCTAATGGTACTGTAAACTACACGCGTACCAAAACGGTGCACAACACGAAACTTCGTTCCAATCATGCCGAATGAACTTCATATTTGCCCAGGCACATTCCGGCATGCATTTCGAGTCCGTCCGAGTTGTTGTGAAACATTTCTCCGCGTTGAGCACGAACGAATGCAACAAGCGGCGCCCGTTCGAAAACGTTGCACGAGATGAAACTGAGTGCGAAACACATCGAGTGGACTTCATATGTGCTTCCACTCATTTCGGCATGCATTTCGAATATGTCCGAGTCGGTGTCAAATGTTCCACCACGACGGGTTCCCACGGGTAATAAAAGCTGAATACAAACGAAACCGATGCATCTAAACAGAACCGAGTGCCAGACACCGGAAGAACTTATGATGTTTGCTAGTGCTTTTCATCATTTGTATCGAATCCATTCGAGTAGGTCTGAAACATTCCTCCACGACGCGCGTCCCAACGGGCACTGCAGCGAAGCAATTCGAAATGAAAATGATGCACGAAATGACACATTGTGGCAAACACCACGGACGCCGAAAATGATGCACGAAATGGAACATAATGGCAAGCACCTTACGCGCTGCAACCTAGCACGCCAAAATGAAACATTGCGACACGAAACGAAAACGGTGAATGAAATGAATCCGTGTGACAAACACACCGAATGCAATTCATATGTGTTGTAACTCATTTAGGCATGCTTTTCGAATCCGTCCGAGTCGCCGTGAAATATTCCACAACGACGAGTTCCTAAACTGAAAAAATCGAAAGCGAAACGAAACTGAGTGCCAAACACCCAGAATTAACTTACGATGTTCGCTTGTGCGTTTCAGCACAATTCTGCATTCATTTTGAATACGTCCGAGTGAGTGCGAAACATCCCTCCGCGACGGGTCACAAGGGTACTGCAAGCTGCGTCCGAATGAAAACGATGCACGAAACGAAACTCGTTGTCAAACTCCCGAATGGGCTTCATATGCGCCCTAGACCGTTTCAGCAAGCATTTTGAGTACGTCCGGCTCGAACAGAAAAATTCATGCACAATGGGTCCCTAATGGTAATGTAAACTACACGCGTACTAGAATGGTGCAAAAGAAAACATTGTTCCAAACACGCCGAATGAACTTCATATATGCCCAAGCACATTTCGCATGCGTTTTGAATCTTTCCGAGTCGTGTGAAACATTCCTTCGCGACGAGTACTGTATGGTGCAAGGATTTTCACAAGAAAACGACGCATAAGATGAAGCTGAGTGCCAATCAACCAGAATGGACTTCATTTCTGCCGTAGCTCATTTTAGCGAGCAATTTGGGCTCATCCGTGTCGGTGTGAAACCTACAGGACAAATGGTACTACAAGTCACGTTCGTACCAGAACGAGTACGAAAGAAAGCTTGTGGCAGACACCCTGAATAGAGTTGATGTGTGCCCAAGCTCAATTCGCATGCATTTCTGTTGCATCCAGGTCGATGCAAAACATTTCTCCGCGATAGGTGCCAACGGGTACTGCAAGCTGCGTGCGTATCAAAACGATGCACGAAAGGAAAATGTAGGCCAAACTGCGCGAGTGGACATTCCATGCATTGCTGCTACAGTTCTGCATTCATTTCGAATACGTCCGAGTGAGTGTGGAAACATCCCTCCGCGACGGGTCGCAAGGTGTTCTGCAAGCTGCGTTCGGACGGAAGCGAAGCACGAAAGGAAAATTGGTGTCAAACTCCCCGAATGGACTTCATATATGCCCTATCCCATTTCAACAAGCATTTCGAGTACGTCCGAGTCGATGCGAAATATTCATGCACGATGGGTCCCTAATGGTACTGTAAACTACACGCGTACCAAAACGGTGCACGACACGAAACTTCGTTCCAATCATGCCGAATGAACTTCATATTTGCCCAGGCACATTCCGGCATGCATTTCGAGTCCGTCCGAGTTGTTGTGAAACATTTCTCCGCGTTGAGCACGAACGAATGCAACAAGCGGCGCCCGTTCGAAAACGTTGCACGAGATGAAACTGAGTGCGAAACACATCGAGTGGACTTCATATGTGCTTCCACTCATTTCGGCATGCATTTCGAATATGTCCGAGTCGGTGTCAAATGTTCCACCACGACGGGTTCCCACGGGTAATAAAAGCTGAATACAAACGAAACCGATGCACGAAACAGAACCGAGTGCCAGACACCCCGGAAGAACTTATGATGTTTGCTAGTGCTTTTCATCATTTGTATCGAATCCATTCGAGTAGGTCTGAAACATTCCTCCTCCACGACGCGTCCCAACGGGCACTGCAGCGGAAGCAATTCGAAAATGAAAATGATGCACGAAATGACACATTGTGGCAAACACCACGGACGCCGAAAATGATGCACGAAATGGAACATTATGGCAAGCACCTTACGCGCTGCAACCTAGCACGCCAAAATGAAACATTGCGACACGAAACGAAAACGGTGAATGAAATGAAGCCGGGTGCCAAACACACCGAATGCAATTCATATGTGTTGTAACTCATTTAGGCATGCTTTTCGAATCCGTCCGAGTCGCCGTGAAATATTCCACAACGACGAGTTCCTAAACTGAAAAAATCGAAAAGCGATGCACGAAAACGAAACTGAGTGCCAAACACCCAGAATTAACTTACGATGTTAAACATGCGTTTCAGCACAATTCTGCATTCATTTTGAATACGTCCGAGTGAGTGCGAAACATCCCTCCGCGACGGGTCACAAGGGGTACTGCAAGCTGCGTCCGAATGAAAACGATGCACGAAACGAAACTCGTTGTCAAACTCCCCGAATGGGCTTCATATGCGCCCTAGACCGTTTCAGCAAGCATTTCGAGTACGTCCGGCTCGAACCGAAACATTCATGCACAATGGGTCCCTAATGGTAATGTAAACTACACGCTGCATACAAGAATGGTGCAAAAAAGAAAACATTGTTCCAAACACGCCGAATGAACTTCATATATGCCCAAGCACATTTCGGCATGCGTTTTGAATCTTTCCGAGTCGTGTGAAACATTCCTTCGCGACGAGTACTGTATGGTGCAAGGATTTTCACAAGAAAACGACGCATAAGATGAAGCTGAGTGCCAATCAACCAGAATGGACTTCATTTCTGCCGTAGCTCATTTTAGCGAGCAATTTGGGCTCATCCGTGTCGGTGTGAAACCTACAGGACAAATGGTACTACAAGTCACGTTCGTACCAGAACGAGTACGAAAAGAAAGCTTGTGGCAGACACCCTGAATAGAGTTGATGTGTGCCCAAGCTCAATTCGGCATGCATTTCTGTTGCATCCAGGTCGATGCAAAACATTTCTCCGCGATAGGTGCCAACGGGTACTGCAAGCTGCGTGCGTATCAAAACGATGCACGAAAGGAAAATGTAGGCCAAACTGCGCGAGTGGACATTCCATGCATTGCTGCTACAGTTCTGCATTCAGTTAGAATACGTCCGAGTGAGTGTGGAAACATCCCTCCGCGACGGGTCGCAAGGTGTTCTGCAAGCTGCGTTCGGACGGAAGCGAAGCACGAAAGGAAAATTGGTGTCAAACTCCCCGAATGGACTTCATATATGCCCTATCCCATTTCAACAAGCATTTCGAGTACGTCCGAGTCGACGCGAAATATTCATGCACGATGGGTCCCTAATGGTACTGTAAACTACACGCGTACCAAAACGGTGCACGAAACGAAACTTCGTTCCAATCATGCCGAATGAACTTCATATTTGCCCAAGCACATTCCGCATGCATTTCGAGTCCGTCCGAGTTGTTGTGAAACATTTCTCCGCGTTGAGCACGAGCGAATGCAACAAGCGGCGCCCGTTCGGCGTTGCACGAGATGAAACTGAGTGCGAAACACATCGAGTGGACTTCATATGTGCTTCCACTCATTTCGCATGCATTTCGAATATGTCCGAGTCGGTGTCAAATGTTCCACCACGACGGGTTCCCACGGGTAATAAAAGCTGAATACAAACGAAACCGATGCATCGAAACAGAACCGAGTGCCAGACACCGGAAGAACTTATGATGTTTGCTAGTGCTTTTCATCATTTGTATCGAATCCATTCGAGTAGGTCTGAAACATTCCTCCACGACGCAGCGTCCCAACGGGCACTGCAGCGAAGCAATTCGAAAATGAAAATGATGCACGAAATGACACATTGTGGCAAACACCACGGACGCCCGAAAATGATGCACGAAATGGAACATTATGGCAAGCACCTTACGCGCTGCAACCTAGCACGCCAAAATGAAACATTGCGACCTAAACGAAAACGGTGAATGAAATGAAGCCGGTGCCAAACACACCGAATGCAATTCATATGTGTTGTAACTCATTTAGGCATGCTTTTCGAATCCGACCGAGTCGCCGTGAAAAAATCCCCAACGACGAGTTCCTAAGCTGAAAAAATCGAAAGCGATGCACGAAACGAAACTGAGTGCCAAACACCCAGAATTAACATACGATGTAAGCTTGTGCGATTCAGCACAATTCTGCATTCATTTTGAATACGTCCGAGTGAGTGCGAAACTTCCCACCCCGACGGGTCCCAAGGGGTAATTCAAGCTGCGTCCCAATGAAACCGATGCACGAAACGAAACTCGTTGTCAAACTCCCCGAATGGGCTTCATATGCGCCCTAGACCGTTTCAGCAAGCATTTCGAGTACGTCCGGCTCGAACCGAAACATTCATGCACAATGGGTCCCTAATGGTAATGTAAACTACACGCGTACAAGAATGGTGCAAAAAAGAAAACATTGTTCCAAACACGCCGAATGAACTTCATGTATGCCCAAGCACATTTCGCATGCGTTTTGAATCTTTCCGAGTCGTGTGAAACATTCCTTCGCGACGAGTACTGTATGGTGCAAGGATTTTCACAAGAAAAGCGACGCATAAGATGAAGCTGAGTGCCAATCAACCAGAATGGACTTCATTTCTGCCGTAGCTCATTTTAGCGAGCAATTTGGGCTCATCCGTGTCGGTGTGAAACCTACAGGACAAATGGTACTACAAGTCACGTTCGTACCAGAACGAGTACGAAAAGAAAGCTTGTGGCAGACACCCTGAATAGAGTTGATGTGTGCCCAAGCTCAATTCGGCATGCATTTCTGTTGCATCCAGGTCGATGCAAAACATTTCTCCGATAGGTGCCAACGGGTACTGCAAGCTGCGTGCGTATCAAAAGCGATGCACGAAAGGAAAATGTAGGCCAAACTGCGCGAGTGGACATTCCATGCATTGCTGCTACAGTTCTGCATTCATTTCGAATACGTCCGAGTGAGTGTGGAAACATCCCTCCGCGACGAATTATAAGGTGTTCTGCAAGCTGCGTTCGGACGGAAGCGAAGCACGAAAGGAAAATTGGTGTCAAACTCCCCGAATGGACTTCATATATGCCCTATCCCATTTCAACAAGCATTTCGAGTACGTCCGAGTCGATGCGAAATATTCATGCACGATGGGTCCCTAATGGTACTGTAAACTACACGCGTACCAAAACGGTGCACGACACGAAACTTCGTTCCAATCATGCCGAATGAACTTCATATTTGCCCAGGCACATTCCGGCATGCATTTCGAGTCCGTCCGAGTTGTTGTGAAACATTTCTCGCGTTGAGCACGAGCGAATGCAACAAGCGGCGCCGATTCGAAAACGTTGCACGAGATGAAACTGAGTGCGAAACACATCGAGTGGACTTCATATGTGCTTCCACTCATTTCGGCATGCATTTCGAATATGTCCGAGTCGGTGTCAAATGTTCCACCACGACGGGTTCCCACGGGTAATAAAAGCTGAATACAAACGAAACCGATGCACGAAACAGAACCGAGTGCCAGACACCCCGGAAGAACTTATGATGTTTGCTAGTGCTTTTCATCATTTGTATCGAATCCATTCGAGTAGGTCTGAAACATTCCTCCACGACGCGTCCCAACGGGCACTGCAGCGGAAGCAATTCGAAAATGAAAATGATGCACGAAATGACACATTGTGGCAAACACCACGGACGCCGAAAATGATGCACGAAATGGAACATTATGGCAAGCACCTTACGCGCTGCAACCTAGCACGCCAAAATGAAACATTGCGACACGAAACGAAAACGGTGAATGAAATGAAGCCGGGTGCCAAACACACCGAATGCAATTCATATGTGTTGTAACTCATTTAGGCATGCTTTTCGAATCCGTCCGAGTCGCCGTGAAATATTCCACAACGACGAGTTCCTAAACTGAAAAAATCGAAAGCGATGCACGAAACGAAACTGAGTGCCAAACACCCAGAATTAACTTACGATGTTCGCTTGTGCGTTTCAGCACAATTCTGCATTCATTTTGAATACGTCCGAGTGAGTGCGAAACATCCCTCGCTGACGGGTCACAAGGGTACTGCAAGCTGCGTCCGAATGAAAACGATGCACGAAACGAAACTTCGTTGTCAAACTCCCGAATGGGCTTCATATCGCGCCTAGACCGTTTCAGCAAGCATTTCGAGTACGTCCGGCTCGAACCGAAACATTCATGCACAATGGGTCCCTAATGGTAATGTAAACTACACGCGTACAAGAATGGTGCAAAAAAGAAAACATTGTTCCAAACACGCCGAATGAACTTCATATATGCCCAAGCACATTTCGGCATGCGTTTTGAATCTTTCCGAGTCGTGTGAAACATTCCTTCGCGACGAGTACTGTATGGTGCAAGGATTTTCACAAGAAAACGACGCATAAGATGAAGCTGAGTGCCAATCAACCAGAATGGACTTCATTTCTGCCGTAGCTCATTTTAGCGAGCAATCTGGGCTCATCCGTGTCGGTGTGAAACCTACAGGACAAATGGTACTACAAGTCACGTTCGTACCAGAACGAGTACGAAAAGAAAGCTTGTGGCAGACACCCTGAATAGAGTTGATGTGTGCCCAAGCTCAATTCGGCATGCATTTATATTGGCTTGTCTCTTCACTTCTTTCCTTAGGTTTTGTTAAGTTTAGTTGCCCCCATGTGTGGAACTTTAACCTTGTTCTCCTGACTCGGCTAGAGCAGCAGTAAACAAGTTCAGAACCTCAGTTCATGTGTGTGCTTTATTCTTGTTCTTGCTAGTTCTTCGGTTGCTTGCAAGAATAGACCTTCGTGGTCAGGTCATCCGTGTCTTGGCATGGTTGATAACGATTAGGAGCGTGGTTTAGCGATTGCGGGCGCTTATCCTTGCGTGGTTCGTAGCCGGATCGTCAAAGTCATCCTCCGCCAAATCGAAGTTATCCCCTCACCGGAAGATCGGGCACCCGTGTGCGCATCAGGTACGAACGTGACTTGTAGTACCATTTGTCCTGTAGGTTTCACACCGACACGGATGAGCCCAAATTGCTCGCTAAAATGAGCTACGGCAGACATGAAGTCCATTCTGGTTGATTGACACTCAGCTTCATCTTATGCGTCGTTTTCTTGTGAAAATCCTTGCACCATACAGTACTCGTCGCGAAGGAATGTTTCACACGACTCGGAAAGATTCAAAACGCATGCCGAAATGTGCTTGGGCATATATGAAGTTCATTCGGCGTGTTTGGAACAATGTTTTCTTTTTTGCACCATTCTTGTACGCGTGTAGTTTACATTACCATTAGGGACCCATTGTGCATGAATGTTTCGGTTCGAGCCGGACGTACTTTCAAATGCTTGCCGAAACGGTCTAGGGCGCATATGAAGCCCATTCGGGAGTTTGACAATGAGTTTCGTTTGCGCATCGCTTTCATTCGGACGCAGCTTGCAGTACCCCTTGTGACCCGTCATGAGGGATGTTTCGCACTCACTCGGACGTATTCAAAATGAATGCAGAATTGTGCTGAAACGCACGTTTAACATCGTAAGTTAATTCTGGGTGTTTGGCACTCAGTTTCGCTTTCGTGCATCGCTTTTCGATTTTTTTCAGCTTAGGAACTCGCCGTTGTGGAATATTTCACGGCGACTCGGACGGATTCAAAAGCATGCCTAAATGAGTTACAACACATATGAATTGCATTCGGTGTGTTTGGCACCCGGCTTCATTTCATTCACCGTTTTCGTTTCGTGTCGCAATGTTTCATTTTGGCGTGCTAGGTTGCAGCGCCGTAAGGTGCTTGCCATAATGTTCCATTTCGTGCATCATTTTCGGCGTCCGTGGTGTTTGCCACAATGTGTCATTTCGCATCATTTTCATTTTCGAATTGCTTCCGCTGCAGTGTTCGCTGGGACGCTGGCCGTGGAGGAATGTTTCAGACCTACTCGAATGGATTCGATACAAATGATGAAAAGCACTAGCAAACATCATAAGTTCTTCCGGGTGTCTGGCACTCGGTTCTGTTTCGTGCATCGGTTTCGCTTTGTATTCAGCTTTTATTACCCGTGGGAACCTGGCCGTGGTGGAACATTTGACACCGACTCGGACATATTCGAAATGCATGCCGAAATGAGTGGAAGCACATATGAAGTCCACTGATGTGTTTCGCACTCAGTTTCATCTCGTGCAACGCTTGAACGGGCGCCGCTTGTTGCATTCGCTCGCGCTCAACGCGAGAAATGTTTCACAACAACTCGGACGGACTCAAATGCATGCCGGAATGTGCCTGGGCAAATATGAAGTTCGCTCGGCATGATTGGAACGGTTTCGCGGTCATGCACCGCTTTTGGTACGCTGCGTGTAGTTTACAGTACCATTAGGGACCCATCGTGCATGAATATTTCGCGATCGACTCGGACGCATCGAAATGCTTGTCGAAATGGGATAGGGCATATATGAAGTCCATTCGGGAGTTTGACACCAATTTTCCTTTCGTGGCTTCGCTCGTCCGGACGCAGCTTGCAGAACACCTTATACCCGTCGCGAGGGATGTTTCCACACTCACTCGACGTATTCAAATGAATGCAGAACTGCAGCAGCAATGCATGGAAAGTCCACTCGCAGTTTGGCCTACATTTTCCTTTCGTGCATCGCTTTGATACGCACGCAGCTTGCAGTACCCGTTGGCACCTATCGCGGAGAAATGTTTTGCATCGACCGGATGCAACAGAAATGCATGCCGAATTGAGCTTGGGCACACATGAACTCTATTCAGGTGTCTGCCACAAGCTTTCTTTTCGTACTGCTCTGGCACGAACGTGACTTGTAGTACCATTTGTCCTGTAGGTTTCACACCGACACGGATGAGCCCAAATTGCTCGCTAAAATGAGCTACGGCAGACATGAAGTCCATTCTGGTTGATTGACACTCAGCTTCATCTTATGCGCTGCTTTCTTGTGAAAATCCTTGCACCATACAGTACTGTCGCGAAGGAATGTTTCACACGACTCGGAAAGATTCAAAACGCATGCCGAAATGTGCTTGGGCATATATGAAGTTCATTCGGCGTGTTTGGAACAATGTTTTCTTTTGCACCATTCTTGTACGCGTGTAGTTTACATTACCATTAGGGACCCATTGTGCATGAATGTTTCGGTTCGAGCCGGACGATTTCGAAATGCTTGCCGAAACGGTCTAGGGCGCGATATGAAGCCCATTCGGGAGTTTGACAATGAGTTTCGCTTTCGTGCATCGCTTTCATTCGGACGCAGCTTGCAGTACCCCTTGTGACCCGTCATGAGGGATGTTTCGCGACTCACTGGACGTATTCAAAATGAATGCAGAATTGTGCTGAAACGCATGCTTAACATCGTAAGTTAATTCTGGGTGTTTGGCACTCAGTTTCGCTTTCTTGCATTGCTTCCGATTTTTCAGCTTAGGAACTCGTCGTTGTGGAATATTTCCACGGCGACTGGACGGATTCGAAAAGCATGCCTAAATGAGTTACAACACATATGAATTGCATTCGTGTGTTTGGCACCCGGCTTCATTTCATTCACCGCTTTCGCTTTCGTGTCGCAATGTTTCATTTTGGCGTGCTAGGTTGCAGCGCCGTAAGGTGCTTGCCATAATGTTCCATTTTTCGCATCATTTTCGGCGTCTGTGGTGTTTGCCACAATGTGTCATTTCGTGCATCATTTTCATTTTCGAATTGCTTCCGCTGCAGTGCCCGCTGGGACGCTGGGCCGTGGAGGAATGTTTCAGACCTACTCGAATGGATTCGATACAAATGATGAAAAGCACTAGCAAACATCATAAGTTCTTCCGGGTGTCTGGCACTCGGTTCTGTTTCGTGCATCGGTTTCGCTTGTATTCAGCTTTATTACCCGTGGAACCCGTCGTGGTGGAACATTTGACACCGACTCGACATATTCGAAATGCATGCCGAAATGAGTGGAAGCACATATGAAGTCCACTCGATGTGTTTCGCACTCAGTTTCATCTCGTGCAACGTCCGGCGACGATAAACCCACTACTATGGCGATAAGAGGCCAACCACCACTCAGGCGGCCACGGAATATCCATCGTGACGACGGCGAGTTTTTGCCGCGGCATTATCCCATAGCAAGGCGTACACCGCTGTATCAATCAAACATGAACTGGAGCGATTCCCCGCTGCATAAGTACAAGCGCACTCACGAAGGTGCATACGGCGGGTCGTGAGGACACACACACCGCGCTCGACTGCTCAACACGGGGAAAAGGTCCACACTTCGGCCTACCAACAGGCATGGCTATCCCCTCACACTTCAGGTACTAAAACAGGCTGCCCCATCCCAGCATTGCGCGGTTGCACGGTGTTCATTCAAAAACCGTCACAAGTTCGGTCCTTATATTTTTGCCTAGTGACTCAAGCGGGGAACTCCACTTAACTCGCCAACCAATCGCCACCATGTTTAACTAGCACATATTATACCTCCCGCCAAGTCTAATTACCAACTAGACACTGCACATTTTTATCAAATTACCTTTACAAGTCACATTTCCAAAACATTTCCAAAACCAGTTACAATTATCATAAGTTTTGAGCATTTGGTAAATGACTGACTTTGCTCATCTCTATTGCAGTGTCTAAGCATATGCATTTACTAAGTCGTTTATACCCAAGTGACATTTTATTAATTGTCCAACCCTACTAAGGCTATCAATGAACTCTGGGAATTTAATTGAGGAAAAACCACCAAATCAGGGTATATCTACCATTCCCACAAACTAGCACTTTACTGAATATAAACAATGCATATAGTTTGAGAAATCAAAGTAAACATCGTGAAATATAGGTTTCAAGATGGTCAAAGGAGGTGCTTGCCTGTCTGCTGCTGCTCTGATGGATCTGGGACGAACTCAGTATTGTTCGATGCGACTCAGGAATCACTCGCCTCTAATCGAATAAAAACATCAAAAACAGCGAACAGAGAAATAATTTAGCAAAGAGTGACTTTAGAAGCATAAACACCAACTTAACATCAAATAGAACTCATCTAGATACTAAGAAAGAAAAGAAACGATCAAAACGCGAAAAACGGCGTAATCGCGACCCGATGAGGCGATTTCGGTGAAATTCTCGCCAAAGTGAATAAAATGCGTAAAATAAAGAAAAATTCAAATAAATTTAGTTAAACACCTAGAATTAGGTATAACACACCTAACGGGACTTGTCGCAACTCGTTTGGGATTACAATGATCGACCGGGAGCCAAAACAGCAAAAACCAAATCAGAAAAGCTGAAAAATTCAGAAAAAGGAAAAATGGCACTATTCACCGTAGGGCAAAAGCCATTTTTGTTCAGAACGCACAGAATCGATTTGCGATTTCTCCAGGCTGTTCCACCAGGTAGTCTAGGGTATTTAGGACCTATCTGGGCCTTACCCCACCGAAATTCACTTAACCTATAACGAATTCCGATCGAAAGCGCATTTTGGGTCGCTAAATACGCTCCCGATCGCACAAGGTCCGAAAACGGCTCAAACTCGATTCCGCTTGCGCGAGGAGCACGTTTTTGACTTCACTAGGCTTATATGACCCTAAATGACTCATTCCGATAGCTAACTGGTGAATAAACCCTAAATTGTGGAACATGGCCAAAATGGCTATTTTGCTCGAAAACGAGCAATCTCGCCCAAAAGGGCCGTTTTGAGCTGGAATGCCGCGAGACTTGTTTTAAGCCCTCGGCTAGTTGCTTAGGGATACGTACGACCTATCGGAGCCATTCCCCAGCATGGATGACTTAATCTTCTCGACTTTTGATCAATTGCCCGCTTAACTCCTAATTACCCGAGAAACCAAAAGTCCGAAAAGTGACTTGAATGCGATCCAAAACACGCGGAAAGCATGCTATCGACCTTAGTGACCTTAAACGAAGCTAAACAAAGCTAAATGCCTTAAACGGCTTGTGAGGCCTATAATTACTAAAATAAAATGCAAAGTGCTAAAATGCAAATCTAGCGATTCTAACTGCTTTTCTAGCCTCTAAGGGGACTAATGGTAAAGTCAATACATGCCTCGGAGCTCTAGGATTTTATGAAATAAAAATAAATTAAAAGAGACCTAGAGCTAACAACTTGTAGCAGGTTTTGACGAAACTTAATTTCGACTCTTCTGATCGCAACCAGGGCTATCAGAAGAGCTAATGGAGCTATCGTTATACGCTATGGACCTTCGGTCCATTGTAAAAATAGTTAACACCTAAATGAATAAAATAAATTTCGGCTTAGCGAAATTGAATTCCGATTCCTCCGGTAGCGACTCTAGCCACCAGAACTGCTATGGGAAAAATCTATACATGCTCTACCTCACTAGAACTCCGACAAACCGAAGACCTAGCGAGAGCATGCTCGATTTTGAAGATGGCTAAAAGCCAGGTCGACTATAGAGTTAAACGGACCTAACGACGACCTGAGTCTAGATTTTAAAGCAGAATTGCTATGCGATGCGTTGAACACATGGTACCTAGACATGGCCTAGGCTAGGGTTTGGGAAAACTTGATGAAATGCGAAGCTACAGGAGAAAAGAGTCGTAGCTACGGCAAGAGGATCGACCCGGGAGTCAAGAAATCAGGTCAGATCGCAAAAGCACCACGGGAACTCCAAGAGACATCGATGAATCTCGATGGAATACTCACTTGAAGGGGTTGAGAAGATGGGGAACGCGATGAGGACGCCAAATCCAGCCTCCGATTCGATTTTAAATCGGTTGAATCGCCCGAAATCCGCGGATTTGGGTGGCCTTCTTCTTCTCTTTCTCCTTCTCCCTTGCTTGGGACATGAGGGATGGAGGAAATGAGTGTTGGCTGTTGGTTTGCTTGAGCACATGCTTAAAACACTATGCACTTACAAGGGGTATTTTGGTCAAGTGACAAACCTTGAAGGTTAAAGCTTCCAAAGTTGATTACTAATTATTCCAAAGTATTTTGGAAGCTATTAGGGTAACTTTGACACTTATTCAACTCAATTTGCAATTACTCATGAGAGTGAAATTAATTGAGTCGGGTAGTTTAAATGTGACCGCGATCAAAGTTTACAAGCTCCGATTAAACGGATCCTTAACTCCTTTTGAAGATTTTTAAGTTCCCCACTAAACTAGGCAACTTGTACTTCAGAAGGACAGAGAAGAGAACATTTAAGTCGACGTACAAGATACTTTCGCAAGAGCTCGAAAACTGAATTCAATCACCGAAAACACTTGTCGGCGATCAAATGGGAAATTGATTTTGAGTGACGCTAAATAAGTTGAAGGGTTCTTTTAGATCCCGAACGAGTACAATCGCTCAAGATACAGAAACACACAAGAACAGTGTATTATTGAACAGTGTTTGAGTACAAATGTACAGTGACTCGAGTATAGAAATACTCGGGATATTACAGTCTACCCCCCTTACAAAAATCTCGTCCTCGAGATTGCTAATCCTCTCGAAGAAAGTCGGGGTATTCTGCCTGAATATGGTCTTCACGCTCCCACGTGGCTTCATCTTCTGAATGGTTGCTCCACTGGACCTTGAGCATCTTGATAACCTGACTGCGAGTGTGACGCTCAGCTGTCTCGAGAATACGGACTGGATACTCTCGATACGAAAGATCAGGCTGCAAATCAAGATGGTCCAATTGGGTAACTTCTGATGGAACCCGAAGACTCTTCTTCAGCTGGGATACGTGGAATACATCGTGAACGTCCGAAAGATGTGGTGGTAGCTCAAGTCGATAAGCTACAACACCAACCTTCTCGAGAATCTGGAACGGACCGATGTATCGCGGAGCTAGCTTCCTGCGGACTTGTAATCTGCGAGTGCCGCGGAGTGGTGAGACCTTGAGGTAGACAAAGTCACCCACCTCAAAGCTCAACTCGCGGCGACGGCGATCAGCGTAGCTCTTCTGACGAGACTGAGCTTCTTTCAGCCGGTCTCGAATCAAGCTAACTTGCCTTTCAGCCTCTTCAATCATAGCTGGTCCGAAGAATTGCCTCTCACCAACCTCGGACCAAAACAAGGGCGTTCTGCACTTCTTGCCATAAAGAGCCTCGAATGGCGACATCTGAAGGCTGATTTGGTGACTGTTGTTGTAGGAGAACTCGGCGAAGGGCAAGCATTTCTCCCACGACTTGCTGTAGCACAGTACACAAGCCCTCAACATGTCTTCCAGAATTTGATTTACCCTTTCCGTCTGTCCGTCAGTTTGGGGATGGTAAGCAGTACTGAAAGATAGCTTAGTGCCAAGAATAGACTGCAAACTCTCCCAAAATCTGGAGGTGAACTGCGAACCACGGTCAGAGACTATGACTTTTGGAACCCCATGGAGCCGAACAATGTTCTGCAAGTAAAGTTCTGCTAGCTTGGGGCCTAGAATAAGTGGTATGAACGGGGATGAAATGAGCTACCTTGGTCAGACGGTCAATAATCACCCAAATAGAGTCGTGACCGGCGGAGGACCTCGGTAGACCGGTAATAAAATCCATCCCAATCTCTTCCCACTTCCACTCAGGAATCTGCAATGGCTGAAGTAGCCCTGCTGGCCTCTGGTGCTCAGCCTTGACTCGCTGGCACACATCGCAACGTGCCACATGAGCAGCAATGTCTTTCTTCATTCCTGGCCACCAGAACTGCCTGCGAAGGTCCTGGTACATCTTGGTGCTGCCAGGATGAACAGAGAGAGGAGTATCATGAGCTTCTGACAGGATCAACCCCTTGATCTCAACATCATCAGGGACATACACCTGCTGCCCATGCAAGATCAGCCCATTGGACTTCACAGAAAAACCTGGAGATGCGCCATTTTCAGTCAACTGGCGCCTAATCTCAATGATTGCCTCATCTTGGAGCTGTGCCTCAAGAATTTGAGATTCTAGAGTAGGTTGAACCGTCAATGCTGCAATGAAGCCATGTTCAACCACCTCCAGATTCAGCTTGCTGAACTCCTCAACTAATTGAGGCTGACTGATGACACCCAAGGCATTCACTGTATGCAGCTTGCGACTAAGGGCATCTGCAACCACATTTGCCTTGCCTGGGTGATAGTGAATCCCCAAATCATAATCCTTGATCAGCTCTAGCCACCTGCGCTGCCTCAGGTTCAGATCTGGTTGGGAGAAGAAGTACTTCAAGCTCTTGTGGTCGGTATAGATCTCACATCTGTTGCCTATGAGATAATGCCGCCACAGCTTGAGTGCATGAACCACTGCTGCCAACTCCAAATCATGGGTCGGGTAGTTGGCTTCATGGGGCTTCAACTGACGAGAAGCATATGCCACTACCTTGCCTTCCTGCATCAACACACAGCCAAGACCTTGGCGAGATGCATCGCAATAAATGTCAAAGGCCTTGTGAATGTCTGGCAGGATCAAGACTGGAGCAGTTGTGAGTCGCTTCTTCAGCTCCTGAAAACTGGATCTACAAGCAAGCGACCACTCATACTTCTTGTCTTTCTTGAGTAGCTCTGTCAGTGGCTTAGCAATCTTGGAGAAATTCTCGATAAACCGGCGATAATATCCGGCTAAACCAAGAAAACTCCGAATCTCCGGGACATTGCGGGGCTGCTCCCAATTGAGTACGTCTTGTACCTTGCGTGGATCAACTGCTACCCCACCTTCTGACAGGACATGCCCCAGAAACTCCACTTGCTTGAGCCAGAACTCGCACTTACTGAACTTGGCATACAACTGATGCTCGCGAAGCTTGCTAAGCACCATATGCAAGTGAAGTGTATGCTCTTCATCATCCTTAGAGTATATGAGGATGTCATCAATGAACACAACCACAAATCTATCAAGGAACTCCATGAAGACTTTGTTCATCAGATTCATGAAGGTGGCTGGTGCATTGGTGAGGCCAAATGAAACAACTGTGTACTCGTACAGACCGTAGCGAGTAGTGAATGCAGTCTTCACAATATCCTCAGGACGGATCTTGAGCTGAAAATAGCCGGATCTCAAGTCTATTTTGGAGAAGACTCGAGCTCCGCCTAATTGGTCAAATAAATCATCGATCCGAGGGAGAGGATACTTGTTCTTGACAGTGACCTCATTCAAAGAAGCATAAGAACCAATTCAAAAACCAACTCAGGGAAACGACAAAATAATCCCTAATTACAATCACAGACATCTAACCTTAACCCATTCTGAGCTAAACCCGTGTTCCTTCTAATTCTTTTGAACAAGATAGAAGAAAGAAACAAATTTTGAAATTTGGATTAAGATCAGATTCATTTTGAAAAGTAGATAAGAGAAAAGCTATAGAATGGACAAGAATAGCATTCTACATTTTCCAATTAAGATTTGTAACTTCAAAATAAATTTTGAGAGGAAAATCTGTTCCTAAGTCTAACGACCAGGCTAACTAAGTCTTCCTGCAGTCAATGGCTCTGATACCAACGCTGTGAGCACCCCCTCTTCCTATACCGTACTGTACGCCGTCTACTGTAGCGTATAGCACCGTATAGCAACAGGAAGCCTCGACACCGAAAATCCGAATCTAAAAATTCGATCGACGGGATCGAACACTTAGCTTCGGACCCGGTGCCTGTACGCATCTGATACTGGATCCCTGGATCAGTAGCCCAGTATCGCGTACCCACAACCCGAGTATCAATGCACGAAAAGATAAACTAATTTAATTTACATAACTAGGTATAAATCTTGTACAAGTGTATTACAGAAACCAAAAGAAGTAAAGCGACAGCGGAAACAAAAGAAAGACAACCAGCGCAGCTGGCCTGACCACCCCACAGGCTACTGACTGGAGGGAAGACCTACGAAGCCGCAACACTCGCAGAATTGGGGCTCGCCATCATCCGGGACATCATCAATACCTTCCTCTGAGGAAAAAGGGGTTAGCAGCAACGGTGAGTACACGTATGTACTCGCAAGACTTTAGTGTATGCAAATATAATTAATATGCAGGCTGATACGATTGAAATGGCTACTACACTAAGTCTATTGCGAAAAGCAGGATTTGAAACAGTTCATCGAAATGTAATACATAATTTGAAAGACAGCATTTTGAATAAAACATATTTACAATATATGTAACATTTGAGTCTCTCAACTGCCACCATCCATGATCGCAGTTGAGATACGAATTGACATCCATATATTCATAAATCCTCCAAATACCATATTCACTCATTCATAAATCCATCAAGTACCATATCGATCCACATACTTTAGATAGACTCCAAAATAGATTTTCATTTTCAAAACCGAACCAAATTTCTATACTTGATATGATTAAAGAAGATTTGCTCATAACCGTGAGCACGGCTAATCGATTAGAATTATTTGATACTCTGCAGAGTTTGCGCACTTTACCCAAACACAACTCAGACTTGCATCCCTGTCATCCAGGGTACACGCGATACACGAGGTATCCGATATACAAGAATGATCTATTCTTTCCCATCGTTGAGGCTATAGCCACACCCCAGCACCGGCGACGATAAACCCACTACTATGGCGATAAGAGGCCAACCACCACTCAGGCGGCCACGGAATATCCATCGTGACGACGGCGAGTTTTTGCCGCGGCATTATCCCATAGCAAGGCGTACACCGTTGTATCAATCAAACATGAACTGGAGCGATTCCCCGCTGCATAAGTACAAGCGCACTCACGAAGGTGCATACGGCGGGTCGTGAGGACACACACACCGCGCTCGACTGCTCAACACGGGGAAAAGGTCCACACTTCGGCCTACCAACAGGCATGGCTATCCCCTCACACTTCAGGTACTAAAACAGGCTGCCCCATCCCAGCATTGCGCGGTTGCACGGTGTTCATTCAAAACCGTCACAAGTTCGGTCCTTATATTTTTGCCTAGTGACTCAAGCGGGGAACTCCACTTAACTCGCCAACCAATCGCCACCATGTTTAACTAGCACATATTATACCTCCCGCCAAGTCTAATTACCAACTAGACACTGCACATTTTTATCAAATTACCTTTACAAGTCACATTTCCAAAACATTTCCAAAACCAGTTACAATTATCATAAGTTTTGAGCATTTGGTAAATGACTGACTTTGCTCATCTCTATTGCAGTGTCTAAGCATATGCATTTACTAAGTCGTTTATACCCAAGTGACATTTTATTAATTGTCCAACCCTACTAAGGCTATCAATGAACTCTGGGAATTTAATTGAGGAAAAAACCACCAAATCAGGGTATATCTACCATTCCCACAAACTAGCACTTTACTGAATATAAACAATGCATATAGTTTGAGAAATCAAAGTAAACATCGTGAAATATAGGTTTCAAGATGGTCAAAGGAGGTGCTTGCCTGTCTGCTGCTGCTCTGATGGATCTGGGACGAACTCAGGATTGTTCGATGCGACTCCGGACTCACTCGCCTCTAATCGAATAAAAACATCAAAAACAGCGAACAGAGAAATAATTTAGCAAAGAGTGACTTTAGAAGCATAAACACCAACTTAACATCAAATAGAACTCATCTAGATACTAAGAAAGAAAAGAAACGATCAAAACGCGAAAAACGGCGTAATCGCGACCCGATGAGGCGATTTCGGTGAAATTCTCGCCAAAGTGAATAAAATGCGTAAAATAAAGAAAAATTCAAATAAATTTAGTTAAACACCTAGAATTAGGTATAACACACCTAACGGGACTTGTCGCAACTCGTTTGGGATTACAATGATCGACCGGGAGCCAAAACAGCAAAAACCAAATCAGAAAAGCTGAAAAATTCAGAAAAAGGAAAAATGGCACTATTCACCGTAGGGCAAAAGCCATTTTTGTTCAGAACGCACAGAATCGATTTGCGATTTCTCCAGGCTGTTCCACCAGGTAGTCTAGGGTATTTAGGACCTATCTGGGCCTTACCCCACCGAAATTCACTTAACCTATAACGAATTCCGATCGAAAGCGCATTTTGGGTCGCTAAATACGCTCCCGATCGCACAAGGTCCGAAAACGGCTCAAACTCGATTCCGCTTGCGCGAGGAGCACGTTTTAGACTTCACTAGGCTTATATGACCCTAAATGACTCATTCCGATAGCTAACTGGTGAATAAACCCTAAATTGTGGAACATGGCCAAAATGGCTATTTTGCTCGAAAACGAGCAATCTCGCCCAAAAGGGCCGTTTTGAGCTGGAATGCCGCGAGACTTGTTTTAAGCCCTCGGCTAGTTGCTTAGGGATACTTACGACCTATCGGAGCCATTCCCCAGCATGGATGACTTAATCTTCTCTGACTTTTGATCAATTGCCCGCTTAACTCCGGTAATTACCCGAGAAACGGCAAAAGTCCGAAAAGTGACTTGAATGCGATCCAAAACACGCGGGAAGCATGCTATCGACCTTAGTGACCTTAAACGAAGCTAAACAAAGCTAAATGCCTTAAACGGCTTGTGAGGCCTATAATTACTAAAATAAAATGCAAAGTGCTAAAATGCAAATCTAGCGATTCTAACTGCTTTTCTAGCCTCTAAGGGGACTAATGGTAAAGTCAATACATGCCTCGGAGCTCTAGGATTTTATGAAATAAAAATAAATTAAAAGAGACCTAGAGCTAACAACTTGTAGCAGGTTTTGACGAAACTTAATTTCGACTCTTCTGATCGCAACCAGGGCTATCAGAAGAGCTAATGGAGCTATCGTTATACGCTATGGACCTTCGGTCCATTGTAAAAATAGTTAACACCTAAATGAATAAAATAAATTTCGGCTTAGCGAAATTGAATTCCGATTCCTCCGGGTAGCGACTCTAGCCACCAGAACTGCTATGGGAAAAATCTATACATGCTCTACCTCACTAGAACTCCGACAAACCGAAGACCTAGCGAGAGCATGCTCGATTTTGAAGATGGCTAAAAGCCAGGTCGACTATAGAGTTAAACGGACCTAACGACGACCTGAGTCTAGATTTTAAAGCAGAATTGCTATGCGATGCGTTGAACACATGGTACCTAGACATGGCCTAGGCTAGGGTTTGGGAAAACTTGATGAAATGCGAAGCTACAGGAGAAAAGAGTCGTAGCTACGGCAAGAGGATCGACCCGGGAGTCAAGAAATCAGGTCAGATTGTAAAAGCACCACGGTAACTCCAAGAGACATCGATGAATCTCGATGGAATACTCACTTGAAGGGGTTGAGAAGATGGGGAACGCGATGAGGACGCCAAATCCAGCCTCCGATTCGATTTTCGTCGGTTGAATCGCCCGGAATCCGCGGATTTGGGTGGCCTTCTTCTTCTCTTTCTCCTTCTCCCTTGCTTGGGACATGAGGGATGGAGGAAATGAGTGTTGGCTGTTGGTTTGCTTGAGCACATGCTTAAAACACTATGCACTTACAAGGGGTATTTTGGTCAAGTGACAAACCTTGAAGGTTAAAGCTTCCAAAGTTGATTACTAATTATTCCAAAGTATTTTGGAAGCTATTAGGGTAACTTTGACACTTATTCAACTCAATTTGCAATTACTCATGAGAGTGAAATTAATTGAGTCGGGTAGTTTAAATGTGACCGCGATCAAAGTTTACAAGCTCCGATTAAACGGATCCTTAACTCCTTTTGAAGATTTTTAAGTTCCCCACTAAACTAGGCAACTTGTATTTCAGAAGGACAGAGAAGAGAGCATTTAAGTCGACGTACAAGATACTTTCGCAAGAGCTCGAAAACTGAATTCAATCACCGAAAACACTTGTCGGCGATCAAATGGGAAATTGATTTTGAGTGACGCTAAATAAGTTGAACGGTTCTTTTAGATCCCGAACGAGTACAATCGCTCAAGATACAGAAACACACAAGAACAGTGTATTATTGAACAGTGTTTGAGTACAAATGTACAGTGACTCGAGTATAGAAATACTCGGGATATTACAGTATTTTTGGACGTGCAGTTTAAAAGCTACAAAATTCGTAAGTTTAGATTTTCCGCGAATAATTTAACAGTACAAATTTATTTATAAAATTTCATAAAAAATACTGTAGGAAGGTATTAATTTCTACTAATTAACAAAATTTGTTACAAACGATCCGGACTTGGAACGAATTTGTAGTGAAAAAGACAAAATTAGCAATTTGGAAAAAAATGAATTACGTAAAACTTTTTGCATGGCACTATTCCTCCTTGTATATGTGTATACTCCTTGGTTGCATATGGGTTCGGTTTGGGCATTTGCTACGTGAGAAAAAAAATAGAGATCGGCCAGACGACCAGAGCGGGACAGCAAGCGCTGTCGGCTGGAGACAGTGACGGCGGCGGCGAACGCAGTCAGCCGGAATCAGTCAGCGGTGGCAACTACGGCGCACAGGCGGCTACGGCGACGGCGCGCTTGTGCATGCAGACTAGAGAGGAGTCGCGATTGGCGATGCCATACATGGCACTACTCTTTGCATTTGCGTTATGGAAATGTGGATGGTAATTATCAATCACATACACACGTACCTATATGCACAAGTACACAGGTTCATGCACAAATACGCCCATATATATGTATATATTCTCACATCTAGAATATATATACGTGTGCTGCGCATTTATGAGAAATATTAGAGAAACAGAGAGAGGAGAGGAAGAACTACTGGATGGAACCAGGTGAGCACGCAAACCGGCGAGTGCAGAGGAAGCATTTGGCCTAATGTGTATATATATACACGTACGGCTAGGCTAACAAATATATGTGCAAACGCATACATCTATTATAAATCTGTATTTATACACGCGCAAATACATAGACGAGATAAACCGATCGATATAGGTAGAACGCGCGCAAAAGAGAAACGGAAATACTGATCGGCGGCAGGCAGCGGTGTAGGAGACGAATGACGCAGGGGAATGCGAGGCTGAGGGATGTACTGGCGGCGACGTCCACGACGGCAGCGATGTCGCACACGGCAATGGCGTCGTCAACGTCAAGGAAATGGCAGATAAAAGCTGGAAGGAAATGGAGAAGCCCCATGGCTGGAAAAATGGAAATCGTGAAAGTGCATCTTGGCCCTTTAAATTGTTTTGGTAATTAATGATAACACAATTAGGGAGATCTAATGTTTTAACTAGAATTAATGCAGATATCGGGAACATATTGCATTCGGAATGAGATTGGCGCCCCTACAAATATTTAAATTTGAAAAGACGGCATCAAGACAAGAATTATAATTTTCATTTTATTTGAGTCTTAAGGATAGCCGTACTATTAAGAGGATACGCCGGGAAATCAATCTTAGGATGCTCTTGTGCTCAAAGTTCAAATCTTGCATTTAAACTAGCATCTAAACTCTTGCATTCTCCAGAAAACTGCTTTTTTCACCAAGCTACACAACCCGGAATGTCCGGACATTTGGTCCGGAGTATCCAGATAAATTGTCCGGAATGTCCAGGTAGCCCCACTCGGCCAAGAATCGTCTTTTAGCCTATCCGGTGTTTCCGGAGTGTCCAGGCTTTTTCGAAAAAGAGGGTAACGGCTAGTTTTCCAAAAGACTATTTAAAGCCTCCTCCCTCTCCCAACGGCCAGGACAATTATTGATGCTCATTCATTGCAGGTTCTAGCCCTCTCTTACACATTCAAAGCATTCAATAGAGCTAAAACTTCCTCTCCATCAATTTGGGTTTTGATTCAAATCTTGGTGAGGAGAGGAAGTAGATTTAAGTGCTAGGTGCATTCATTCCAACTTGTGAGCACTAGTTCATTCTCCAAGCGATTTCTCGGGGTGTTATTACTCTTGGAGGTTGAATGTCTCCTAGATGGCTAAGAGTTACTCGGAGCAACCAAAGCTTGTGGTGTGCCCCAGTCGTTTGTGAAGGCAAGTCTCGCCTCAGGAAAGAAAGAGACTAGAAGTGAAGCCGGCGAGTGCATTTGTGCAACACCGGGAGGAAGGAGGGTTGAAAAAGACCCTGGCTCAAGTGTGACCGAGCCACCTCAACGAAGACGTAGGATTAGGGACACCGTTTTAGTACGCGTGTAGTTTACAGTACCATTAGGGACCCATCGTGCATGAATATTTCGCATCGACTCAGACGTACTCGAAATGCTTGTCGAAATGGGATAGGGCATATATGAAGTCCATTCGGGGAGTTTGACACCAATTTTCCTTTCGTGCATCGCTTCCGTCCGGACGCAGCTTGCAGAACACCTTACGACCCGTCGCGAAGGGATGTTTCCACACTCACTCGGACTTATTCGAAATGAATGCAGAATTGTAGCAGCAATGCATGGAAAGAAGTTTCGTGTCGTGCACCGTTTTGGTACTGGCGTGTAGTTTACAGTACCATTAGGGACCCATCGTGCATGAATATCTCGTGATCGACTCGGACGTGCTCAAATGCTTGTCGAAATGGGATAGGGCATATATGAAGTCCATTCGGGAGTTTGACACCAATTTTCCTTTCGTGCTTCGCTCGTCCGGACGCAGCTTGCAGAACACCTTATAATTCGTCATGAGGGATGTTTCCACACTCACTCGGACGTATTCGAAATGAATGCAGAACTGTAGCAGCAATGCATGGAAAGTCCACTCGCGCAGTTTGGCCTACATTTTCCTTTCGTCCATCGTTTTGATACGCACGCAGCTTGCAGTACCCGTTGGCTCCAATCGCGGAGAAATGTTTTGCATCGACCCGGATGCAACAGAAATGCATACCGAAATGAGGTTGGGCACACATGAACTCTATTCAGGGTGTCTGCAACAAGCTTTCTTTTCGTACTCGTTCTGGTACGAACGTGACTTGTAGTACCATTTGTCCTGTAGGTTTCACACCGACACGGATGAGCCCAAATTGCTCGCTAAAATGAACTACGACAGACATGAAGTCCATTCTGGTTGATTGACACTCAGCTTCATCTTATGCGTCGTTTTCTTGTGAAAATCCTTGCACCATACAGTACTCGTCGCGAAGGAATGTTTCACACGACTCGGAAAGATTCAAAACGCATGCCGAAATGTGCTTGGGCATATATGAAGTTCATTCGGCGTGTTTGGAACAATGTTTTCTTTTTTGCACCATTCTTGTACGCGTGTAGTTTACATTACCATTAGGGACCCATTGTGCACGAATGTTTCGGTTCGAGCCGGACGTACTCGAAATGCTTGCTGAAACGGGCTAGGGCGCATATGAAGCCCATTCGGGGAGTTTGACAACGAGTTTCGTTTCGTGCATCGCTTTCATTCGACGCAGCTTGCAGTACCCCTCGTGACCCGTCGCGGAGGGATGTTTCGCACTCACTCGGACGTATTCAAAATGAATGCAGAATTGTGCTGAAACGCATGCTTAACATCGTAAGTTAATTCTGGGTGTTTGGCACTCAGATTCGCTTTAGTGCATCGCTTCGATTTTTCAGTTTAGGAACTCGTCGTTGTGGAATATTTCACGGCGACTCGGACGGATTCGAAAAGCATGCCTAAATGAGTTACAACACATATGAATTGCATTCGGTGTGTTTGGCACCCGGCTTCATTTCGTTCACCGTTTTCGTTTCGTGTCGCAATGTTTCATTTTGGCGTGCTAGGTTGCAGCGCGTAAGGTGCTTGCTATAATGTTCCATTTCGTGCATCATTTTCGGCGTCCGTGGTATTTGCCACAATGATGAGGACATCACTACCATGGGTACGGCCATACTTACAAACCCAATGGAAACCAACAATGTCATACAAGGGCCAATTACTCGAGCTCGGGCACGACAATTCAATTACCAGGTGAATGCGTTCCTCGGGTTGCATACAGATAATTTTATGAATGGAATGCTATTTAATTCTCGTGATGATTTTATTGTCCTTAGGAACCAAGGAGAAGGACTCCCAAACGTCAAGCATGAAGCCAATTCTCCCGGTGCACAAGTTATACTCGGATTCGGCCTCCGGGACAGCACCAACTTAAAATGACCATAACTTTTGATCCACAAGGGTGATTGGGGTCTATGAGTACTGGTTTGAAAGGTTTCAACTTCCTCTTTCCAACGGATCCGACCCCATCCCTAAATTCCGTCCGAGTCGACGGGAATCTGCAAAACAATTGGCGTCACTTTTCCAAATCGAGAAGACGTGGGCTTTGGGCCTTGTAATAGAGTTGTAGTTGGTATCCTACTGCTTTGGATGTGTTTCCCACGCCCCTACCTCTTATAAATAGCCAGACATCGGCTCCTTAGGGTTTTGGGTTTTATTTGATTAGTTTAGCCAAGTGCAAACTTGATCCTGCGAGTTGTGCTGGACAGCCACCTTGTCAAGATCGTCAATAAGACTTCACTTTGTTTCGCTTCCAGTTTTATCCGCAATTTCAGATTGCTTATCCTATTGTTCTTGCTTGTTCTTCGGTTGCTTGCAGGAATTGAACCTCGTGTTCAGGTTGATCGTGCCTACGGCAAGATCAATAACCCGCTGGAGTTGGTTTAGCGATTGCTAAGGCGCATCGTCGTCGTACGGTGTAGTCGGATCGTCAAAGTCGACTCTAACAAATCGATCGTGTGTTTCTCATCGAAAGATCGGGACACCCATAGTGCCATCACGGCTCCATCACAATGTGTAATTTCGTGCATCATTTTCATTTTCGAATGGCTTCCGCTGCAGTGCCCGTTGGGACGCGTCGTGGAGGAATGTTTCAGACCTACTCGAATGGATTCGATACAAATGATATGAAAAGCACTAGCAAACATCATAAGTTCTTCCGGGGTGTCTGGCACTCGGTTCTGTTTCGTGCATCGGTTTCGTTTGTATTCAGCTTTTATTACCCGTGGGAACCCATCGTGGTGGAACATTTGACACCGAGTCGGACATATTCGAAATGCATGCCGAAATGAGTGGAAGCACATATGAAGTCCACTCGATGTGTTTCGTGACTCAGTTTCATCTCGTGCAACGTTTTCGAACGGGCACCGCTTGTTGCATTCGTTCGTGCTCAACGCGGAGAAATGTTTCACAACAACTCGGACGGACTCAAAATTTCGTGCATCGGTTTCGTTTGTATTCAGCTTTTATTACCCGTGGGAACCCGTCGTGGTGGAACATTTGACACCGACTCGGACATATTCAAAATGCATGCTGAAATGAGTGGAAGCACAAATGAAGTCCACTCGATGTGTTTCGCACTCAGTGTCATCTCGTGCAACATTTTCGAACGGGCGCCGTTTGTTGCATTCATTCGTGCTCAACGCGGTGAAATGTTTCGCAACAACTCGGACGGACTCGAAATGCATGCCGGAATGTGCTTGGGCAAATATGAAGTTCATTCGGCATGATTGGAACGACGTTTCGTGTCGTGCACCGTTTTGGTACGCGTGTAGTTTACAGTACCATAAGGGACCCATCGTGCATGAATATTTCGCATCGACTCGGACGTACTCGAAATGCTTGTAGAAATGGGATAGGGCATATATGAAGTCCATTCGGGGAGTTTGACACCAATTTTCCTTTCGTGCATCGCTTCCGTCCGGACGCAGCTTGCAGAACACCTTGCGACCCGTCGCGGAGGGATGTTTCCACACTTACTCGGACGTATTCGAAATGAATGCAGAACTGTAGCAGCAATGCATGGAAAGTCCACTCGCGCAGTTTGGCCTACATTTTCCTTTCGTGCATCGTTTTGATACGCACACAGCTTACCCGTTGGCACCTATCGCGGAGAAATGTTTTGCATCGACCCGGTGTGATGCCTTAGAATTTGGGAGTGACCGTAGGGGGTTTTTTCTCTCTTCTTTCGGTTTCGGAAGGAATGAAGGAAATGTTGGGAGATGAAATAATTGAGTTTTAGGCTGCAATTTAATATTAAATTTGGAGTCTTTGGGCCGAGGAAAACCTGGGCCTGGGCCGGGAATTCCCCTTCCCACGCCCTCCTCCCCACGCCTTAGTGGGCCGGCCCACTTTTCCCTCAAGGGGGGTGGCGCCCCTTGCAACCCTAGGCACCTCCTCCCACCACCCCCTGGCAGCCGCCCCCTCCTCCCTCTTCCCAGCGTGGAGGCTCAAGGATACACCACAAAACCCGAAGGGAAAATCGAGAAGAGGATCCGAGAAGGTGTGGAGGACGAGCAGATTTTCAGATTTGGTGTTCATCACGCGTTCTTCATGGGTTCACAAGGGAGAACTGAAGTTAAAATTCCCGATCTTTTACCCCCTGTTCTACCTAGGATTAGGAGTGTATTAGATCTGGTGGTGTTTGATTTGGATGGTTTTTGATGAGGTAGAAGGGTAGTTGTTCACATGATGCTGTTTCTGAAAGGGGAGATTGTGCAGCGCGGATTGTTCCGCGGTTTACGTGGCATAGATTATTTTTCCTGCAAAAACATATAACTAGAAAGTTGTAGACAACGTCGAGACCTAGCTTCTGTAATTTTTTCAGAATTTTTGGGCCGTCGGTCTGAGAGTTATCGCTGTTGGAAGATGACGAACAGAATCTGGAAACAGATTTCGTCCACTGTTTTGGACGGTTGTTTAGGCATGTTTAACAGCGGAATTGAAATTTTTGACCTTCATGAAAATTGTAGATCTCGTCAATATCTAGCTACTGTAATTTTTTTGTATTTTTATGAACAGTATAAAAAAAGATACGAAATTGGGAAGAGAGGGTGCTGCTGTTTGATCCGGACAGATCGGGGTTTTTTGGCGCTTAAATGGGAACGGGGAGTAGGAAGCGTGTGTTTGAATTGTGTGATCAATTGTGATGTCGCTATGTACTGAAATAATGTTTGTTCAGGTGGTGCCACTGCTGGGCGCATCTAGGTTCATCGTCCACGTCGGTAAAGGCAAGTGGAAGTAGTTGTATTGTTAAGCTATACATCGTTGTTTGCTTCGCCTTCATTATAAACTCCAATTACAGCAATCATACATGGTTTAATCACTTGCTTTGAGGATTGCAATATCTTGACTAGCATTGTGATGTTGTGGTTTGGCTATGAATCATGAGTAATGTTAAGAATGATGTTGTTTACCTGATGAATTGTCTAAATACTTCATCTCAATGTTATTTGCTTTCTATCTATGCTATAAGATGATAGGCAAACATGTGAACTCAGTGTGGGAGATTCTGAATGAATTCATGCATGAAGCATTAACTGCATAATCATGCATTGGAAGTTTTGTCGACGCCAGCGTGCGCGACCGTACCGGTACAACACCGTGTGTTCCTGAGAAAGGGCACGGTGAGGAGGATCATGGCATAAGCATGTGCACAATCATATGCATTTTACTGAAGTGGTGTGGACTCCTTGATGTGGTATTGGATATGAGGAATGTGGAATGCTAGATATATGGTGGATGTGTTATTTGTATTAGTTGTTCCGCTTGTTGAGATTACCCAATCTCACTACTTGCTGTTTTGATGTTTCTAGGTAGCGCACGTGAGTTGTAAGCATGAAGGGTGGGCTAGCAACACAATAAATCTTCTGGTGTCATCACGACTCACATGAACTAGTGCTTTAAATAATTCATTAGTTGGATGCAATTTTATTACATATCGACCCATTGTTGTTCCCTTTAACTTGTTCTCGTTTATGATTGTCCCATTAGAGATGTGTTATACTTATGGTTGATACCTGGTTGAATTAGACTCGTTGTCTCTAGTATTGATGTCGTCGTGATATTATTCCTATTTGAATTGCTTCCGTATTGTCCTGTTTTAGGGGAAATGCTGTCGAATTTTTTTCTTGTACAACAGTTGAGATTTATGGGGTCTTACACCCGGATGCAACAGAAATGCATGCCGAAATGAGCTTGGGCACACATGAACTCTATTCAGGGTGTCTGCCACAAGCTTTCTTTTCGTACTCGTTCTGGTACGAACGTGACTTGTAGTACCATTTGTCCTGTAGGTTTCACACTGACACGGATGAGCCCAAATTGCTCGCTAAAATGAGCTACGGCACACATGAAGTCCATTCTGGTTGATTGACACTCAGCTTCATCTTATGCGTCGTTTTCTTGTGAAAATCCTTGCACCATACAGTACTCGTCGCGGAGGAATGTTTCACACGACTCGGAAAGATTCATAACGCATGCCGAAATGTGCTTGGGCATATATGAAGTTCATTCAGCGTGTTTGGAACAATGTTTTCTTTTTTGCACCATTCTTGTACGCGTGTAGTTTACATTACCATTAGGGACCCATTGTGCATGAATGTTTCGGTTAGAGCCGGACGTACTCGAAATACTTGCTGAAACGGGCTAGGGCGCATATGAAGCCCATTCGGGGAGTTTGACACCGAGTTTCGTTTCGTGCATCGTTTTCATTCGGACGCAGCTTGCAGTACCCCTTGTGACCCGTCGCGGAGGGATGTTTCGCACTCACTCGGACGTATTCAAAATGAATGCAGAATTGTGCTGAAACGCACGTTTAACATCGTAAGTTAATTCTGGGTGTTTGGCACTCAGTTTCGTTTCGTGCATCGCTTTCGATTTTTTCAGCTTAGGAACTCGTCGTTGTGGAATATTTCACGGCGACTCGGACGGATTCGAAATGCATTCCTAAATGAGTTACAACACATATTCGGTGTGTTTGGCACCCGGCTTCATTTCGTTCACCATTTTCGTTTCGTGCCGCAATGTTTTCATTTTGGCGTGCTAGGTTGCAGCGTGTAAGGTGCTTGCCATAATGTTCCATTTCGTGCACCATTTTCGGTGTCCGTGGTGTTTCCACAATGTGCCATTTCGTGCATCTTTTTCATTTTCGAATGGCTTCCGCTGCAGTGCCCGTTGGGACGCGTCATGGAGGAATGTTTCAGACCTACTCGAATGGATTCGATACAAATGATGAAAAGCACTAGCAAACATCATAAGTTCTTTCGGGGTGTCTGGCACTCGGTTCTGTTTCGTGCATCGGTTTCGTTTGTATTCAGCTTTTATTACCCGTGGGAACCCGTCGTGGTGGAACATTTGACACCGACTCGGACATATTCGAAATGCATGCCGAAATGAGTGGAAGCACATATGAAGTCCACACGATGTGTTTCGCACTCAGTTTCATCTCGTGCAACGTTTTCGAACGGGCGCCGCTTGTTGCATTCGTTCGTGCTCAACGCAGAGAAATGTTTCACAACAACTCGGACGGAATCGAAATGCATGCCGGAATGTGCTTGGGCAAATATGAAGTTCATTCGGCATGATTAGAACGAAGTTTCGTGTCGTGCACCGTTTTGGTACGCGTGTAGTTTACAGTACATTCGGGACCCATCGTGCATGAATATTTCGCATCGACTCGGACGTACTCGAAATGCTTGTCGAAATGAGATAGGGCATATATGAAGTCCATTCGGGGAGTTTGACACCAATTTTCCTTTCGTGCATCGCTCCCGTCCGGACGCAGCTTGCAGAACACCTTGCGTCGCGGAGGGATGTTTCCACACTCACTCGGACGTATTCGAAATGAATGCAGAACTGTAGCAGCAATGCATGGAAAGTCCACTCGCGCAGTTTGGCCTACATTTTCCTTTCGTGCATCGTTTTGATACGCACGCAGCTTGCGGTACCCGTTGGCACCTATCGCGGAGAAATGTTTTGCATCGACCCGGATGCAACAGAAATGCATGCCGAAATGAGCTTGGGCGCACATGAACTCTATTCAGGGTGTCTGCCACAAGCTTTCTTTTCGTACTCGTTCTAGTACGAACGTGACTTTTAGTACCATTTGTCCTGTAGGTTTCAAACCGACACGGATGAGCCCAAATTGCTCGCTAAAATGCGCTACGGCACACATGAAGTCCATTCTGGTTGATTGACACTCAGCTTCATCTTATGCGTCGTTTTCTTGTGAAAATCCTTGCACCATACAGTACTCGTCGCGGAGGAATGTTTCACACGACTCGGAAAGATTCATAACGCATGCCGAAATGTGCTTGGGCATATATGAAGTTCATTCGGCGTGTTTGGAACAATGTTTTCTTTTTTGCACCATTCTTGTACGCGTGTAGTTTACATTACCATTAGGGACCCATTGTGCATGAATGTTTCGGTTAGAGCCGGACGTACTCGAAATACTTGCTGAAACGGGCTAGGGCGCATATGAAGCCCATTCGGGGAGTTTGACACCGAGTTTCGTTTCGTGCATCGTTTTCATTCGGACGCAGCTTGCAGTACCCCTTGTGACCCGTCGCGGAGGGTTGTTTCTCACTCACTCGGACGTATTCAAAATGAATGCAGAATTGTGCTGAAACGCACAAGCGAACATCGTAAGTTAATTCTGGGTGTTTGGCACTCAGTTTCGTTTCGTGCATCGCTTTCGATTTTTTCAGCTTAGGAACTCGTCGTTGTGGAATATTTCACGGCAACTCGGACGGATTCGAAATGCATGCCTAAATGAGTTACAACACATATGAATTGCATTCGGTGTGTTTGGCACCCGGCTTCATTTCGTTCACCGTTTTCGTTTCGTGCCGCAATGTTTCATTTTGGCGTGCTAGGTTGCAGCGTGTAAGGTGCTTGCCATAATGTTCCATTTCGTGCACCATTTTCGGCGTCCGTGGTGTTTCCACAATGTATCATTTCGTGCATCTTTTTCATTTTCGAATGGCTTCCGCTGCAGTGCCCGTTGGGACGCGTCGTGGAGGAATGTTTCAGACCTACTCGAATGGATTCGATACAAATGATGAAAAGCACTAGCAAACATCATAAGTTTTTTCGGGGTGTCTGGCACTCGGTTCTATTTCGTGCATCGGTTTCGTTTGTATTCAGCTTTTATTACCCGTGGGAACCCGTCGCGGTGGAACATTTGACACCGACTCGGACATATTCGAAATGCATGCCGAAATGAGTGTGATGGCGCCGTGATGGCACTATGGGTGTCCCGATCTTTCGATGAGAAACAGCAGTGCCCGTTGGGACGCGTCGTGGAGGAATGTTTCAGACCTACTCGAATGGATTCGATACAAATGATGAAAAGCACTAGCAAACATCATAAGTTCTTCCGGGGTGTCTGGCACTCGGTTCTGTTTCGTGCATCGGTTTCGTTTGTATTCAGCTTTTATTACCTGTGGGAACCCATCGTGGTGGAACATTTGACACCGACTCGGACATATTCGAAATGCATGCCGAAATGAGTGGAAGCATGATATGGCTGGAGTGCCCGATCTTTCGGTGGAGTGATAACTATCGATTGGTGTTGGAGAAGACTCTCACGATCCGACTACGCACGAACAAGTCGATGGCGCCTTAGCAATCGCTGAACCTACTCCGCGTGGTTATTGATCCTGCTAGGTAGCCGAGATCAACCTGAACACGAAGTTCAATTCTTGTTGGTAATTGAAGAACAAACAAGAACAAGTAAAACAATCTGAAGTATGAGAGATGGTGGAGACGAATTGAGATTCTATTAAAGTCTTCACAAGGTGGCTATCTAGCACAACTTGAAGAAGAAAGTTTGCACACGGCTAAACTTATTCAACAAAATCTGAGGTCTAAGGGAGGGACGGCAGGGGTATATAAAGGGGAGAAGTGGAGGGTTGAGGGGAGGCGCCCATATGGCAGCCAAGGGGGAGGGCGCACATGCAGCCCAAAATAGGAGGAAAATCCGCCCCTCCTTTCCTTCTTAACAAAGCTTCCTAAAATACAAAAGGAAAGAAATAAACGAGATTTATCATGGCGCCTTGATCTGATTTCGGGCTTCCAAAAAGAAAGGAAACTCCTTCCTTCTTTCCTTCTTGGTAGTATTTCTCATGTGCTCGTTTTCCTCTTTGACTTTGTCTTCTGGATCCTGCGCATATGATGACCGAGCTTGATCTTCCCCTTGATTCCTAAGAACAATGAAGTCATCACAAGAATTAAATAGCAATCCATTCTGTGAATTAATCGTATATAAACTTAGAAACGAGTTGACCTGATAATTGAGCTGACGTGCTTTGGCACGAGTAATTGGTCCTTGCACAGATGGCTCATTTGTGTTCATGGAAGAGATGTCCTCATCATCCTCCCTTTCTTGCATTTGAGTCGTCCTCGACTCGAACTCATCCTCATCGCCCAAGTATGGTTTCAAATCTGCAATGTTAAAAGTGGGACTGACCCCAAACTCTGCAGGCAAGTCAAGCTTATAAGCATTATCATTGATCTTTTTCAATACTCGGAACGGACCATCAGCACGAGGCATCAACTTTGATTTTCGTAATTCAGGAAATCTATCTTTTCTCAAATGTAGCCAAACTAACTCGCCGGGTTCAAAAGTAACATGTTTTCTTCCCTTACTACCAGCAAGTTTGTATTTAGCATTCATGAGTTCTATATTTTCTTTAGTTGTCTCATGCATTTTGATGATCAAGTCAGCACGTTGTTTTGCATCAAAATTCAATTTTTCGGAACATGGAAGAGGTAATAAATCAATAGGAGCACGAGGGACAAAACCATATACAATCTCAAAAGGGCACATCTTAGTAGTAGAATGCAGTGAACGATTATAAGCAAATTCAATATGAGGTAAACATTCTTCCCACAACTTTATGTTCTTTTTCAAAATAGCCCTAAGCATGGTAGATAAAGATAGATTGACAACTTCAGTTTGTCCATCAGTTTGGGGATGACAAGTAGTAGAAAATAACAGCTTAGTCCCCAATTTAGCCGACAATGTTCACCAAAAATGACTCAGGAATTTAGTATCGCGATCTGAAACTATTGTGTTAGGCATACCATGTAAGCGCACAATTTCACGAAAGAATAAATCAGCAACTTTGGTAGCATCATCACTTTTATGACATGGTATGAAGTGTGCCATCTTAGAAAATCTATCCACAACAACAAAGACGCTATCCCTCCCCTTCTTTGTTCTAGGAAGACCTAAAACAAAGTCCATCGAAATATCCTCCCACGGCATGGTAGGGACAGGAAGAGGCATGTATAAACCATGTGGATTAAGACGTGACTTAGCTTTTTGGCATGTAGTGCAGCGAGCGACAAAGCGTTCCACATCCCTTCTCATCTTTGGCCAAAAGAAATGGCTAGCAAGTATGTCCTCCGTTTTCTTCACACCAAAGTGTCCCATGAGGCCACCGCCATGCGCCTCCTGCAGTAACAACAAGCGAACGGAACTAGCTATGCATAGCTTGTTAGCTCTAAACACGAAACCATTCTGGAGGACAAACTTATTCCACGCTTTTCCCTCTTTACAATTGAGCAACACATCCTGAAAAGCAATATCATGTTCATATTGATCCTTAATTGTCTCTAACCCGAAGATTTTGAAATCAAGTTGTGTAAGCATGGTATATCGTCTAGACAAAGCATCAGCAATAACATTGTCCTTGCCCTTCTTGTGTTTGATAACATAAGTAAAAGACTCAATGAATTCAACCCATTTTGCATGTCTACGATTTAATGTTGCTTGACTTCGAATATGCTTTCACGGTGACTCGGACGGATTCGAAATGCATGCCTAAATGAGTTACAAAACATATGAATTGCATTCGGTGTGTTTGGCACCTGGTCTCATTTCGTTCACTGTTTTCGTTTTGTGACGCAATGTTTTCATTTTGGCGTGCTAGGTTGCAGCATGTAAGGTGCTTGCCATAATGTTCCATTTCGTGCACCATTTTCGGCGTCCGTGGTGTTTCCACAATGTGTCATTTCGTGCAACTTTTTCATTTTCGAATGGCTTCCGCTGCAGTGCCCGTTGGGACGCGTCGTGGAGGAATGTTTCAGACCTACTCGAATGGATTCGATACAAATGATGAAAAGCACTAGCAAACATCATAAGTTCTTTCGGGGTGTCTGGCACTCGGTTCTGTTTCGTGCATCGGTTTCGTTTGTATTCAGCTTTTATTACCCGTGGGAACCCGTCGTGGTGGAACATTTGACACCGACTCGGACATATCCGAAATGCATGCCGAAATGAGTGGAAGCACATATGAAGTCCACTCGATGTGTTTCGCACTCAGTTTCATCTCGTGCAACGTTTTCGAACGGGCGCCGCTTGTTGCATTCGTTCGTGCTCAACGCGGAGAAATGTTTCACAACAACTCGAACGGACTCGAAATGCATGCCGGCATGTGCTTGGGCAAATATGAAGTTCATTCGGCATGATTGGAACGAACTTTCGTGTCGTGCACCGTTTTGGTACGCTTGTAGTTTACAGTACATTCGGGACCCATCGTGCATGAATATCTCACTCGGACGTATTCGAAATGAATACAGAACTATAGCAGCAATGCATGGAAAGTCCACCCGAGCAGTTTGGCCTACATTTTCCTTTCGTGCATCGTTTTGATACGCACGCAGCTTGCAGTACCCGTTGGCACCTATCGCGGAGAAATGTTTTGCACCGACCCGGATGCAACAGAAATGCATGCCGAAATGAGCTTGGGCACACATGAACTCTATTCAGGGTGTCTGCCACAAGCTTTCTTTTCGTACTCGTTCTGGTACGAACGTGACTTGTAGTACCATTTGTCCTGTAGGTTTCACACCGACACGGATGAGCCCAAATTGCTTGCTAAAATGAGCTACGGCAGACATGAAGTCCATTCTGGTTGATTGACACTCAGCTTCATCTTATGCGTCGTTTTCTTGTGAAAATCCTTGCACCATACAGTACTCGTCGCGGAGGAATGTTTCACACGACTCGGAAAGATTCAAAACGCATGCCGAAATGTGCTTCGGCATATACCAAGTTCATTCGGCTCGTTTGGAACAATGTTTTCTTTTTTGCACCATTCTTGTACGCGTGTAGTTAACATTACCATTAGGGACCCATTGTGCATGAATGTTTCGGTTCGAGCCGGACGTACTCGAAATGCTTGCTGAAACGGGCTAGGGCGCATATGAAGCACATTCGGGGAGTTTGACACCGAGTTTCGTTACGTGCATCGTTTTCATTCGGACGCAGCTTGCAGTACCCCTTGTGACCCGTCGCGGAGGGATGTTTCACACTCACTCGGACGTATTCAAAATGAATGCAGAATTGTGCTGAAACGCACAAGCGAACATCGTAAGTTAATTCTGGGTGTTTGGCACTCAGTTTCGTTTCGTGCATCGCTTTCGATTTTTTCAGCTTAGGAACTCGTCGTTGTGGAATTTTTCACGGCGACTCGGACGGATTCGAAATGCATGCCTAAATGAGTTACAACACATATGAATTGCATTCGGTGTGTTTGGCACTCGGCCTCATTTCGTTCACCGTTTTCGTTTCGTGCCGCAATGTTTTCATTTTGGCGTGCTAGGTTGCAGCGTGTAAGGTTTTTGCCATAATGTTCCATTTCGTGCACCATTTTCGGCGTCCGTGGTGTTTCTACAATGTGTCATTTCGTGCATCTTTTTCATTTTCGAATGGCTTCCGCTGCAGTGCCCGTTGGGACGCGTCGTGGAGGAATGTTTCAGACCTACTCGAATGGATTCGAGACAAATGATGAAAAGCACTAGCAAACATCATAAGTTTTTTCGGGGTGTCTGGCAATCGGTTCTGTTTCGTGCATCGGTTTCGTTTGTATTCAGCTTTTATTACCCGTGGGAACCCGTCGTGGTGGAACATTTGACACCGACTCGGACATATCCGAAATGCATGCCGAAATGAGTGGAAGCACATATGAAGTCCACTCGATGTGTTTCGCACTCAGTTTCATCTCGTGCAACGTTTTCGATCGGGCGCCGCTTGTTGCATTCGTTCGTGCCCAACGCGGAGAAATGTTTCACAACAACTCGAACGGACTCGAAATGCATGCCGGCATGTGCTTGGGCAAATATGAAGTTCATTCGGCATGATTGGAACGAAGTTTCGTGTCATGCACCGTTTTGGTACGCGTGTAGTTTACAGTACATTCGGGACCCATCGTGCATGAATATTTCGCATCGACTCGGACGTATTCGAAATGCTTGTCGAAATGGGATAGGGCATATATGAAGTCCATTCGGGGAGTTTGACACCAATTTTCCTTTCGTGCATCGCTTCCGTCCGGACGCAGCTTGCGGAACACCTTGCGACCCGTCGCGGAGGGATGTTTCCACACTCACTCGGACGTATTCGAAATGAATGCAGAACTATAGCAGCAATGCATGGAAAGTCCACCCGAGCAGTTTGGCCTACATTTTCCTTTCGTGCATCGTTTTGATACGCACGCACCTTGCAGTACCCGTTGGCACCTATCGCGGAGAAATGTTTTGCATCGACCCGGATGCAACAGAAATGCATGCCGAAATGATCTTGGGCACACATGAACTCTATTCAGGGTGTCTGCCACAAGCTTTTTTTTTTGTACTCGTTCTGGTACGAACGTGACTTTCTAGTACCATTTGTCCTGTAGGTTTCACACCGACACGGATGAGCCCAAATTGCTCGTTAAAATGAGCTACGGCAGACATCAAGTCCATTCTGGTTGATTGACACTCAGCTTCATGTTATGCGTCGTTTTCTTTTGAAAATCCCTGCACCATACAGTACTCGTCGTGGAGGAATGTTTCACACGACTCGGAAAGATTCAAAACGCATGCCGAAATGTGCTTGGGCATATATGAAGTTCATTCGGCTCGTTTGGAACAATGTTTTCTTTTTTGCACCATTCTTGTACGCGTGTAGTTAATATTACCATTAGGGACCCATTGTGCATGAATGTTTCGGTTCGAGCCGGACGTACTCGAAATGCTTGCTGAAACGGGCTAGGGCACATATGAAGCCCATTCGGGGAGTTTGACACCGAGTTTCGTTTCGTGCATCGTTTTCCTTCGGACGCAGCTTGCAGTACCCCTTGTGACCCGTCGCGGAGGGATGTTTCGCACTCACTCGGACGTATTCAAAATGAATGCAGAATTGTGCTGAAACGCACGTTTAACATCGTAAGTTAATTCTGGGTGTTTGGCACTCAGTTTCGTTTCGTGCATCGCTTTCGATTTTTTCAGCTTAGGAACTCGTCGTTGTGGAATATTTCACGGCGACTCGGACGGATTCGAAATGCATGCCTAAATGAGTTACAACACATATGAATTGCATTCGGTGTGTTTGGCACCCGGCCTCATTTCGTTCAACATTTTCGTTTCGTGCCGCAATGTTTTCATTTTGGCGTGCTAGGTTGCAGCGTGTAAGGTGCTTGCCATAATGTTCCATTTCGTGCACCATTTTCGGCGTCCGTGGTGTTTCCACAATGTGTCATTTCGTGCATCTTTTTCATTTTCGAATGGCTTCCGCTGCAATGCCCGTTGGGACGCGTCGTGGAAGAATGTTTCAGACCTGCTCGAATGGATTCGATACAAATGATGAAAAGCACTAGCAAACATCATAAGTTCTTTCGGGGTGTCTTGCACTCGGTTCTTTTTCGTGTATCGGTTTCGTTTGTATTCAGCTTTTATTACCCGTGGGAACTCGTCGTGGTGGAACATTTGACACTGACTCAGACATATTCGAAATGCATGCCGAAATGAGTGGAAGCAAATATGAAGTACACTCGATGTGTTTCGCACTCAGTTCCATCTCGTGCAACGTTTTCGAACGGGCGCCGCTTGTTGCATTCGTTCGTGCTCAACGCGGAGAAATGTTTCACAACAACTCGGACGGACTCGAAATGCATGCCGGAATGTGCTTGGGCAAATATGAAGTTCATTCGGCATGATTGGAACGAAGTTTCGTGTCGTGCACCGTTTTAGTACGCGTGTAGTTTACAGTACCGTCAGGGACCCATCGTGCATGAATATTTCGCATCGACTCGGACGTACTCGAAATGCTTGTCGAAATGGGATAGGGCATATATGAAGTCCATTCGGGGAGTTCGACACCAATTTTCCTTTCGTGCTTCGCTTCCGTCCGAACGCAGCTTGCAGAACACCCTGCGACCCGTCGCGGAGGGATGTTTCCACACTCACTCGGACGTATTCGAAATGAATGCAGAACTGTAGCAGCAATGCATGGAAAGTCCACTCGCGCAGTTTGTCCTACATTTTCCTTTCGTGCGTCGTTTTGATACGCACGCAGCTTGCAGTACCCGTTGGCACCTATCGCGGAGAAATGTTTTGCATCGACCCGGATGCAACAGCAATGCATGCCGAAATGAGCTTGGGCACACATGAACTCTATTCAGGGTGTCTGCCACAAGCTTTCTTTTCGTGCTGTTCTGAATGCGAGCGTGACTTGTAGTACCATTTGTCCTGTGGGTTTCACACCGACACGGATGAGCCCAAATTGCTCGCTAAAATGAGCTACGGCAGACATGAAGTCCATTCTGGTTGATTGACACTCATCTTCGTCTTATGCGTCGTTTTCTTGTGAAAATCCTTGCACCATACAGTACTCGTCGCGGAGGAATGTTTCACACGACTCGGAAAGATTCATAACGCATGCCGAAATGTGCTTGGGCATATATGAAGTTCATTCGGCGTGTTTGGAACAATGTTTTCTTTTTTGCACCATTCTTGTACGCGTGTAGTTTACATTACCATTAGGGACCCATTGTGCATGAATGTTTCGGTTCGAGCCGGACGTACTCGAAATGCTTGCTGAAACGGGCTAGGGCGCATATGAAGCCCATTCGGGGAGTTTGACACCGAGTTTCGTTTCGCGCATCGTTTTCATTTGGACGCAGCTTGCAGTACCCCTTGTGACCCGTCGCGGAGGGATGTTTCGCACTCACTCGGACGTATTCAAAATGAATGCAGAATTGTGCTGAAACACACAAGCGAACATCGTAAGTTAATTCTGGGTGTTTGGCACTCAGTTTCGTTTCGTGCATCGCTTTCGATTTTTTCAGCTTAGGAACTCGTCGTTGTGGAATATTTCACGGCGACTCGGACGGATTCGAAATGCATGCCTAAATAAGTTACAACACATATGAATTGCATTCGGTGTGTTTGGCACCCGGCTTCATTTCGTTCACCGTTTTCGTTTCGTGCCGCAATGTTTCATTTTGGCGTGCTAGGTTGCAGCGTGTAAGGTGCTTGCCATAATGTTCCATTTCGTGCATCATTTTCGGCGTCCGTGGTGTTTCCACAATGTGTCATTTCGTGCATCATTTTCATTTTCGAATGGCTTCCGCTGTAGTGCCCGTTGGGACGCGTCGTGGAGGAATGTTTCAGACCTGCTCGAATGGATTCGATACAAATGATGAGAAGCACTAGCAAACATCATAAGTTCTTTAGGGGTGTCTGGCACTCGGTTTTGTTTCGTGCATCGGTTTCGTTTGTATTCAGCTTTTATTACCCGTGGGAACCCGTTGTGATGGAACATTTGACACCGACTCGGATATATTCGAAATGCATGCCGAAATGAGTGGAAGCACATATGAAGTCCACTCGATGTGTTTCGCACTCAGTTTCATCTCGTGCAACGTTTTCGAACGAGCGCCGCTTGTTGCATTCGTTCGTGCTCAACGCGGAGAAATGTTTCACAACAACTCGGACGGACTCGAAATGCATGCCGGAATGTGCTTGGGCAAATATGAAGTTCATTCGGCATGATTGGAACGAAGTTTCGTGTCGTGCACCGTTTTGGTACGCGTGTAGTTTACAGTACCGTCAGGGACCCATCGTGCATGAATATTTCGCATCGACTCGGACGTACTCGAAATGCTTGTCGAAATGGGATAGGGCATATATGAAGTCCATTCGGGGAGTTCGACACCAATTTTCTTTTCGTGCTTCGCTTCCGTCCGGACGCAGCTTGCAGAACACCTTGCGACCCGTCGCGGAGGGATGTTTCCACACTCACTCGGACGTATTCGAAATGAATGCAGAACTGTAGCAGCAATGCATGGAAAGTCCACTCGCGCAGTTTGTCCTACATTTTTCCTTTCGTGCGTCGTTTTGATACGCACGCAGCTTGCAGTACCCGTTGGCACCTATCACGGAGAAATGTTTTGCATCGACCCAGATGCAACAGAAATGCATGCCGAAATGAGCTTGGGCACACATGAACTCTATTCAGGGTGTCTGCCACAAGCTTTCTTTTCGTACTCGTTCTGGTACGAACGTGACTTGTAGTACCATTTGTCCTGTAGGTTTCACACCGACACGGATGAGCCCAAATTGCTCGCTAAAATGAGCTACGGCAGACATGAAGTCCATTCTGGTTGATTGACACTCATCTTCGTCTTATGCGTCGTTTTCTTGTGAAAATCCTTGCACCACACAGTACTCGTCGCGGAGGAATGTTTCACACGACTCGGAAAGATTCAAAACGCATGCCGAAATGTGCTTCGGCACACATGAACTCTATTCAGGGTGTCTGCCACAATCTTTCTTTTCGTACTCGTTCTGGTACGAACGTGACTTGTAGTACCATTTGTCCTGTAGGTTTCACACCGACACGGATGAGCCCAAATTGCTCGCTAAAATGAGATACGGCAGACATGAAGTCCATTCTGGTTGATTGACACTCATCTTCGTCTTATGCGTCGTTTTCTTGTGAAAATCCTTGCACCATACAGTACTCGTCGCGGAGGAATGTTTCACACGACTCGGAAAGATTCAAAACGCATGCCGAAATGTGCTTGGGCATATATGAAGTTCATTCGGCGTGTTTGGAACAATGTTTTCTTTTTTGCACCATTCTTGTACGCGTGTAGTTTCCATTACCATTAGGGACCCAATGTGCATGAATGTTTCGGTTCGAGCCGGACGTACTCGAAATGCTTGCTGAAACGGGCTAGGGCGCATATGAAGCCCATTCGGGGAGTTTGACACCGAGTTTCATTTCGCGCATCGTTTTCATTCGGACACAGCTTGCAGTACCCCTTGTGACCCGTCGCGGAGGGATGTTTCGCACTCACTCGGACGTATTCAAAATGAATGCAGAATTGTGCTGAAACGCACAAGCGAACATCGTAAGTTAATTCTGGGTGTTTGGCACTCAGTTTCGTTTCGTGCATCGCTTTTGATTTTTTCAGCTTAGGAACTCGTCGTTGTGGAATATTTCACGGCGACTCGGACGGATTCGAAATGCATGCCTAAATGAGTTACAACACATATGAATTGCATTCGGTGTGTTTGGCACCCGGCTTCATTTCGTTCACCGTTTTCGTTTCGTGCCGCAATGTTTCATTTTGGCGTGCTAGGTTGCAGCGTGTAAGGTGCTTGCCATAATGTTCCATTTCGTGCATCATTTTCGGCGTCCGTGGTGTTTCCACAATGTGTCATTTCGTGCATCATTTTCATTTTCGAATGGCTTCCGATGCAGTGCCCGTTGGGACGCGTCGTGGAGGAATGTTTCAGACCTGCTCGAATGGATTCGATACAAATGATGAGAAGCACTAGCAAACATCATAAGTTCTTTAGGGGTGTCTGGCACTCGGTTCTGTTTCGTGCATCGGTTTCGTTTGTATTCAGCTTTTATTACCCGTGGGAACCCGTCGTGGTGGACCATTTGACACCGACTCGGACATATTCGAAATGCATGCCGAAATGAGTGGAAGCACATATGAAGTCCACTCGATGTGTTTCGCACTCAGTTTCATCTCGTGCAACGTTTTCGAACGGGCGCCGCTTGTTGCATTCGTTCGTGCTCAACGCGGAGAAATGTTTCACAACAAGTCGGACGGACTCGAAATGCATGCCGGAATGTGCTTGGGCAAATATGAAGTTCATTCGGCATGATTGGAACGAAGTTTCGTGTCGTGCACCGTTTTGGTACGCGTGTAGTTTACAGTACCGTCAGGGACCCATCGTGCATGAATATTTCGCATCGACTCGGACGTGCATCAAATGCTTGTCGAAATGGGATAGGGCATATATGAAGTCCATTCGGGAGTTCGACACCAATTTTCCTTTCGTGCTTCGGCTTCCGTCCGGACGCAGCTTGCAGAACACCTTTAATTCGTCGCGGAGGGATGTTTCCGCACTCACTCGGACGTATTCGAAATGAATGCAGAACTGTAGCAGCAATGCATGGAAAGTCCACTCGCGCAGTTTGTCCTACATTTTCCTTTCGTGCGTCGTTTTGATACGCACGCAGCTTGCAGTACCCGTTGGCACCTATCGCGGAGAAATGTTTTGCATCGACCCGGATGCAACAGAAATGCATGCCGAAATGAGCTTGGGCACACATCAACTCTATTCAGGGTGTCTGCCACAATCTTTCTTTTATTTCGCACTGCTCTGGTACGAACGTGACTTGTAGTACCATTTGTCCTGTAGGTTTCACACCGACACGGATGAGCCCAAATTGCTCGCTAAAATGAGCTACGGCAGACATGAAGTCCATTCTGGTTGATTGACACTCATCTTCGTCTTATGCGTCGTTTTCTTGTGAAAATCCTTGCACCATACAGTACTCGTCGCGGAGGAATGTTTCACACGACTCGGAAAGATTCAAAACGCATGCCGAAATGTGCTTGGGCATATATGAAGTTCATTCGGCGTGTTTGGAACAATGTTTTCTTTTTTGCACCATTCTTGTACGCGTGTAATTTACATTACCATTAGGGACCCATTGTGCATGAATGTTTCGGTTCGAGCCGGACGTACTCGCAATGCTTGCTGAAACGGGCTAGGGCGCATATGAAGCCCATTCGGGGAGTTTGACACCGAGTTTCGTTTCGCGCATCGTTTTCATTCGGACGCAGCTTGCAGTACCCCTTGTGACCCGTCGCGGAGGGATGTTTCGCACTCACTCGGACGTATTCAAAATGAATGCAGAATTGTGCTGAAACGCACAAGTGAACATCGTAAGTTAATTCTGGGTGTTTGGCACTCAGTTTCGTTTCGTGCATCGCTTTCGATTTTTTCAGCTTAGGAACTCGTCGTTGTGGAATATTTCACGGCGACTCGGACGGATTCGAAATGCATGCCTAAATGAGCTACAACACATATGAATTGCATTCGGTGTGTTTGGCACCCGGCTTCATTTCGTTCACCGTTTTCGTTTCGTGCCGCAATGTTTAATTTTGGCGTGCTAGGTTGCAGCGTGTAAGGTGCTTGCCATAATGTTCAATTTCGTGCAACATTTTCGGCGTCCGTGGTGTTTCCACAATGTGTCATTTCGTGCATCATTTTCATTTTCGAATGGCTTCCGCTGCAGTGCCCGTTGGGACGCGTCGTGGAGGAATGCTTCAGACCTACTCGAATGGATTCGATACAAATGATGAACAGCACTAGGAAACATCATAAGTTGTTTCGGGGTGTCTGGCACTCTGTTCTGTTTCGTGCATCGGTTTCGTTTGTATTCAGCTTTTATTACCCGTGGGAACCCGTCGTGGTGGAACATTTGACACCGACTCGGACATATTCAAAATGCATGCCGAAATGAGTGGAAGCAAATATGAAGTCCACTCGATGTGTTTCGCACTCAGTTTCATCTCGTGCAACGTTTTCGAACGGGCGCCGCTTGTTGCATTCGTTCGTGCTCAACGCGGAGAAATGTTTCACAACAACTCGAACGGACTCGAAATGCATGCCGGAATGTGCTTGGGCAAATATGAAGTTCATTCGGCATGATTGGAACGAAGTTTCGTGTCGTGCACCGTTTTGGTACGCGTGTAGTTTACTGTACCATCAGGGACCCATCGTGCATGAATATTTCGCATCGACTTGGACGTACTCGAAATGCTTGTCGAAATGGGATAGGGCATATTGAAGTCCATTCGGGGAATTCGACACCAATTTTCCTTTCGTGCTTCGCTTCCGTCCGGACGCAGCTTGCAGAACACCTTGCGACCCGTCGCGGAGGGATGTTTCCACACTCACTCGGACGTATTCGAAATGAATGCAGAACTGTAGCAGCAATGCATGGAAAGTCCACTCGCGCAGTTTGTCCTACATTTTCCTTTCGTGCATCGTTTTGATACGCACACAGCTTGCAGTACCCGTTGGCACCTATCGCGGAGAAATGTTTTGCGTCGACCCGGATGCAACAGAAATGCATGCCGAAATGAGCTTGGGCACACATGAACTCTATTCAGGGTGTCTGCCACAATCTTTCTTTTCGTACTCGTTCTGGTACGAACGTGACTTGTAGTACCATTTGTCCTGTAGGTTTCACACCGACACGGATGAGCCCAAATTGCTCGCTAAAATGAGCTACGGCAGACATGAAGTCCATTCTGGTTGATTGACACTCATCTTCATCTTATGCGTCGTTTTCTTGTGAAAATCCTTGCACCATACAGTACTCGTCGCGGAGGAATGTTTCACACGACTCGGAAAGATTCAAAACGCATGCCGAAATGTGCTTGGGCATATATGAAGTTCATTCGGAGTGTTTGGAACAATGTTTTCTTTTTTGCACCATTCTTATACGCGTGTTGTTTACATTACCATTAGGGACCCATTGTGCATGAATGTTTCGGTTCGAGCCGGACGTACTCGAAATGCTTGCTTAAACGGGCTAGGGCGCATATTAAGCCCATTCGGGGAGTTTGACACCGAGTTTCGTTTCGCGCATCGTTTTCATTCGGACGCAGCTTGCAGTACCCCTTGTGACCCGTCGCGGAGGGATGTTTCGCACTCACTCGGACGTATTCAAAATGAATGCAGAATTGTGCTGAAACGCACAAGCGAACATCGTAAGTTAATTCTGGGTGTTTGGCACTCAGTTTCGTTTCGTGCATCGCTTTCGATTTTTTCAGCTTAGGAACTCGTCGTTGTGGAATATTTCACGGCGACTCGGACGGATTCGAAATGCATGCCTAAATGAGCTACAACACATATGAATTGCATTCGGTGTGTTTGGCACCCGGCTTCATTTCGTTCACCGTTTTCGTTTCGTGCCGCAATGTTTCATTTTGGCGTGCTAGGTTGCAGCGTGTAAGGTGCTTGCCATAATGTTCAATTTCGTGCAACATTTTCGGCGTCCGTGGTGTTTCCACAATGTGTCATTTCGTGCATCATTTTCATTTTCGAATGGCTTCCGCTGCAGTGCCCGTTGGGACGCGTCGTGGAGGAATGCTTCAGACCTACTCGAATGGATTCGATACAAATGATGAAAAGCACTAGCAAACATCATAAGTTCTTTCGGGGTGTCTGGCACTCTGTTCTGTTTCGTGCATCGGTTTCGTTTGTATTCAGCTTTTATTACCCGTGGGAACCCGTCGTGGTGGAACATTTTACACCGACTCGGACATATTCGAAATGCATGCCGAAATGGGTGGAAGCAAATATGAAGTCCACTCGATGTGTTTCGCACTCAGTTCCATCTCGTGCAACGTTTTCGAACGGGCGCCGCTTGTTGCATTCGTTCGTGCTCAACACGGAGAAATGTTTCACATCAACTCGGACAGACTCGAAATGCATGTCGGAATGTGCTTGGGCAAATATGAAGTTCATTCGGCATCATGATTGGAACGAAGTTTCGTGTCGTGCACCGTTTTGGTTCGCGTGTAGTTTACAGTACCGTCAGGGACGCATCGTGCACGAATATTTCGCATCGACTCGGACGTACTCGAAATGCTTGTCGAAATGGGATAGGGCATATATGAAGTCCATTCGGGGAGTTCGACACCAATTTTCCTATCGTGCTTCGCTTCCGTCCGGACGCAGCTTGCAGAACACCTTGCGACCCGTCGCGGAGGGATGTTTCCACACTCACTCAGACGTATTCGAAATGAATGCAGAACTGTAGCAGCAATGCATGGAAAGTCCACTCGCGCAGTTTGTCCTACATTTTCCTTTCGTGCATCGTTTTGATACGCACGCAGCTTGCAGTACCCGTTGGCACCTATCGCGGAGAAATGTTTTGCATCGACCCGGATGCAACAGAAATGCATGCCGAAATGAGCTTGGGCACACATAAACTCTATTCAGGGTGTCTGCCACAAGCTTTCTTTTCGTACTCGTTCTGGTACGAACGTGACTTGTAGTACCATTTGTCCTGTAGGTTTCACACCGACACGGATGAGCCCAAATTGCTCGCTAAAATGAGCTACGGCAGACATGAAGTCCATTCTGGTTGATTGACACTCATCTTCATCTTATGCGTCGTTTTCTTGTGAAAATCCTTGCACCATACAGTACTCATCGCGGAGGAATGTTTCACACGACTCGGAAAGATTGAAAACGCATGCCGAAATGTGCTTGGGCATATATGAAGTTCATTCGGCGTGTTTGAAACAATGTTTTCTTTTTTGCACCATTCTTGTACGCGTGTAGTTTACATTACCATTAGGGACCCATTTTGCATGAATGTTTCGGTTCGAGCCGGACGTACTCGAAATGCTTGCTGAAACGGGCTAGGGCGCATATGAAGCCCATTCGGGGAGTTTGACACCGAGTTTCGTTTCGCGCATCGTTTTCATTCGGACGCAGCTTGCAGTACCCCTTGTGACCCGTCGCGGAGGGATGTTTCACACTCACTCGGACGTATTCAAAATGAATGCAGAATTGTGCTGAAACGCACAAGCGAACATCGTAAGTTAATTCTGGGTGTTTGGCACTCAGTTTCATTTCGTGCATCGCTTTCGATTTTTTCAGCTTGGGAACTCGTCGTTGTGGAATATTTCACGGCGACTCGGACGGATTCGAAATGCATGCCTAAATGAGTTACAACACATATGACTTGCATTCGGTGTGTTTGGCACCCGGCTTCATTTCGTTCACCGTTTTCGTTTCGTGCCGCAATGTTTCATTTTGGCGTGCTAGGTTGCAGCGTGTAAGGTGCTTGCCATAATGTTCCATTTCGTGCATCATTTTCGGCGTCCGTGGTGTTTTCACAATGTGTCATATCGTGCATCATTTTCATTTTCGAATGGCTTCCGCTGAAGTGCCCGTTGGGACGCGTCGTGGAGGAATGTTTCAGACCTACTCGAATGGATTCGATACAAATGATGAAAAGCACTAGCAAACATCATAAGTTCTTTCGGGGTGTCTGGCACTCGGTTCTGTTTCGTGCATCGGTTTCGTTTGTATTCAGCTTTTATTACCCGTGGGAACCCGTCGTGGTGGAACATTTGACACCGACTCGAACATATTCGAAATGCATGCCGAAATGAGTGGAAGCAAATATGAAGTCCACTCGATGTGTTTCGCACTCAGTTTCATCTCGTGCAACGTTTTCGAACGGGCGCCGCTTGTTGCATTCGTTCGTGCTCAACGCGGAGAAATGTTTCACAACAAGTCGGACGGACTCGAAATGCATGCCGGAATGTGCTTGGGCAAATATGAAGTTCATTCGGCATGATTGGAACGAAGTTTCGTGTCGTGCACCATTTTGGTACGCGTGTAGTTTACAGTACCGTCAGGGACCCATCGTGCATGAATATTTCGCATCGACTCGGACGTACTCGAAATGCTTGTCGAAATGGGATAGGGCATATATGAAGTCCATTCGGGGAATTCGACACCAATTTTCCTTTCGTGCTTCGCTTCCGTCCGGACGCAGCTTGCAGAACACCTTGCGACCCGTCGCGGAGGGATGTTTCCACACTCACTCGGACGTATTCGAAATGAATGCAGAACTGTAGCAGCAATGCATGGAAAGTCCACTCGCGCAGTTTGTCCTACATTTTCCTTTCGTGCATCGTTTTGATACGCACGCAGCTTGCAGTATCCGTTGGCACCTATCGCGGAAAAATGTTTTGCATCGACCCGGATGCAACAGAAATGCATGCCGAAATGAGCTTGGGCACACATGAACTCTATTCAGGGTGTCTGCCACAATCTTTCTTTTCGTACTCATTCTGGTACGAACGTGACTTGTAGTACCATTTGTCCTGTAGGTTTCACACCGACACGGATGAGCCCAAATTGCTCGCTAAAATGAGCTACGGCAGACATGAAGTCCATTCTGGATGATTGACACTCATCTTCATCTTATGCGTCGTTTTCTTGTGAAAATCCTTGCACCATACAGTACTCGTCGCGGAGGAATGTTTCACACGACTCGGAAAGATTCAAAACGCATGCCGAAATGTGCTTGGGCATATATGAAGTTCATTCGGCGTGTTTGAAACAATGTTTTCTTTTTTGCACCATTCTTGTACGCGTGTAGTTTACATTACCATTAGGGACCCATTTTGCATGAATGTTTCGGTTCGAGCCGGACGTACTCGAAATGCTTGCTGAAACGGGCTAGGGCGCATATGAAGCCCATTCGGGGAGTTTGACACCGAGTTTCGTTTCGCGCATCGTTTTCATTCGGACGCAGCTTGCAGTACCCCTTGTGACCCGTCGCGGAGGGATGTTTCGCACTCACTCGGACGTATTCAAAATGAATGCAGAATTGTGCTGAAACGCACAAGCGAACATCGTAAGTTAATTCTGGGTGTTTGGCACTCAGTTTCGTTTCGTGCATCGCTTTCGATTTTTTCAGCTTACGAACTCGTCGTTGTGGAATATTTTACGGCGACTCGGACGGATTCGAAATGCATGCCTAAATGAGTTACAACACATATGAATTGCATTCGGTGTGTTTGGCACCCGGCTTCATTTCGTTCACCGTTTTCGTTTCGTGCCGCAATGTTTCATTTTGGCGTGCTAGGTTGCAGCGTGTAACGTGCTTGCCATAATGTTCCATTTCGTGCAACATTTTCGGCGTCCGTGGTGTTTCCACAATGTGTCATATCGTGCATCATTTTCATTTTCGAATGGCTTCCGCTGCAGTGCCCGTTGGGACGCGTCGTGGAGGAATGCTTCAGACCTACTCGAATGGATTCGATACAAATGATGAACAGCACTAGCAAACATCATAAGTTGTTTCGGGGTGTCTGGCACTCTGTTCTGTTTCGTGCATCGGTTTCGTTTGTATTCAGCTTTTATTACCCGTGGGAACCCGTCGTGGTGGAACATTTGACACCGACTCGGACATATTCGAAATGCATGCCGAAATGAGTGGAAGCAAATATGAAGTCCACTCGTTGTGTTTCGCACTCAGTTTCATCTCGTGCAACGTTTTGAGCAGGCGCCGCTTGTTGCATTCGTTCGTGCTCAACGCGGAGAAATGTTTCACAACAACTCGGACGGACTCGAAATGCATGCCGGAATGTGCTTGGGCAAATATGAAGTTTATTCGGCATGATTGGAACGAAGTTTCGTGTCGTGCACCGTTTTGGTACGCGTGTAGTTTACAGTACCGTCAGGGACCCATCGTGCATGAATATTTCGCATCGACTCGGACGTACTCGAAATGCTTGTCAAAATGGGATAGGGCATATATGAAGTCCATTCGGGGAGTTCGACACCAATTTTCCTTTCGTGCTTCGCTTCCGTCCGGACGCAGCTTGCAGAACACCTTGCGACCCGTCAGCGAGGGATGTTTCCACACTCACTCGGACGTATTCGAAATGAATGCAGAACTGTAGCAGCAATGCATGGAAAGTCCACTCGCGCAGTTTGTCCTACATTTTCCTTTCGTGCATCGTTTTGATACACACGCAGCTTGCAGTACCCGTTGGCACCTATCGCGGAGAAATTTTTGCATCGACCCGGATGCAACAGAAATGCATGCCGAAATGAGCTTGGGCACACATGAACTCTATTCAGGGTGTCTGCCACAATCTTTCTTTTCGTACTCGTTCTGGTACGAACGTGACTTGTAGTACCATTTGTCCTGTAGGTTTCACACCGACACGGATGAGCCCAAATTGCTCGCTAAAATGAGCTACGACAGACATGAAGTCCATTCTGGTTGATTGACACTCATCTTCATCTTATGCGTCGTTTTCTTGTGAAAATCCTTGCACCATACAGTACTCGTCGCGGAGGAATGTTTCACACGACTCGGAAAGATTCAAAACGCATGCCGAAATGTGCTTGGGCATATATGAAGTTCATTCGGCGTGTTTGGAACAATGTTTTCTTTTTTGCACCATTCTTATACGCGTGTAGTTTACATTACCATTAGGGACCCATTGTGCATGAATGTTTCGGTTCGAGCCGGACGTACTCGAAATGCTTGCTAAAACGGGCTAGGGCGCATATGAAGCCCATTCGGGGAGTTTGACACCGAGTTTCGTTTCGCGCATCGTTTTAATTCGGACGCAGCTTGCAGTACCCCTTGTGACCCGTCATGAGGGATGTTTCGCACTCACTCGGACGTATTCAAAATGAATGCAGAATTGTGCTGAAACGCACAAGCGAACATCGTAAGTTAATTATGGGTGTTTGGCACTCAGTTTCGTTTCGTGCATCGCTTTCGATTTTTTCAGCTTAGGAACTCGTCGTTGTGGAATATTTCACGGCGACTCGGACGGATTCGAAATGCATGCCTAAATGAGCTACAACACATATGAATTGCATTCGGTGTGTTTGGCACCCGGCTTCATTTCGTTCACCGTTTTCGTTTCGTGCCGCAATGTTTCATTTTGGCTTGCTAGGTTGCAGCGTGTAAGGTGCTTGCCATAATGTTCAATTTCGTGCAACATTTTCGGCGTCCGTGGTGTTTCCACAATGTGTCATTTCGTGCATCATTTTCATTTTCGAATGGCTTCCGCTGCAGTGCCCGTTGGGACGCGTCGTGGAGGAATGCTTCAGACCTACTCGAATGGATTCGATACAAATGATGAAAAGCACTAGCAAACATCATAAGTTCTTTCGGGGTGTCTGGCACTCTGTTCTGTTTCGTGCATCGGTTTCGTTTGTATTCAGCTTTTATTACCCATGGGAACCCGTCGTGGTGGAACATTTTACACCGACTCGGACATATTCGAAATGCATGCCGAAATGAGTGGAAGCAAATATGAAGTCCACTCGATGTGTTTCGCACTCAGTTCCATCTCGTGCAACGTTTTCGAACGGGCGCCGCTTGTTGCATTCGTTCGTGCTCAACGCGGAGAAATGTTTCACAACAACTCGGACGGACTCGAAATGCATGCCGGAATGTGCTTGGGCAAATATGAAGTTCATTCGGCATCATGATTGGAACGAAGTTTCGTGTCGTGCACCGTTTTGGTTCGCGTGTAGTTTACAGTACCGTCAGGGACCCATCGTGCACGAATATTTCGCATCGACTCGGACGTACTCGAAATGCTTGTCGAAATGGGATAGGGCATATATGAAGTCCATTCGGGGAGTTCGACACCAATTTTCCTTTCGTGCTTCGCTTCCGTCCGGACGCAGCTTGCAGAACACCTTGCGACCCGTCGCGGAGGGATGTTTCCACACTCACTCAGACGTATTCGAAATGAATGCAGAACTGTAGCAGCAATGCATGGAAAGTCCACTCGCGCAGTTTGTCCTACATTTTCCTTTCGTGCATCGTTTTGATACGCACGCAGCTTGCAGTACCCGTTGGCACCTATCGCGGAGAAATGTTTTGCATCGACCCGGATGCAACAGAAATGCATGCCGAAATGAGCTTGGGCACACATTAACTCTATTCAGGGTGTCTGCCACAATCTTTCTTTTTCGCACTCGCTTCTGGTACGAACGTGACTTGTAGTACCATTTGTCCTGTAGGTTTCACACCGACACGGATGAGCCCAAATTGCTCGCTAAAATGAGCTACGGCAGACATGAAGTCCATTCTGGATGATTGACACTCATCTTCATCTTATGCGTCGTTTTCTTGTGAAAATCCTTGCACCATACAGTACTCGTCGCGGAGGAATGTTTCACACGACTCGGAAAGATTCAAAACGCATGCCGAAATGTGCTTGGGCATATATGAAGTTCATTCGGCGTGTTTGGAACAATGTTTTCTTTTTTGCACCATTCTTGTACGCGTGTAGTTTACATTACCATTAGGGACCCATTTTGCATGAATGTTTCGGTTCGAGCCGGACGTACTCGAAATGCTTGCTGAAACGGGCTAGGCGCATATGAAGCCCATTCGGGAGTTTGACACCGAGTTTCGCTTTCGGCGCATCGTTTTCATTCGGACGCAGCTTGCAGTACCCCTTGTGACCCGTCGCGGAGGGATGTTTCGCACTCACTCGGACGTATTCAAAATGAATGCAGAATTGTGCTGAAACGCACGTTTAACATCGTAAGTTAATTCTGGGTGTTTGGCACTCAGTTTCGCTTTCGTGCATCGCTTTGATTTTTCAGCTTAGGAACTTCGTCGTTGTGGAATATTTCACGGCGACTGGACGGATTCGAAATGCATGCCTAAATGAGTTACAACACATATGAATTGCATTCGGTGTGTTTGGCACCGGCTTCATTTCGTTCACCGTTTTAGTTTCGTGCGCAATGTTTCATTTTTGGCGTGCTAGGTTGCAGCGTGTAACGTGCTTACAATAATGTTCCATTTAAATTGCAACATTTTCGGCGTCCGTGGTGTTTCCACAATGTGTCATATCGTGCATCATTTTCATTTTGGAATGGTTTCGCTGCAGTGCCCGTTGGGACGCTGGGCCGTGGAGGAATGCTTCAGACCTACTCGAATGGATTCGATACAAATGATGAACAGCACTAGCAAACATCATAAGTTGTTTCGGGGTGTCTGGCACTCTGTTCTGTTTCGTGCATCGGTTTCGTTTGTATTCAGCTTTTATTACCCGTGGGAACCCGTCGTGGTGGAACATTTGACACCGACTCGGACATATTCGAAATGCATGCCGAAATGAGTGGAAGCATATATGAAGTCCACTCGTTGTGTTTCGCACTCAGTTTCATCTCGTGCAACGTTTTCGAACGGGCGCCGCTTGTTGCATTCGTTCGTGCTCAACGCGGAGAAATGTTTCACAACAACTCGGACGGACTCGAAATGCATGCCGGAATGTGCTTGGGCAAATATGAAGTTCATTCGGCATGATTGGAACGAAGTTTCGTGTCGTGCACCGTTTTGGTACGCGTGTAGTTTACAGTACCATCAGGGACCCATCGTGCATGAATATTTCGTATCGACTCGGACGTACTCGAAATGCTTGTCAAAATGGGATAGGGCATATATGAAGTCCATTCGGGGAGTTCGACACCAATTTTCCTTTCGTACTTCGCTTCCGTCCGGACGCAGCTTGCAGAACACCTTGCGAATTCGTCAGCGGAGGGATGTTTCCACACTCACTCGGACGTATTCGAAATGAATGCAGAACTGTAGCAGCAATGCATGGAAAGTCCACTCGCGCAGTTTGTCCTACATTTTCCTTTCGTGTATCGTTTTGATACACACGCAGCTTGCAGTACCCGTTGGCACCTATCGCGGAGAAATTTTTGCATCGACCCGGATGCAACAGAAATGCATGCCGAAATGAGCTTGGGCACACATGAACTCTATTCAGGGTGTCTGCCACAATCTTTCTTTTCGTACTCGTTCTGGTACGAACGTGACTTGTAGTACCATTTGTCCTGTAGGTTTCACACCGACACGGATGAGCCCAAATTGCTCGCTAAAATGAGCTACGACAGACATGAAGTCCATTCTGGTTGATTGACACTCATCTTCATCTTATGCTTCGTTTTCTTGTGAAAATCCTTGCACCATACAGTACTCGTCGCGGAGGAATGTTTCACACGACTCGGAAAGATTCAAAACGCATGCCGAAATGTGCTTGGGCATATATGAAGTTCATTCGGCGTGTTTGGAACAATGTTTTCTTTTTTGCACCATTCTTATACGCGTGTAGTTTACATTACCATTAGGGACCCATTGTGCAAGAATGTTTCGGTTCGAGCCGGACGTACTCGAAATGCTTGCTAAAACGGGCTAGGGCGCATATGAAGCCCATTCGGGGAGTTTGACACCGAGTTTCGTTTCGCGCATCGTTTTAATTCGGACGCAGCTTGCAGTACCCCTTGTGACCCGTCGCGGAGGGATGTTTCGCACTCACTCGGACGTATTCAAAATGAATGCAGAATTGTGCTGAAACGCACGTTTAACATCGTAAGTTAATTATGGGTGTTTGGCACTCAGTTTCGTTTCGTGCATCGCTTTCGATTTTTTCAGCTTAGGAACTCGTCGTTGTGGAATATTTCACGGCGACTCGGACGGATTCAAAATGCATGCCTAAATGAGCTACAACACATATGAATTGCATTCGGTGTGTTTGGCACCCGGCTTCATTTCGTTCACCGTTTTCGTTTCGTGCCGCAATGTTTCATTTTGGCGTGCTAGGTTGCAGCGTGTAAGGTGGTTGCCATAATGTTCAATTTCGTGCAACATTTTCGGCGTCCGTGGTGTTTCCACAATGTGTCATTTCGTGCATCATTTTCATTTTCGAATGGCTTCCGCTGCAGTGCCCGTTGGGACGCGTCGTGGAGGAATGCTTCAGACCTACTCGAATGGATTCGATACAAATGATGAAAAGCACTAGCAAACATCATAAGTTCTTTCGGGGTGTTTGGCACTCTGTTCTGTTTCGTGCATCGGTTTCGTTTGTATTCAGCTTTTATTACCTGTGGGAACCCGTCGTGGTGGAACATTTTACACCGACTCGGACATATTCGAAATGCATGCCGAAATGAGCGGAAGCAAATATGAAGTCCACTCGATGTGTTTCGCACTCAGTTCCATCTCGTGCAACGTTTTCGAACGGGCGCCGCTTGTTGCATTCGTTCGTGCTCAACGCGGAGAAATGTTTCACAACAACTCGGACGGACTCGAAATGCATGCCGGAATGTGCTTGGGCAAATATAAAGTTCATTCGGCATCATGATTGGAACGAAGTTTCGTGTCGTGCACCGTTTTGGTTCGCGTGTAGTTTACAGTACCGTCAGGGACCCATCGTGCACGAATATTTCGCATCGACTCGTACGTACTCGAAAAGCTTGTCGAAATGGGATAGGGCATATATGAAGTCCATTCGGGGAGTTCGACACCAATTTTCCTTTCGTGCTTCGCTTCCGTCCGGACGCAGCTTGCAGAACACCTTGCGACCCGTCGCGGAGGGATGTTTCCACACTCACTCGGACGTATTCGAAATGAATGCAGAACTGTAGCAGCAATGCATGGAAAGTCCACTCGCGCAGTTTGTCCTACATTTTCCTTTCGTGCATCGTTTTGATACGCACGCAGCTTGCAGTACCCGTTGGCACCTATTGCGGAGAAATGTTTTGCATCGACCCGGATGCAACAGAAATGCATGCCGAAATGAGCTTGGGCACACATAAACTCTATTCAGGGTGTCTGCCACAAGCTATCTTTTAAATACTCGTTCTGAAATGAACGTGACTTGTAGTACCATTTGTCCTGTAGGTTTCACACCGACACGGATGAGCCCAAATTGCTCGCTAAAATGAGCTACGACAGACATGAAGTCCATTCTGGTTGATTGACACTCATCTTCATCTTATGCGTCGTTTTCTTGTGAAAATCCTTGCACCATACAGTACTCGTCGCGGAGGAATGTTTCACACGACTCGGAAAGATTCAAAACGCATGCCGAAATGTGCTTGGGCATATATGAAGTTCATTCGGCGTGTTTGGAACAATGTTTTCTTTTTTGCACCATTCTTATACGCGTGTAGTTTACATTAACATTAGGGACCCATTGTGCATGAATGTTTCGGTTCGAGCCGGACGTACTCGAAATGCTTGCTGAAACGGGCTAGGGCGCATATGAAGCCCATTCGGGGAGTTTGACACCGAGTTTCGTTTCGCGCATCGTTTTAATTCGGACGCAGCTTGCAGTACCCCTTGTGACCCGTCGCGGAGGGATGTTTCGCACTCACTCGGACGTATTCAAAATGAATGCAGAATTGTGCTGAAACGCACAAGCGAACATCGTAAGTTAATTCTGGGTGTTTGGCACTCAGTTTCGTTTCGTGCATCGCTTTCGATTTTTTCAGCTTAGGAACTCGTCGTTGTGGAATATTTCACGGCGACTCGGACGGATTCGAAATGCATGCCTAAATGAGCTACAACACATATGAATTGCATTCGGTGTGTTTGGCACCCGGCTTCATTTCGTTCACCGTTTTCGTTTCTTGCCGCAATGTTTCATTTTGGCGTGCTAGGTTGCAGCGTGTAAGGTGCTTGCCATAATGTTCAATTTCGTGCAACATTTTCGGCGTCCGTGGTGTTTCCACAATGTGTCATTTCGTGCATCATTTTCATTTTCGAATGGCTTCCGCTGCAGTGCCCGTATATTCCACAACGTTCGCCAAAAGTGACTAAGGAATTTTGTGTCACGATCTGAAATTATTGTATTAGGAACACCATGTAAGCGAACAATTTCACGAAAGAATAATTCAGCAACGTTGGAAGCATCATCGCTCTTGTGACATGGTATGAAGTGTGCCATTTTAGAAAATCTGTCAACGACCACAAATATACTATCCCTCCCCTTCTTAGTTCTAGGCAATCCTAAAACAAAATCCATCGAAATATCCTCCCATGGAATGCTAGGAACAGGAAGAGGCATGTATAAACCATGAGGATTAAGTCGTGACTTAGCTCGTTGACATGTAGGGCAACGGGCAACGAACCGCTCAATGTCACGGCGCATTTTCGGCCAAAAGAAATGATCTGCAAGTATGTCCTCCGTCTTCTTCACACCGAAGTGTCCCATCAAACCACCGCCCGTCGCTTCCTGTAATAACAAAAGTCGAACAGAACTAAGCGGAATGCATAGCTTGTTAGCGCGGAACACAAATCCATCATTGATAACATACTTGTTCCATGTCCTCCCTTGTTTGCAATTCAACAATATATCCTTGAAATCAGCATCATGCACATATTGTTCTTTGATAGTTTCCAAGCCAAAAATTTTAAAGTCAAGTTGTGAAAGCATTGTGTATCGACGAGACAAAGCATCAGCAATCACATTTTCTTTGCCTTTCTTGTGCTTAATGACATAGGGAAAAGATTCAATGAATTCCACCCATTTCGCATGTCTACGGTTCAACTTTGATTGACTTCGAATATGCTTAAGTGATTCATGGTCTGAGTGAATGACAAATTCTTTAGGCCATAAATAATGTTGCCAAGTTTGAAGGGTTCGAACTAAAGCATATAATTCTTTGTCATAAGTCGAGTAGTTCAAAGTAGGTCCACTTAATTTCTCACTGAAATAAGCTACTGGTTTACCTTCTTGTAACAACACACCACCCAAACCAATTCCACTAGCATCGCATTCGAGCTCAAACATCTTAGAAAAATCAGGAAGTTGCAGCAAAGGAGTGTGTGTCAACTTATCTTTTAAAATCAGGAAGGCCTCTTCTTGCGCAGGGCCCCAAGCAAATGGGATGCCCTTCTTTGTGAGCTCATTGAGTGGAGCAGCGATGGTGCTGAAGTCGCGAACAAAACGCCGATAGAAACCAGCGAGTCCAAGGAAACTTCTTACTTGCGTGACCGTGTTAGGAGTCGGCCAACTCTGAATTGCCTCTATTTTGGCGTGATCAACTTGAATGCCCTGTGGAGTAACAATGTAGCCAAGAAACGAGACTCGATCGGTGCAGAAAGTGCACTTCTCAAGGTTACCAAACAAACATGCATTACGTAGAACATCAAAAACAGCACGTAAATGGTCCAAATGTTCCTCCAAAGATTTGCTGTAGATCAAAATATCATCAAAGTAAACTACCACAAATTTGCCAATGAAAGCCCGCAAAACTTCGTTCATTAGTCTCATGAATGTGCTAGGAGCGTTAGTTAAACCAAACGGCATGACTAACCACTCATATAAGCCGAACTTAGTTTTGAACGCTGTTTTCCACTCATCTCCTAACTTCATGCGAATTTGGTGGTACCCACTACGCAAGTCAACTTTAGAGAACACAATAGAGCCACTTAATTCATCAAGCATATCATCTAACCTAGGAATAGGATGACGATATCGAATTGTAATATTATTAATGGCTCGACAATCAACACACATGCGCCATGAGCCATCTTTCTTGGGTACTAAAATTACCGGAACGGCACAAGGACTAATAGATTCACGCACATACCCTTTATCAAGCAGCTCTTGGACTTGTCGCTGAATCTCCTTCGTCTCGTCAGGGTTTGTACGGTATGGCGCGCGGTTGGGCAGCGAAGCACCGGGGATGAGGTCAATTTGGTGTTCTATCCCTCGAATTGGTGGCAATCCCGATGGTACTTCTTTCGGAAAGACGTCTGAATATTCCTACAAAAGGTGAGTGACAGAGCAAGGAAAAGAAGAAGGTATGTTGTCGAAGGAAAATAAGGTCTTTGAGCAAACAAGAGCGTAGCAAACAGATTCTGTAGTTTCTAGTTCATCCAAATCAGATTTAGTGGCGAGCATAACGGACCCCTTCAATTTAATTTCATTCGACACAGCCCGAGATTTTCTTTTAGTTTGTTGCACAAACTCGTTAGCCACAATTTGGTTCTCACTAGTAGATGGTTCCTGATTCCTTTCTCTATTAACTCTAGCAAGTTCATCTTTAGCAATTTGCTCAGGACTCATAGGATGCAGCACAATTTTCTTTTCTTTAAACAGGAGAGAGTATTGGTTGGTCCTACCATGGTGCACACAATCTGTATCATATTGCCAAGGTCGACCTAGTAACATTGAACAAGCTTGCATAGGAACAACATCGCAATCAACATAATCATGATATGAACCCATAGCAAAATGTACTCTTACCGTACGAGTTACCTTTAGTTTACCGCTGTTGTTGAACCATTGAATATGATACGGGAGGGGATGTGGTCTGGTCGTCAAAGCAAGCTTCTCCACCATATCCATACTTGCCAAATTGTTACAACTCCCTCCATCGATAATGATGCGAACTGATCGCTCATTGACGATTCCTTTGGTTTGGAATAGGTTATGGCGCTGATTTTGCTCGGCGTGAGGAACCTGAGCACTTAGCACGCGTTGTACTATAATGCTCAAATACTTGTCTGCATCTTCAGCTCCAACATGTTCCTCCTCATGAGCAGGTTCGTTGTCTCGCCCTGCAGGGTCAGTTGCAAGCATAGCATACGTTTCATCGTCGAGATCACTAGCAGAAGAGTACTCACCATCGTCGCGTATGATCAAAACTCTCTTGCTGGGACATTCCCGCATCAAGTGTCCATAGCCCTTGCATCGATGGCATTGTACATCCTTTGTTCGTCCCGTCGAAGCAACCGATGAAGAACTTTTTGCGGGAGCTTGTGGTACTGATTTGGTTGCTTCGGGAGCTCGGGGTGTTGTATTGGATGTAGTGGGATGCTGTTTGTTGTTTGAGGATGAAGGCGTGGTTGGACGGGTGAACGGTACAGCGGGGGTGCGCGGCGTCCATGATCGTGCGCGACCTGCAGAAAAACTAGCTCGTGTCCTCGTGTTGCGGCCCTGCACTTCTCGTTCAGCTTTGCAAGCAAGGTGGAATAATCTAGTAATGGAGTTGTAATCTTTATAATCAAGAATGTCTTGAATTTCACGATTCAACCCTCCCAAAAACCTAGCCATAGATGCTTCCTCATTCTCTACTAACCCACATCGCAACATACCCATCTGTAACTCTTGATAGTACTCTTCCACAGATTTGTTTCCTTGTTGTAAGCGTTGCATCTTATTTAACAATTCACGAGCATAATACGATGGAACAAACCTATGCCTCATAAGTAATTTCAGAGCTTCCCAAGTGGTGGGTATGTTAGCAGCATGATTACGGCAATGTTCTCTCCACCAAACAGAAGCGAAATCGGTAAACTCACTAGTGGCAGCTCTAACTCGTCCCTCCTCAGGATAATCATGGCATTCAAATTTTTGATCAACTAGTAGTTCCCAAGTGAGGTAACTATCAGGATCATATTTCCCATTGAAAGGGGGCACAGTGAACTTAATCTTAGCATGAGAGTTGTCACGATCACGTACCTCACGACGCGGGGGATGTCGCCTCATACCTTGCTGGTTGAAGCGCAACTGTCGGTGAGCACGATCATTGTTGTGGTCGGCAGCATGCTCATCCTCAGTGTCACCAGCATAGTGTGCATAGTTGTTAACGTCATCATCATCCATGTCGCCGCCTGAAGCCACAGTTTCCGTTTGGTGCTGATCTGGGGCGCCCGACCGCTGCTGCAGGAACCGCTGGGAAAAACGGAGCAGCAAGGGGGGGAACACGTGGCACACGATGAGCTCGGACGGCTGGCATCTGTGGGGCAGCAACAGGGGCTGCTGGCCGTGCACCTGCAAGTCCATCAAGACGAGCCAAAATGGTGGTAAGGGTAGTGTTAGTAGTTTCTTGTGCCATCTCGATGGCCTTGAGTCTATCTTCCTGGGACTCCTCAAGTTGAGCCAGTCGCTCATTGGTTAGCCGCACATCCTCAGTGAGTCCGTCCGTCGTAAGCGTTACCAAGCGCTCGAAATGGGAAATGATTCCCTTCGTACGGGGAGAGTGGTTCATCAACGGCTCGTTATCCCCTGACATTGTTAGTGGAAAAGGAAACAGCAAACTGAATTATAGAGTCCCTATCCACTACTAGGATGTGGTGACAAGTCTCTCGATTCTCACGCTTAAATCAGATTCTTACCAATTCTCACCTAGCAAGCGGGGGTGAACGGCCAATGGCGGTGTCAAATGTCTCTCCAGAGTTGAGTAAAGCGATTGCCAGGTGGAACAAAAAGTCTGCACAGTGTAGAGAAAGGTGGAGCTAGGACAAGCTTCTGTGTGTAACAAGGATTAGCAATAGTTCAATTCAGCAATTGCAAGTTGAAAATTCGTTCAAAGTACTAGTCAATGTTGCTGATCCTAGTCCAGACCGATGAAAAGCTAATCAATGTCAGTGAGCAGAAAGGCTCAAAACGGGGGTAGGCTGCAGCACACGAAAACAGCGATCTACCGGAAGTTGGAAAGGCTTGAAAAGGCAAACCGTTAACGAGGCAGTGATACACACGAACACAGGACACAGCAGCAAAAATTTTGGCTGAAACGGAGAAGGTCGGAAATTTCGGAACTTCCGGGGCCGTTTTGAGGCCCTAAACGGCGTTTTTTTGGGGTCGAACAAAATTTTCAGATATAGCTTTTTGTTCCGGTCGTTTTGAGTACTCGAACAGCCCAATCGGTGGTCGTATGCAAAAGTTATGGCAGTTTTCGTACAAGGTGTCCGGAGGGGGTTCCGAATCCACACCAAAAGGAATGGTAGATCCGAAAATTGAGAGGTGCGGCTAGTTATTTCCTTCCTATCACCAGGACAAACCGTAACAAAGCAAAGCTAGGTAAACCGCAGCAAAACTTTCCTTCCCTCTGATCCTTTTCCAAACAATTACCTTCCTTTTCTCCTGCAAAACTGACTATGGAAATAGAAGGATCTCTTCCCGGATTTTTCTTTTTATTTTTATTTTTTTCTTTTTCTTTCTTTTTCTTTTCTTTTTTTTTTCTTCTTTTTTTTTCTTTTTTCTTTTTTTTTTTGCTAGGAAACAACACGGTTGGGTTTCACGGCAAGGATGCACTAGGTAGGCTGCGGAATCCACATGATATCAAGAACAAAAATTGATGCGAAAGGCTTAAAGGATCCAGAAGCACCAGAGAAGAGGGATGGACTAGACACCGACTAGAACTAGTAATCAGCAACTAGACTTGACAATGCAACCGAAAATTCAACGCACAAATACTGAAAGGAACAATGCAAGGCGCAGAAGGTTTTGGACAGCGGATAACCTACTACTAATTTTTTTTTTTGGCCTTTTTTTTTTGGACTTTAGGGATGAATCAATCTACTACTAAAGAAAACGGGAAGTCTCTCACCGAGCAACCAGAAGCTCTGATACCACCTGATGCGATGAAGGTGCCCGATCTTTCGATGAGGTAGATAAGTGTCGATTTGGTGGCATTGACCCTCACGATCCGACTACAACCGTACGACGACGTTGCGCCTTAGCAATCGCTGAACCAACTCCAAAAGGTTATTGACTTTGCCGAAGGCACGGTCAACCTGAACACGAAGTTCAATCCCTGCGAGCAATCGAGAACTAGCAAGAATAAGATGAAAGCAATTACGAAAACAAAGTTGGGATTCCGAATAAGCTGTCTTTACAGGTGGTCGACCGACACAACTGAAGAACAGAAGTTTGCACGGGGCTAAACCTAAACTCAATGAAATCCGCCTTTACTTTGGAGGCTGGACATGGCATAAAAAGAAGTGGGAGGGGGAGGGCTGTTCGGCCATGCCTTGATTTGTGGCCGAAAAATCAGACCTTCCCTCCTATTCTTTCCATCCTTTATAAGGCTCTTTCCTATTATTCTTATCTCTAAATATAGACTCTATTACATGGTAAAGGCCAATATATATATAGGTGACGCAGCACCACTCTCCTTGCTGCCGAAATCATGGAGAATTCAAGATCTTGTGGTCAAATGAAGAACTCCTTCCCTTGCAGCCACCAATAGCGTGGCCATTCACCATCATCGCGCTTGAACCTTCATTCCTTAAAAGAATAACACACTCCGTTTCAGGCAGCATCATATAGTTCTTCAAGTCATTAGATATACCAAGAAACGAAAGTACCTGATAATTCAGTTTACGCGCACGAGCTCGAGTGATCGGTCCTTGTAGAGGTTGAGCAGATGCTGAGGGCGTACCCGAAGAAGTGATGTCCTCATCATGGGCTTTGGGCCTTGTAATAGAGTTGTAGTTGGTATCCTACTGCTTTGGACGTGATTTCCCACGCTGATGAGGACATCACTACCATGGATACGGCCATACTTACAAACCCAATGGAAACCAACAATGTCATACAAGGGCCAATTACTCGAGCTCGGGCACGACAATTCAATTACCAGGTGAATGCGTTCCTCGGGTTGCATACAGATAATTTTATGAATGGAATGCTATTTTGATGAGGACATCTCTTCCATGAACACAAATGAGCCATCTGTGCAAGGACCAATTACTCGTGCCAAAGCACGTCAGCTCAATTATCAGGTCAACTCGTTTCTAAGTTTGTATACAACTAATTCACAGAATGGATTGCTAGTTAATTCTTGTGATGATTTTATTGTTCTTAGAAACCAAGGAGAAGATCAAGCTCGGTCATCATGTGCGCAGGATTCCGAAGACAAAGTCAAAGAGGAAAACAAGCACATGCGAAATACTACCAAGAAGGAAAGGAGGAAAGAGTTTCCTTTCCTTTTGAAGGACCGAAATCAGATCAAGGCGCCATGAAATTCTCTTTTATTTCTTTCCTTTTGTATTTTAGGAAGCTTTGTTAAGAAGGAAAAGAGGGCGGATTTTCCTCCTGTTTTGGGCTGCATGTGCGCCCTTCCCCTTGGCTGCCATATGGGCGCCTCCCCTTCTCCCCTTTATATACCCCTGTCGTCCCTCCCTTAGAACTCAGATTTTGTTGATTGAGTTTAGCCGTGTGCAAACTATTCTTCTTCAAGTTGTGCTAGATAGCCACCTTGTGAAGACTTTAATAGAATCTCAATTTGTCTCCACTTTCTCTCATACTTCAGATTGTTTTTTACTTGTTCTTGTTTGTTCTTCGATTACCAACAAGAATTGAACTTCGTGTTCAGGTTGATCTCGGCTACCTAGCAGGATCAATAACCACGCGGAGTAGGTTCAGCGATTGCTAAGGTGCCATCGACTTGTTCGTGCGTAGTCGGATCGTGAGAGTCTTCTCCAACACCAATCGATAGTTATTCCTCCACCGAAAGATCGGGCACTCCAGACCTATCAAGTTAAAAGAGAATTTCATGGCGCCTTGATCTGATTTCGGTCCTTCAAAAGGAAAGGAAACTCTTTCCTCCTTTCCTTCTTGGTAGTATTTCGCATGTGCTTGTTTTCCTCTTTGACTTTGTCTTCGGAATCCTGCGCACATGATGACCGAGCTTGATCTTCTCCTTGGTTTCTAAGAACAATAAAATCATCACAAGAATTAACTAGCAATCCATTCTGTGAATTAGTTGTATACAAACTTAGAAACGAGTTGACCTGATAATTGAGCTGACGTGCTTTGGCACGAGTAATTGGTCCTTGCACAGATGGCTCATTTGTGTTCATGGAAGAGATGTCCTCATCATATTTAATCCTCGTGATGATTTTATTGTCCTTAGGAACCAAGGAGAAGGACTCCCAAACGTCAAGCATGAAGCCAATTCTTCCGGTGCACAAGTTATACTCGGATTCGACCTCCGGGACAGCACCAACTTAAGATGACCATAACTTTTGATCCACAAGGGTGATTGGGGTCTATGAGTACTGGTTTGAAAGGTTTCGACGTCCTCTTTCCAACGGATCCGACCCCATCCCCAAATTCCGTCCGAGTCGACGGGAATCTGCAAAACAATTGGCGTCACTTTTCCAAATCGAGAAGACTTGGGCTTTGGGCCTTGTAATAGAGTTGTAGTTGGTATCCTACTGCTTTGGACGTGTTTCCCACGTCCCTACCTCTCATAAATAGCCAGACATCGGCTCCTTAGGGTTTTGGGTTTTATTTGATTAGTTTAGCCAAGTGCAAACTTGATCCTGCGAGTTGTGCTGGACAGCCACCTTGTCAAGATCGTCAATAAGACTCCACTTTGTTTCGCTTCCAGTTTTATCCGCAATTTCAGATTGCTTATCCTATTGTTCTTGCTTGTTCTTCGGTTGCTTGCAGGAATTGAACCTCGTGTTCAGGTTGATCGTGCCCACGGCAAGATCAATAACCCGCTGGAGTTGGTTTAGCGATTGCTAAGGCGCATCGTCGTACGGTGTAGTCGGATCGTCAAAGTCGACTCTAACAAATCGATCGTGTGTTTCTCATCGAAAGATCGGGACACCCATAGTGCCATCACGGCGCCATCAAGTGGTATCAGAGCAAACCAGGTTGCTCGGTGAGAATTCTTTACCCGAGATTAGTAGATTGATATCTTTCCTATAGTCCAGAGAAGCGCCATCAGATTGGATCTCCCCATACCAAAACAATTTGAGCCTCGCAATTTCCTTTCCAGTACACTGCATTATTGAATTTTTGGTTGCATCGTCGTGTCGAGTTGCTGAATTCTAGTCTAGTTGGAGTCCAGGTCAGAAGAAATTTTTGTCTCCCACAGCGGTTTCGAGTTGTGTTCGGTTTCGAGTTGTTTTCCGTTTCGGTTTCGAACTGTTGAAAAAAAAAGGAAAAAAAAAAGAAAAAAAAAGAAAAAAAAAGAAAAGGTGTTCGGACCGAAGTTTTCTTTTCATCCGACTGGTCGCCGCTTGACTGGTCGCCCACTTGGTCGTCCGACCGGTTGCCCTCCTGTTAGCCGACTGGTCGCCTCCCGACTGGTCGCCTCGATCGTCGCCTCCGGATCGTCGCCCACCTGATAGCCCATCGTCGCCCGACCGTCGCCTGACTGGTCGCCCGATCGTCGCCGCCGATCGTCGCCCACTGATAGCTCCACCGTCGCCCGATCGTCGCCCACCTGATAGCCCATCGTCGCCCAACCGTCGCCCACCTGATAGCCCATCGTCGCCCGATCGTCGCCCACCTGATAGCCCACTGGTCGCCTGACTGGTCGCCCTCCTGATAGCCGACTGGTCGCCCACCTGGCCGTCCGACTGGTCACACGACTGGTCTTCCGCCTGCATAGCACTTGAAAGAAAAAGGAGTCGGATCGTTCCGCAAAAAAAAAAAAAAAAAAAAAAAAGAGTCTGGAACAGATCCGAAAATTTTTATGTGCTAAACCTGTTTTCACAAGATCCCCAGTCTTTTGAGATAGTTCCCTTCTTTCGCGAATTTTTTTCGCGCTGTTTTTTTCATCTGCTGTGGAACTGTACTGTCGCCGACCACAGTTTTGAGTCACAGTCCTTGCTAGCCTCGAGTCAGCAACTAGTGACTAGACGTTGAACAATTCTTCAATTTTGCATTCACTGATTGGATTATTGCTAACCTTTTGCTACTAAATTAAGCCTGTCCAAGCTCCACTTTCTACCCGTACAGGCGTTCGATCCCTTGGCAATCGCTCTACACAAACTTCGGAGAACCTTTGACAACGCCAACGGCCGACAACGCCTTCTGCATTGTAAGAACTTGTAAGAACTTGGGTCATAGGCTTGAGCGCTTGAGAGACTTGCCACCTAGTAGTTGATAGGAACATTATACTTGTGGTTTTTGTTTCCTTGTCATCAACTAACCATGTCAGGTGACGAGAGTTCACTTCATCACTCTCCACGAACCAAGGGCATCATTGCTCACTTCCAAAAAATGACGAGGGAAGCCACCGATGGTCTTAGCGAGGATGTACGGCTCACTAATGAGCGTATGTCAATGCAAGAAGACCGTCTCAGATCCATCGAGGCCGCACAAGGGATTGCTAACACTACTCTTGCTACTATTTTGGCTAGACTTGATACTTTTGCAGCTGCTGCATCTGGTGCTTCCAATCCACCTCCCCGTCGTCCAAGCAACAATTCAGCTCCACAGGGGAGGCCCCCAACAGATTTAGAAGAACAGAACGAAGAGCACGAATATGATGACACCACTGATGCGGAGGAGGTCAACCCCATCCATTACGATAATGATCGTAACCATCAACGGCTACGCTTCAATCAGCAAGGTATGCGACGTGATCCTCCACGACCAAGGGAACGAGAACGAGATGATGTTTTCCCTAAGGTAAATTTCAATATGCCACCTTTTGAAGGTAAATATGACCCTGATGGTTACCTTAGTTGGGAATTACTTGTGGATCAAAAATTTGCGTGCCATGATTTCCCTGAGAATAGAAGAGTTAGGGCTGCCACAAGTGAGTTCACTGATTTTGCTTCTATTTGGTGGAGAGAACATTGCCGTGCTCATCCAAATAATATACCCACCACTTGGGAAGCCTTGAAATTGCTAATGAGGCATAGATTTGTTCCTTCATACTATGCTAGAGATTTATTGAATAAATTGCAGCGCCTACAGCAAGGTAAGAATTCGTGGAAGAATATTACCAAGAATTGCAAATTGGCATGTTGCGTTGTGGATTAATTGAGAATGAGGAAGCTTCTATGGCTCGTTTCTTAGGTGGTTTAACTCGAGAAATCCAGGATATTCTAGACTATAAGGATTATAATTCGATGACTCGGTTGTTCCATCTTGCTTGCAAAGCTGAACGTGAAGTGCAGGGTCGTCAATCGAGGGCCAAGACTAACTTTTCTGCAGGTCGAACTACTTCGTGGACACCGCGCACCCCTGCTGCCCCTGCCGGCCGTACTACCATGCCGACCTCTTCCATCAACAGAACGGCGTCCACCACCTCAAATTCGGCACCACGACCAACGCCGACGAAAAGTGCCACACAAGCTACTACAAATAGTTAAGTAAATGGTCGGTCGCATCAACAGGACGCACTAAAGATGTTCAGTGCCATCGCTGCAAGGGTTTCGGTCACATGATGAGGGAGTGTCCGAACAAGCGTGTGCTAATAATCCGTGAAGACGGCGAGTATGACTCGGCAAGTGATCTTGATGACGAAACATATGCTTTGCTCGCTGAACATGAAGACGGCGATCCAAATGCCGAGCACGACGAGGTGCACGTGAGCGCTGGTGATGCTGACCAATATTTGAGTATTATTGCACAACGCGTGTGCTTAGTGCTCAGATTGCTCGCGCCCGATCCAAATCAACGCCACAACTTGTTTTACACAAAAGGCGTCATCAAGGAGCGATCCATTCGAATAATCATTGATGGTGGGAGTTGCAATAATCTAGCCAGCATGGACATGGTGGAGAAGCTAGCACTCTCCACTAGACCACACCCTCAGCCCTACCACATTCAATGGTTCAACAACAGCGGCAAACTCAAGGTAACTCGCATGGTAAGAGTACATTTCGCTTTAGGTTCCTATCATGATTATGTTAATTGCGATGTCGTACCTATGCAAGCATGTTCTATGTTATTGGGTAGACCGTGGCAATATGATAAGGATTGTTTACATCATGGTAGAACAAATCAATACTCTTTTGTGCATAAAGAAAAGAAAATTGTACTACACCCAATGTCGCCTGATGCCATTGTAAAGGATGAAATCGCTAGATCTAGCAAAGAGAAAAACCGAGAGAATTCTAAGAGTGAAAATCAGACGGTCGCCAAAGGACTTGAACAACATAAACAGAGAGAATCTAACCTTGATTGTGCTAAGCCAAATGAGATTAAATTGAAAGGTGCTTGTTTTCTTGCAACAAAATCTGATTTGAATGAGTTGGATGTTTGTCGGTATACATGCTATGCTTTGGTCTGCAAAGAAACTTTGTTTTCACTAGAGGAGATGTCCCTCTCTTTGCCTCCTGTTGTCACTAACCTTTTGAAGGAATACACTGACATCTTTCCAAAGGACATCCCCTCAGGGCTGCCGCCAATTAGAGGGATTGAGCATCAAATTGATCTCATTCCAGGGGCATCTTTGCCCAACCGAGCACCTTACAGAACCAACCCTGAAGAAACACAAGAGATACAACGCCAAGTTCACGAATTGCTTGATAAAGGGTACGTACGTGAATCTCTTAGTCCTTGTGCTGTACCAGTCATTTTAGTACCTAAGAAAGATGGAACATGGCGCATGTGTGTGGATTGTAGAGCAATTAATAATATCACCATTAGATATCGCCATCCTATTCCTCGGTTAGACGATATGCTTGATGAACTAAGTGGCTCTACTATGTTTTCTAAAGTGGATTTGCGTAGTGGGTATCACCAGATTCGCATGAAGTTAGGAGATGAATGGAAAACAGCATTTAAAACTAAGTTCGGGTTATATGAGTGGTTAGTAATGCCTTTCGGGTTGACTAATGCTCCTAGCACTTTCATGAGACTAATGAACGAGGTTTTACGTGCTTTCATTGGAAAGTTTGTGGTAGTTTACTTTGATGATATCTTGATCTACAGCAAATCCTTAGAAGACCATCTTGGACATTTACGTGCTGTTTTTAATGCTTTACGCGATGCACGTTTATTTGGTAACCTTGATAAGTGCACCTTTTGCACGGATCGAGTCTCTTTTCTTGGCTATGTTGTTACTCCACAGGGAATTGAAGTTGATCAAGCCAAAATTGAAGCAATACAGAGTTGGCCGACTCCTAACACGGTCACACAGGTGCGGAGTTTCCTAGGACTTGCTGGATTCTATCGTCGTTTTGTGAAGGACTTCAGCACCATCGCTGCACCCATGAATGAGCTCACCAAGAAGGGTGTATCTTTTGCTTGGGGCAAGTCACAGGAAGATGCCTTCAACATTCTGAAAGCTAAGTTAACCCATGCACCCTTACTCCAGCTTCCAGACTTTTCTAAGACTTTTGAACTAGAATGTGATGCTAGTGGAATTGGTTTGGGTGGTGTTCTGTTACAAGGAGGAAAACCTGTTGCTTATTTTAGTGAGAAATTGAGTGGGCCAAGTTTGAATTATTCTACTTATGATAAGGAGTTATATGCGCTAGTTCGAACTTTAGAAACGTGGCAACATTATTTATGGCCCAAGGAATTTGTTATACATTCGGATCATGAATCGTTAAAACATATTAGAAGTCAAGCTAAACTGAACCGTAGACATGCAAAGTGGGTTGAATTCATTGAGTCATTTCCTTATGTCATCAAACACAAACAGGGAAAGGATAATGTCATTGCTGATGCCTTGTCTAGGAGATATACTATGCTTTCACAACTTGACTTCAAAATTTTTGGTTTGGAAACGATTAAAGAGCAATATGTGTATGATGATGATTTTAAAAATGTGTTGCTCAATTGTAAAGAGGGAAAAACTTGGAACAAATTTGTCCTCAATAATGGGTTTGTGTTTAGAGCAAACAAACTATGTATTCCAGCTAGTTCTGTTCGTTTGTTATTGCTACAGGAAGCGCATGGAGGAGGATTGATGGGACACTTTGGTGTGAAAAGGACGGAGGACATACTCGCTAGCCATTTCTTTTGGCCCAGGATGAGACGAGACGTGGAACGTTTCATCGCTCGCTGTTCTACATGTCAAAAAGCTAAGTCACGACTTCATCCCCATGGTTTATACATGCCTCTGCCTGTTCCTAACGTACCTTGGGAGGATATTTCTATGGACTTTGTTTTAGGACTCCTAGAACAAAGAAGGAGGGATAGTATCTTTGTCGTTGTGGATAGATTTTCTAAAATGGCACACTTCATACCTTGTCACAAAAGCGATGACGCTACCAACATTGCTGACTTATTCTTTCGTGAAATTGTTCGCTTACATGGTGTGCCTAACACAATAGTTTCAGATCGTGACACTAAATTCTTAAGCCACTTTTGGAGAACTTTGTGGGCTAAATTGGGGACTAAACTTTTATTTTCTACTACTTGTCATCCCCAAACTGATGGACAAACTGAGGTCGTTAATCGAACTTTATCTACTATGCTTAGGGCTGTTTTGAAAAAGAACATTAAATTGTGGGAAGAATGTTTGCCTCATATTGAGTTTGCTTATAATCGGTCTATGCATTCTACTACTAAGATGTGCCCTTTTGAGATTGTATATGGATTTGTACCTCATGCTCCAATTGATTTGTTACCTCTACCATATTCGGAGAAATTGAATCTTGATGCTAAACAACGTGCTGATTTGATTATGAAAATGCATGAGACATGATGGAGCCGTGATGGCACTATGGGTGTCCCGATCTTTCGATGAGAAACACACGATCGATTTGTTAGTGTCGACTTTGACGATCCGACTACACCGTACGACGACGATGCGGCTTAGCAATCGCTAAACCAACTCCAGCGGGTTATTGATCTTGCCGTGGGCACGATCAACCTGAACACGAGGTTCAATTCCTGCAAGCAACCGAAGAACAAGCAAGAACAATAGGATAAGCAATCTGAAATTGCGGATAAAACTGGAAGCGAAACAAAGTGGTCTTATTGACGATCTTGACAAGGTGGCTGTCCAGCACAACTCGCAGGATCAAGTTTGCACTTGGCTAAACTAATCAAATAAAACCCAAAACCCTAAGGAGCCAATGTCTGGCTATTTATAAGAGGTAGGGACGTGGGAAACACGTCCAAAGCAGTAGGATACCAACTACAACTCTATTACAAGGCCCAAAGCCCACGTCTTCTCGATTTGGAAAAGTGACGCCAATTGTTTTGCAGATTCCCGTTGACTCGGACGGAATTTGGGGATGGGGTCGGATCCGTTGGAAAGAGGACGTCGAAACCTTTCCAACCAGTACTCATAGACCTCAAACACCCTTGTGGATCAAAAGTTATGGTCGTTTGAAGTTGGTGCTGTCCCGGAGGCCGAATCCGAGTTGAACTTGTGCACCGGAAGAATTGGCTTCATGCTTGACGTTTGGGAGTCCTTCTCCTTGGTTCCTAAGGACAATAAAATCATCACAAGGATTAAATAGCATTCCATTCATTAAATTATTTGTATGCAACCCGAGGAACGCATTCACCTGGTAATTGAATTGTCGTGCCCGAGCTCGAGTAATTGGCCCTTGTATGACATTGTTGGTTTCCATTGGGTTTGTAAGTATGGCCGTATCCATGGTAGTGATGTCCTCATCATCCTCACCTTCTTGCATTTGAGTCGTCCTCGACTCAAGTTCATCATCCTCTCCCAAGTATGGTTTCAAATCGGCAATGTTGAATGTGGGACTAACCCCAAAATCTGCAGGCAATTCAAGCTTGTATGCATTATCATTAATATTTGCCAATACTTTGAAAGGACCATCAGCTCGCGGCATCAACTTAGATTTTCTTAATTCTGGGAATCGATCTTTTCGCAAATGCAACCAAACTAAATCTCCTGGTTCAAAAGTTACATGTTTCCTTCCCTTACTACCAGCAAGTTTATATTTAGCATTCATGCGTTCTATGTTTTCTTTAGTTGTCTCATGCATTTTCATAATCAAATCAGCACGTTGTTTAGCATCAAGATTCAATTTCTCCGAATATGGTAGAGGTAACAAATCAATTGGAGCATGAGGTACAAATCCATATACAATCTCAAAAGGGCACATCTTAGTAGTAGAATGCATAGACCGATTATAAGCAAACTCAATATGAGGCAAACATTCTTCCCACAATTTAATGTTCTTTTTCAAAACAGCCCTAAGCATAGTAGATAAAGTTCGATTAACGACCTCAGTTTGTCCATCAGTTTGGGGATGACAAGTAGTAGAAAATAAAAGTTTAGTCCCCAATTTAGCCCACAAAGTTCTCCAAAAGTGGCTTAAGAATTTAGTGTCACGATCTGAAACTATTGTGTTAGGCACACCATGTGCGAACAATTTCACGAAAGAATAAGTCAGCAATGTTGGTAGCGTCATCGCTTTTGTGACAAGGTATGAAGTGTGCCATTTTAGAAAATCTATCCACAACGACAAAAATACTATCCCTCCCCTTCTTTGTTCTAGGGAGTCCTAAAACAAAATCCATAGAAATATCTTCCCAAGGCACGCTAGGAACAGGCAGAGGCATGTATAAACCATGTGGATTAAGTCGTGACTTAGCTTTTTGACATGTAGAGCAGCGAGCGATGAAACGTTCCACGTCTCGTCTCATCCTGGGCCAAAAGAAATGGCGCGAGTATGTCCTCCGTCCTTTTCACACCAAAGTGTCCCATCAATCCTCCTCCATGCGCTTCCTGTAGCAATAACAAACGAACAGAACTAGCTGGAATACATAGTTTGTTTGCTCTAAACACAAACCCATTATTGAGGACAAATTTGTTCCAAGTTTTTCCCTCTTTACAATTGAGCAACACATTTTTAAAATCATCATCATGCACATATTGCTCTTTAATCGTTTCCAAACCAAAAATTTTGAAGTCAAGTTGTGAGAGCATGGTATATCTCCTAGACAAGGCATCAGCAATGACATTATCCTTTCCCTGTTTGTGTTTGATGACATAAGGAAATGACTCAATGAATTCAACCCACATTGCATGTCTACGGTTCAGTTTAGCTTGACTTCTAATATGTTTTAACGATTCATGATCCGAATGTATAACAAATTCCTTGGGCCATAAATAATGTTGCCATGTTTCTAAAGTTCGAACTAGCGCATATAACTCCTTATCATAAGTAGAATAATTCAAACTTGGTCCACTCAATTTCTCACTAAAATAAGCAACAGGTTTTCCTTCTTGTAATAGAACACCACCCAAACCAATTCCACTAGCATCACATTCTAGTTCAAAAGTCTTAGAAAAGTCTGGAAGCTGGAGTAAGGGTGCATGGGTTAACTTAGCTTTCAGAATGTTGAAGGCCTCTTCCTGTGACTTGCCCCAAACAAAAGGTACACCTTTCTTGGTGAGCTCATTCATGGGTGCAGCGATGGTGCTGAAGTCCTTCACAAAACGACGATAGAATCCAGCAAGTCCTAGGAAACTCCGCACCTGTGTGACCGTGTTAGGAGTCGGCCAACTCTGTATTGCTTCAACCTTGGCTTGATCAACTTCAATTCCCTGTGGAGTAACAACATAGCCAAGAAAAGAGACTCGATCCGTGCAAAAGGTGCACTTATCAAGGTTACCAAATAAACGTGCATCGCATAAAGCATTAAAAACAGCACGTAAATGTCCAAGATGGTCTTCTAAGGATTTGCTGTAGATCAAGATATCATCAAAGTAAACTACCACAAACTTTCCAATGAAAACACGTAAAACCTCGTTCATCAGTCTCATAAATGTGCTAGGAGCATTAGTCAATCCGAAGGCATTACTAACCACTCATATAACCCGAACTTAGTTTTAAATGCTGTTTTCCATTCATCTCCTAACTTCATGCGAATCTGGTGATACCCACTACGCAAATCCACTTTAGAGAACATAGTAGAGCCACTTAGTTCATCAAGCATATCGTCTAACCGAGGAATAGGATGGCGATATCTAATGGTGATATTATTAATTGCTCTACAATCCACACACATGCGCCATGTTCCATCTTTCTTAGGTACTAAAATGACTGGTACAGCACAAGGACTAAGAGATTCACGTGACGCACTTTATCAAGCAATTCGTGAACTTGGCGTTGTATCTCTTGTGTCTCTTCAGGGTTGGTTCTGTAAGGTGCTCGGTTGGGCAAGGATGCCCTGGAATGAGATCAATTTGATGCTCAATCCCTCTAATTGGCGGCAGCCCTGAGGGGATGTCCTTTGGAAAGATGTCAGTGTATTCCTGCAAAGGTTAGTGACAACAGGAGGCAAAGAGAGGGACATCTCCTCTAGAGAAAACAAAGTTTCTTTGCAGACCAAAGCATAGCATGTAGACCTACAAACAGCCAACTCATTCAAATCAGATTTTGTTGCAAGAAAACAAGCACCTTTCAATTTAATCTCATTCGGCTTAGCACAATCAAGGTTAGATTCTTTCTGTTTATGTTGTTCAAGTCCTTTGGTGACAATCTGATTTTCACTCTTAGAATTCTCTCGAGTTTTCTCTTTGCTAGATCTAGCGATTTCATCCTTTACAATGGCATCAGGCGACATTGGGTGTAGCACAATTTTCTTTTCTTTATGCACAAAAGAGTATTGATTTGTTCTACCATGATGTAAGCAATCCTTATCATATTGCCACGGTCTACCTAATAACATAGAACATGCTTGCATAGGTACGACATCGCAATCAACATAATCATGATAGGAACCTAAAGCGAAATGTACTCTTACCATGCGAGTTACCTTGAGTTTGCCGCTGTTGTTGAACCATTGAATGTGGTAGGGCTGAGGGTGTGGTCTAGTGGAGAGTGCTAGCTTCTCTGATGAGGACATCTCTTCCATGCACACGATTGAGCCAAATATACAAGGACCAATTACTCGTGCCAAAGCACGACAGCTCAATTATCAGGTGAACTCGTTTCTAACTATTTATATGATTAATTCACAGAATTCATTACTATCTAATTTTTGTCATGATTTTATTATACTTAGGAACCAAGGAGAAGATCAAGCGCGTGTGCGGAATTCGGAAGGCCAAGTCAAAGACGAGCAAAGGGAATGAATGCATGGGTCTATTATTGGGCGCCACCTCCCCCTGTTTGGCGTCTAACAATCCTGGTTTTGGGCGCCCCAACATGTCCTCTTTGCTGATTTGGAAACCAAGATTCAGATCAAGGCACCATAATTGAAGATTTGATCTCTTTTGTATTTTTGGCAACTTTGTAGAGAAGGAAAGGAGGGAAGGATTGTTTCCCTAATGTGTGGACATGCATGTACTATTCACGGATGAATAGTGTCCGTGAACAGTACCTCTCCTCCTTCTTCTTCTTTATATTCTCCTACCCTCCACTCTATTAGGGGGATTTTTGTTGATTTGTGTTTAGCCTTTGTGCAAACCTCCTTCTGCAAGTTGTGCTAGATAGCCACCTTGAGAAGAAACGAAATCCCAACTATTCTACTCTTTAATTCAGATCTGAAATTCAGTTTTCATTAAGTTCTTGTTTGTTCTTTGATTACCAACAAGAATTGAACTTCGTGTTCAGGTTGATTCTGCTATCCGGCGGAGTCAATAACCACGTGGAGGAGGTTCAGCGATTGCTAAGGCGCCATCGACGTGTTCGAAGGTAGTCGAGTCGTGAGGGTCTTCACTACAACCAATCAAAAGTATCGCTCCACCGAAAGATCGGGCACTCAAGTGCTATCAAGTGGTATCAGATTCTCAGGTTGCTCGGTGAGAGTTTCTTGTTCGTCTTTTATTTTCCTAAAGATCTAGAAAACAGCCCACAAAAATTTTGTGCAATTCGAAATTCCAAACCATTCTGTGCCAACCATTATTACTAATTGCTGCAGTTCTTTGAATTTTCGTTACATCATTATGTTAATGCTGGTCTTCATGCTAGTTCATTAGAGTTTCAAGTTCGTTTCATAATTTGTCATCTTTTTCATCTAGCCGCCACCCTCCCTCTAAACCCTAGCCGCCACCCTTCCCACAAACCCTAGCCACCACTCTACCCCCCCCACCTGGCCGTGCGCCACATCCCCTGGCCGTGCACCACCCCTGGCCGTGCGCCACTTTCCCTGACCGTGCGCCACCTTCCCTGGCCGTGCACCACCACTGGCCGTGAGCCATCTTCCCTGGCCGTGCACCACACCCCCCAGGCCGTGCGCTCCACCATATTTTCCCCTGGCCGTGTTCACCTTGCGCCTTTTTCCCCATTGTTTGGGTTGAGTCGAGCTTGCTGCCTCCTTCCAAACCGCAACAACAAAAGAAAAGGCAAGTGCACAAACAAAAGCCACACCAAATCAACAAAAGAGGCAAGTGCACAAGCAAAATAAGAAAGTGATCTGTATTGCCGATCTTGGTTAGCGCTAGAAAAAGGAAACAGAGAAGAGAGTTCGGTTTCGGTTCCAGAGAGAGATCGGTTTGGAATCGCTCCGACAATTTTTTTTATTCCAAACCTATTTTTAGGTGTTCTGTAGTCCTTTGAGACAGTCCCCTTCATTCGCGTCTTTTTCATCTTTTGTCCACTCCTACTGTTCATCTGCGGTCTTTTGTTTCTGTTCGGTGACATCATTGGTGTCTCGGCTTGCGTCTCTAATTTGTTCTAGACTAGGACCAGCATATACATATCGTTGAACGTTTATTCAATTTACTTTCGCTTTTGGTTCTAGTGTTTTTTCCTTGCTACTATAGTTAAACCTACCCAAGCTACACATATAACTACTTCGAACAGGGTTTGTGTCACCTGGCAATCGCTTAGCTTTCTCCCTGGTTCACACCGCCGGTGGCACATCTTTATGTTGGTGGTAAGAACTTACAAGAGCTTTTGGTAAAACAGTGAGTTTTGAGTGTTTCTTAGCCATCTCATTAGTCATTAGGCACGTCATACTTGCTGGTATTTTTGTTTGTTCTTCTACTAACCATGTCAGGTGACGAAAGTTCTCTCCATCAATCGCCCCGCACTAAGGGCGTCATTGCACACTTTGAGCGGATGACGAAGATCACTACCGAGGGCCTTAGTGAGGATGTCCGCCTCACTAATGAGCGCATGTCACTCCAAGACGATCGACTCCGATCCATCGAGACCGCGCAAGGAGTTGCGAACACTACTTTAGCTAACATTTTATCTCGATTGGACATGATTGCAGCTGCTGCCCCTAGTGTTTCCGGTCTTCCACCTCGCACCAACACCGGCGCATTACGGGCGCCCCAGGCTGCTCCACATGCTCAGCACGCCCCCGTTGTTTCTACTACTTCCATTCACCTCGCTAGCACGTCTCGGGCTCCTTTGACCTCGGGCGTTGAGCGAGATGATCATGACAGCGACCACTACTCACACCACGCTATGGAGTCGGAGGATGACTTGCTCGACCATGGCCGTGATCACCGTCGACTCCGATCCAACCAACAAGGTATGCGTCGTGCTCCCATACGACGTGAGGTACGTGATTGTGACGATATGTTCTCCAAAATAAAAATCACTATACCTACTTTTGATGGCAAATATGACCCCGATGCTTACCTTAGTTGGGAGTTATTAGTTGATCAAAAGTATGCATGCCATGACTTTCCTGAAGATAAACGCGTTAGGGCTGCTACTAGTGAGTTTACAGATTTTGCTTCCATTTGGTGGAGAGAGCATTGTCGTGTCCATGCACATAATATACCCACCACTTGGGAGGCTTTAAAATTGCTCATGCGACATAGATTTGTTCCTTCCTATTATGCTAGAGATTTGCTTAATAAATTACAACTATTGCGCCAAGGTAAAAGCTCAGTCGAAGAATATTATCAGGAATTACAGATTGGCATGTTGCGTTGTGGTTTACTTGAAAATGAGGAAGCATCTATGGCTCGTTTTCTAGGTGGTTTAAATCGAGAAATCCAAGACATTTTAGATTACAAAGATTACAATTCGATGACTCGATTATTCCATCTTGCTTGCAAAGCTGAGCGTGAATTGCAGGGACGACAAGCGAGGGCCAAAACTAACTTTTCTGCAGGGCGTACTACCTCCTGGACGCCGCACACCCCCGCTGCCCGACTGCTCGTACCACAACACCAAGCCCCTCCAACAACCCGGCGACATCAACTTCAGCACCACGCACTGCACCTTCGATGACCACGAACCACTCAAGCTCCTACAAACAGTTCGTCGTCATCCATTGCTTCCACGGGGCGCACCAAAGATATTCAGTGCCACCGATGCAAAGGTTTTGGTCATATCATGCGGGATTGTCCAAATACTCGTGTGCTCATAGTTCGCGAAGATGGTGAGTATGACTCCGCTAGTGATCTTGATGAAGAAACATATGCTTTGATTGCTAACGATGCAGAAAATGACACCAACTCCGCGCTTCAAGAAGAGCACATTAAGCGCTGGTGACGCCAACAAATTTCTAAGTATCGCCTCCCAACGAGTACTTAGCGCTCAGATTGCCAGTGGCGACCAAAATCAGCGCCACAACTTGTTTCATATCAAAGGCGTCGTGAAGGAGCGTGCCATTCGGATCATCATTGACGGTGGGAGTTGCAACAACCTCGCTAGCGTGGACATGGTTGAAAAGCTTGCACTCTCCACTAGACCACATCCTCAACCTTACCACATCCAATGGTTCACAAACAGCGGCAAACTAAAGGTAACCCGCTTGGTAAGAGTGCATTTTATTTTAGGTTCTTATCATGATTATGTTGATTGCGATGTTGTACCTATGCAAGCTTGTTCCATGCTGTTAGGTAGACCATGGCAATATGATAAAAATTGTGTACATCATGGTAGAACTAATCAATACTCTTTTGTGCACCAAGATAAGAAAATTGTCTTACATCCCATGTCTCCCGATGCTATTTTCAAAGATGAGATTGATAGAGCTAATAGAGAGAAGAATCTAAACAACAACAAAAGTGAAAATCAGATTGTGGTACATGATCAAAAACAGCACCTTGAGAAAAATGCTAAATCTGTTCATGACAAACCAAATGAGATTCAATTGAAGGGTGCATGTTTCCTAGCTACCAAATCTGATTTGAATGAATTACATGCTAGTGATTCTCTTTGTTACGCTCTCATTTGCAAAGAGGCTCTATTTTCATGTGAAGATCTACCTTCTCTTTTGCCTCCTGCTGTCACTAATCTTTTACAGGAGTACATGGATGTGTTTCCCAACGAGGTACCACCGGGGCTGCCACCAATGCGAGGCATTGAGCACCAAATTGACCTCATTCCCGGCGCCTCGCTACCCAATCGTCGCCATACCGCACAAACCCGGAAGAGACTAAAGAAATACAACGCCAAGTTCAAGATCTGCTTGACAAAGGATACGTACGTGAGTCTCTTAGCCCTTGTGCTGTTCCAATCCTTTTAGTTCCAAAGAAAGATGGCTCATGGCGCATGTGTGTTGACTGTAGAGCTATTAATAATATCACCATTCGATATCGCCATCCTATCCCTCGATTAGATGATATGCTTGATGAGTTGAGTGGCTCTACTGTTTTCTCTAAAATTGATTTACGTAGTGGATATCATCAAATTCGCATGAAGCTCGGAGATGAATGGAAAACAGCCTTTAAAACTAAGTTCGGTCTATATGAGTGGTTAGTCATGCCGTTTGGTTTAACTAATGCACCTAGCACTTTCATGAGATTAATGAATGAGGTTTTGAGAGCTTTCATTGGCCGCTTTGTGGTAGTTTACTTTGATGATATTCTAATCTACAGTACATCTTTGGAGGCGCATCTTGATCACTTACGTGCTGTTTTAAATGCTTTACGTGATGCACGTTTATTTGGTAATCTTGAGAAGTGCACCTTTTGCACGGATCGAGTCTCTTTTCTTGGCTATGTTGTTACTCCGCAGGGCATTGAAGTTGATCAAGCCAAGGTGGTAGCAATACAGAGTTGGCCGACTCCTAAAACGGTCAAACAGGTGCGGAGCTTTTTAGGACTTGCGGGATTCTACCGTCGTTTCGTGAAGGATTTCAGCACCATTGCCGCACCATTGAATGAGCTCACTAAGAAGGGTGTACAATTTGATTGGAGAGATGCACAGGAGCACGCCTTCCAGCATTTAAAAGATAAGTTGACACATGCCCCACTTCTCCAACTCCCTGATTTTTCTAAGACCTTTGAACTAGAATGTGATGCTAGTGGAATTGGGTTGGGTGGTGTGCTGTTACAAGATAAAAACCAATTGCTTATTTTAGTGAGAAGTTGAGTGGGCCTAGTTTGAACTATTCTACCTATGACAAGGAATTATATGCTCTAGTTCGAACTTTAGAAACTTGGCAACATTATTTATGGCCCAAAGAATTTGTCATACATTCTGATCACGAATCCTTAAAGCATATTCAAGTCAAGCAAAATTGAATCGTCGTCATGCCAAATGGGTTGAATTCATAGAGTCTTTTCCCTATGTTATCAAACACAAGAACGGTAAAGACAATATTATTGCTGATGCTTTGTCTCGACGATATACCATGCTTACACAACTTGACTTCAAAATTTTTGGATTAGAGACAATTAAGAATCAATATGAACATGATGCTGATTTTCATGTTGTTTTGCTCAAATGTACAGAAGGAAGAGTTTGGAATAAGTTTGTCCTCCAAAATGGCTTCTTGTTTAGAGCTAACAAACTATGCATTCCCGCTAGTTCCGTTCGCTTGTTGCTACTGCAGGAGGCGCATGGAGGTGGTCTCATGGGACACTTTGGAGTGAAAAAGACGGAGGATATTCTTGCTAACCATTTCTTTTGGCCGAAAATGAGAAGGGACGTGGAACGATTTGTCGCTCGCTGCACCACATGCCAACAAGCTAAGTCACGTCTCAATCCACATGGTTTATACATGCCTCTTCCTGTTCCTAGCATGCCTTGGGAGGATATTTCGATGGACTTTGTTTTAGGTCTACCTCGAACAAAGAAGGGGAGGGATAGCATTTTTGTTGTGGTGGATAGATTTTCTAAGATGGCGCATTTTATTCCATGTCATAAAACTGATGATGCTACCAATGTGGCCGACTTGTTCTTTCGCGAAATTGTACGCTTTGCACGGTATGCCCAACACAATAGTTTCAGATCGCGATACAAAATTCTTGAGTCATTTTTGGCGAACATTGTGGGCTAAATTGGGGACTAAGCTTTTATTTTCTACTACTTGTCATCCCCAAACCGATGGACAAACTGAAGTTGTTAATCGCTCTTTATCTACCATGCTTAGAGCTATTTTAAAAAAGAACATCAAGTTGTGGGAAGAATGCTTACCTCATATTGAATTTGCTTATAATCGTTCATTGCATTCTACTACTAAGAAGTGCCCTTTTGAGGTTGTGTATGGTTTTGTTCCTCGTGCACCTATTGATTTATTACCTTTGCACTATTCTGAAAAATTACATGTTGATGCAAAACAACGTACTGATTTGATCTCCAAAATACATGAGACAACTAAAGCAAATATAGAGCTCATGAATGCTAAATACAAACTTGCTGGTAGTAAGGGAAAGAAACATGTGACTTTTGAACCCGGCGAGTTAGTTTGGCTACATTTACGAAAGGATCGATTTCCCGATTTAAGAAAATCAAAGTTGATGCCTCGTGCTGATGGTCCGTTCCAAGTTTTGGAGAGAATTAATGATAATGCATATAAGCTCGACTTGCCTGCAGATTTTGGGGTTACTCCCACTTTTAACATTGCAGATTTAAAGCCATACTTGGGCGAAGAGGAAGAGTTCGAGTCGAGGACGACTCAAATGCAAGAAGGGGAGGATGATGAGGACATCTCTTCCATGCACACGATTGAGCCAAATATACAAGGACCAATTACTCGTGCCAAAGCACGACAGCTCAATTATCAGGTGAACTCGTTTCTAACTATTTATATGATTAATTCACAGAATTCATTACTATCTAATTTTGTCATGATTTTATTATACTTAGGAACCAAGGAGAAGATCAAGCGCGTGTGCGGAATTGAAGGCCAAGTCAAAGACGAGCAAAGGGAATGAATGCATGGGTCTATTATTGGGCGCCACCTCCCCTGTTTGGCGTCTCCCCTCCTGGTTTTGGGCGCCCAACATGTCCTCTTTGCTGATTTGGAAACCAAGATTCAGATCAAGGCACCATAATTGAAGATTTGATCTCTTTTGTATTTTTGGCAACTTTGTAGAGAAGGAAAGGAGGGAAGGATTGTTTCCCTAATGTGTGGGCATGCATGTACTATTCACGGATGAATAGTGTCCGTGAACAGTACCTCTCCTCCTTCTTCTTCTTTATATTCTCCTACCCTCCACTCTATTAGGGAGATTTTTGTTGATTTGTGTTTAGCCTTTGTGCAAACCTCCTTCTGCAAGTTGTGCTAGATAGCCACCTTGAGAAGAAACGAAATCCCAACTATTCTACTCTTTAATTCAGATCTGAAATTCAGTTTTCATTAAGTTCTTGTTTGTTCTTTGATTACCAACAAGAATTGAACTTCGTGTTCAGGTTGATTCTGCTATCCGGCGGAGTCAATAACCACGTGGAGGAGGTTCAGCGATTGCTAAGGCGCCATCGACGTGTTCGAAGGTAGTCGAGTCGTGAGGGTCTTCACTACAACCAATCAAAAGTATCGCTCCACCGAAAGATCGGGCACTCAAGTGCTATCATTCTCCACCATGTCCATGCTGGCTAGATTATTGCAACTCCCCCCATCAATGATTATTCGAATGGATCGCGCCTTGATGACGCCTTTTGTGTAAAACAAGTTGTGGCGTTGATTTGGATCGGCGCGAGCAATCTGAGCACTAAGCACACGTTGTGCAATAATACTCAAATATTGGTCAGCATCACCAGCGCTCACGTGCACCTCGTCGTGCTCGGCATTTGGATCGCCGTCTTCATGTTCAGCGAGCAAAGCATATGTTTCTTCATCCAGATCACTTGCTGAGTCATACTCGCCGTCTTCACGGATTATTAACACACGCTTGTTCGGACACTCCTTCATCATGTGTCCGAAACCCTTGCAGCGATGGCACTGAACATCTTTGGTGCGTCCCGTTGATGCGACCGACGACGACGAACTATTTGTAGTAGCTTGTGTGGCACTTTTCGTCGGCGTTGGTCGTGGTGCCGAATTTGCGGTGGTGGACGCCGTTCTGTTGATGGAAGAGGTCGGCGTGGTAGTACGGCCAGCAGGGGCAGCAGGGGTGCGCGGTGTCCACGAAGTAGTTCGACCTGCAGAAAAGTTAGTCTTGGCCCTCGATTGACGACCCTGCACTTCACGTTCAGCTTTGCAAGCAAGATGGAACAACCGAGTCATCGAATTATAATCCTTATAGTCTAGAATATCCTGGATTTCTCGAGTTAAACCACCTAAGAAACGAGCCATAGAAGCTTCCTCATTCTCAATTAATCCACAACGCAACATGCCAATTTGCAATTCTTGGTAATATTCTTCCACCGAATTATTACCTTGCTGTAGGCGCTGCAATTTATTCAATAAATCTCTAGCATAGTATGAAGGAACAAATCTATGCCTCATTAGCAATTTCAAGGCTTCCCAAGTGGTGGGTATATTATTTGGATGAGCACGGCAATGTTCTCTCCACCAAACAGAAGCAAAATCAGTGAACTCACTTGTGGCAGCCCTAACTCTTCTATTCTCAGGGAAATCATGGCACGCAAATTTTTGATCCACAAGTAATTCCCAACCAAGGTAACCATCAGGGTCATATTTACCTTCAAAAGGTGGCATATTGAAATTTACCTTAGGGAAAACATCATCTCGTTCTCGTTCCCTTGGTCGTGGAGGGTCACGTCGCATACCTTGCTGATTGAAGCGTAGCCGTTGATGGTTACGATCATTATCGTAACGGATGGGGTTAACCTCCTCCATATCAGTGGTGTCATCATATTCGTGCTCGTCGTTCTGTTCTTCTAAATCTGCTGGGGGCCTCCCTTGTGGAGCTGAATTGTTGCTTGGACGACGGGGAGGTGGATTGGAAGCACCAGATGCAGCAGCTGCAAACGTATCAAGTCTAGCCAAAATAGTAGCAAGAGTAGTGTTAGCAATCCCTTGTGCGGCCTCGATGGATCTGAGACGGTCTTCTTGCATTGACATACGCTCATTAGTGAGCCGTACATCCTCGCTAAGACCATCGGTGGTTTCCCTCGTCATCTTTTGGAAGTGAGCAATGATGCCCTTGGTTCGTGGAGAGTGATGAAGTGAACTCTCGTCACCTGACATGGTTAGTTGATGACAAGGAAACAAAAACCACAAGTATAATGTTCCTATCAACTACTAGGTGGCAAGTCTCTCAAGCGCTCAAGCCTATGACCCAAGTTCTTACAAGTTCTTACAATGCAGCAGGCGTTGTCGGCCGTTGGCGTTGTCAAAGGTTCTCCGAAGTTTGTGTAGAGCGATTGCCAAGGGATCGAACGCCTGTACGGGTAGAAAGTGGAGCTTGGACAGGCTTAATTTAGTAGCAAAAGGTTAGCAATAATCCAATCAGTGAATGCAAAATTGAAGAATTGTTCAACGTCTAGTCACTAGTTGCTGACTCGAGGCTAGCAAGGACTGTAACTCAAAACTGTGGTCGGCGACAGTACAGTTCCACAGCAGATGAAAAAAAACAGCGCGAAAAAAAATTCGCGAAAGAAGGGAACTATCTCAAAAGACTTGGAATCTTGTGAAAACAGGTTTAGCACATAAAAATTTTCGGATCTGTTCCAGACTCTTTTTTTTTTTTTTTTTTTTTTTGCGGAACGATCCGACTCCTTTTTCTTTCAAGTGCTATGCAGGCGGAAGACCAGTCGTGTGACCAGTCGGACGGCCAGGTGGGCGACCAGTCGGCTATCAGGTGGGCGACGGTCGGCGGTGACAATTCGGCGACGATCGAAAGCGACGATCGGGCGACGATGGGCTATCAGTTGGGCGACCGATCGGCGACCAGTCGGGCGACCAGTGGGCTATCAGGTGGGCGACCAGTCAGGCGGCGACCAATCAGGCGACCAGTCGAGGCGACGATCGGGCGACGATGGGCTATCAGTGGGCGACGATCGGAAGCGACGATCGGCTAACAGGAGGGCAACCGGTCGGACGACCAAGTGGGCGACCAGTCAAGCGGCGACCAGTCGGATGAGAAGAAAGCTTCGGTCCGAACTCCTTTTTTTTTTTTTTTTTTTTTCAACAGTTCGGGACCGACACGGAACACAACTCGAAACGGAACACAACTCGAAACCGAACACAACTCGAAACCGCTGTGGGAGACAAAATTTTCTTCTGACCTGGAACTAGACTAGAATTCAGCAACTCGACACGACGATGCAACCAAAAATTCAATAACGCAGTGCACTGGAAAGGAAAATGCGAGGCTCAAATTGTTTTGGTATGGGGAGATCCAATCTGATGGCGCTTCTCTGGACTATAGGAAAGATATCAATCTACTAATCTAGGGTAAAGAATTCTCACCGAGCAACCTGGTTTGCTCTGATACCACTTGATGGAGCCGTGATGGCACTATGGGTGTCCCGATCTTTCGATGAGAAACACACGATCGATTTGTTAGTGTCGACTTTGACGATCCGACTACACCGTACGACGACGATGCGGCTTAGCAATCGCTAAACCAACTCCAGCGGGTTATTGATCTTGCCGTGGGCACGATCAACCTGAACACGAGTTCAATTCCTGCAAGCAACCGAAGAACAAGCAAGAACAATAGGATAAGCAATCTGAAATTGCGGATAAAACTGGAAGCGAAACAAAGTGGAGTCTTATTGACGATCTTGACAAGGTGGCTGTCCAGCACAACTCGCAGGATCAAGTTTGCACTTGGCTAAACTAATCAAATAAAACCCAAAACCCTAAGGAGCCAATGTCTGGCTATTTATAAGAGGTAGGGACGTGGGAAACACGTCCAAAGCAGTAGGATACCAACTACAACTCTATTACAAGGCCCAAAGCCCACGTCTTCTCGATTTGGAAAAGTGACGCCAATTGTTTTGCAGATTCCCGTTGACTCGGACGGAATTTGGGGATGGGGTCGGATCCGTTGGAAAGAGGACGTCGAAACCTTTCCAACCAGTACTCATAGACCTCAAACACCCTTGTGGATCAAAAGTTATGGTCGTTTGAAGTTGGTGCTGTCCCGGAGGCCGAATCCGAGTTGAACTTGTGCACCGGAAGAATTGGCTTCATGCTTGACGTTTGGGAGTCCTTCTCCTTGGTTCCTAAGGACAATAAAATCATCACAAGGATTAAATAGCATTCCATTCATTAAATTATTTGTATGCAACCCGAGGAACGCATTCACCTGGTAATTGAATTGTCGTGCCCGAGCTCGAGTAATTGGCCCTTGTATGACATTGTTGGTTTCCATTGGGTTTGTAAGTATGGCCGTATCCATGGTAGTGATGTCCTCATCAAGACAACTAAAGAAAACATAGAACGCATGAATGCTAAATATAAACTTGTTGGTAGTAAGGGAAGGAAACATGTAACTTTTGAACCAGGAGATTTAGTTTGGTTGTATTTGCGAAAAGATCGATTCCCAGAATTAAGAAAATCTAAGTTGATGCCGCGAGCTGATGGTCCTTTCAAAGTATTGGCAAAGATTAATGATAATGCATACAAGCTTGAATTGCCTGCAGATTTTGGGGTTAGTCCCACATTCAACATTGCCGATTTGAAACCATACTTGGGAGAGGATGATGAACTTGAGTCGAGGACGACTCAAATGCAAGAAGGGGAGGATGATGAGGACATCACTACCATGGATACGGCCATACTTACAAACCCAATGGAAACCAACAATGTCATACAAGGGCCAATTACTCGAGCTCGGGCACGACAATTCAATTACCAGGTGAATGCGTTCCTCGGGTTGCATACAGATAATTTTATGAATGGAATGCTATTTAATCCTCGTGATGATTTTATTGTCCTTAGGAACCAAGGAGAAGGACTCCCAAACGTCAAGCATGAAGCTAATTCTTCCGGTGCACAAGTTATACTCGGATTCGACCTCCGGGACAGCACCAACTTAAGATGACCATAACTTTTGATCCACAAGGGTGATTGGGGTCTATGAGTACTGGTTTGAAAGGTTTCGACGTCCTCTTTCCAACGGATCCGACCCCATCCCCAAATTCCATCCGAGTCGACGGAAAATCTGCAAAACAATTGGCGTCACTTTTCCAAATCGAGAAGACTTGGGCTTTGGGCCTTGTAATAGAGTTGTAGTTGGTATCCTACTGCTTTGGACGTGTTTCCCACGTCCCTACCTCTCATAAATAGCCAGACATCGGCTCCTTAGGGTTTTGGGTTTTATTTGATTAGTTTAGCCAAGTGCAAACTTGATCCTGCGAGTTGTGCTGGACAGCCACCTTGTCAAGATCGTCAATAAGACTCCACTTTGTTTCGCTTCCAGTTTTATCCGCAATTTCAGATTGCTTATCCTATTGTTCTTGCTTGTTCTTCGGTTGCTTGCAGGAATTGAACCTCGTGTTCAGGTTGATCGTGCCCACGGCAAGATCAATAACCCGCTGGAGTTGGTTTAGCGATTGCTAAGGCGCATCGTCGTCGTACGGTGTAGTCGGATCGTCAAAGTCGACTCTAACAAATCGATCGTGTGTTTCTCATCGAAAGATCGGGACACCCATAGTGCCATCACGGCGCCATCACACGCCCCTACCTCTCATAAATAGCCAGACATCGGCTCCTTAGGGTTTTGGGTTTTATTTGATTAGTTTAGCCAAGTGCAAACTTGATCGTGCGAGTTGTGCTGGACAGCCACCTTGTCAAGATCGTCAATAAGACTCCACTTTGTTTTGCTTGCAGTTTTATCCGCAATTTCAGATTGCTTATCCTATTGTTCCTGCTTGTTCTTCGGTTGCTTGCAGGAATTGAACCTTGTGTTCAGGTTGATCGTGCCTACGGCAAGATCAATAACCCGCTGGAGTTGGTTTAGCGATTGCTAAGGCGCATCGTCGTCGTACGGTGTAGTCGGATCGTCAAAGTCGACTCTAACAAATCGATCGTGTGTTTCTCATCGAAAGATCGGGACACCCATATTGCCATCACGGCTCCATTAAGTGGTATCAGAGCAAACCAGGTTGCTCGGTGAGAATTCTTTACCCTAGATTAGTAGATTGATATCTTTCCTATAGTCCAGAGAAGCGCCATCAGATTGGATCTCCCCATACCAAAACAATTTGAGCCTCGCAATTTCCTTTCCAGTACACTGCATTATTGAATTTTTGGTTGCATCGTCGTGTCGAGTTGCTGAATTCTAGTCTAGTTGGAGTCCAGGTCAGAAGAAATTTTTGTCTCCCACAGCGGTTTCGAGTTGTGTTCGGTTTCGAGTTGTTTTCCGTTTCGGTCTCGAACTGTTGAAAAAAAAAGAGAAAAAAAAAAAGAAAAGGTGTTCGGACCGAAGTTTTCTTTTCATCCGACTGGTCGCCGCTTGACTGGTCGCCCACTTGTTCGTCCGACCGGTTGCCCTCCTGTTAGCCGATCGTCGCTTCCCGATCGTCGCCGCCGATCGTCGCTTCCCGATCGTCGCCCACCTGATAGCCCATCGTCGCCCGATCGTCGCTGCCTGACCGTCGCCCGATCGTCGCCGCTCGACCGTCGCCCACCTGATAGCCCATCGTCGCCTGATCGTCGCCGCCGATCGTCGCCACCTGATAGCCCACTGGTCGCTCGATCGTCGCCCTCACGATAGCCGATCGTCGCCCACCTGGCCGTCCGACCGTCACACGACTGGTCTTCCGCCTGCATAGCACTTGAAAGAAAAACGAGTCGGATCGTTCCGCAAAAAAAAAAAAAGAGTCTGGAACAGATCCGAAAATTTTTTATGTGCTAAACCTGTTTTCACAAGATTCCCAGTCTTTTGAGATAGTTCCCTTCTTTCGCGAATTTTTTTTCGCGCTGATTTTTTTCTTTCATCTGCTGTGGAACTGTACTGTCACGATCATAGCAGTTTTGAGTCACAGTCCTTGCTAGCCTAGAGTCAGCAACTAGTGACTAGACGTTGAACAATTCTTCAATTTTGCATTCACTGATTGGATTATTGCTAACCTTTTGCTACTAAATTAAGCCTGTCCAAGCTCCACTTTCTACCCGTACAGGCGTTCGATCCCTTGGCAATCGCTCTACACAAACTTCGGAGAACCTTTGACAACGCCAACGGCCGACAACGCCTGCTGCATTGTAAGAACTTGTAAGAACTTGGGTCATAGGCTTGAGCGCTTGAGAGACTTGCCACCTAGTAGTTGATAGGAACATTATACTTGTGGTTTTTGTTTCCTTGTCATCAACTAACCATGTCAGGTGACGAGAGTTCACTTCATCACTCTCCACGAACCAAGGGCATCATTGCTCACTTCCAAAAGATGACGAGGGAAACCACCGATGGTCTTAGCGAGGATGTACGGCTCACTAATGAGCGTATGTCAATGCAAGAAGACCGTCTCAGATCCATCGATGCCGCACAAGGGATTGCTAACACTACTCTTGCTACTATTTTGGCTAGACTTGATACTTTTGCAGCTGCTGCATCTGGTGCTTCCAATCCACCTCCCCGTCGTCCAAGCAACAATTCAGCTCCACAGGGGAGGCCCCAAACAGATTTAGAAGAACAGAACGAAGAGCACGAATATGATGACACCACTGATGTGGAGGAGGTCAACCCCATCCATTACGATAATGATCGTAACCATCAACGGCTACGCTTCAATCAGCAAGGTATGCGACGTGATCCTCCACGACCAAGGGAACGAGAACGAGATGATGTTTTCCCTAAGGTAAATTTCAATATGCCACCTTTTGAAGGTAAATATGACCCTGATGGTTACCTTAGTTGGGAATTACTTGTGGATCAAAAATTTGCGTGCCATGATTTCCCTGAGAATAGAAGAGTTAGGGCTGCCACAAGTGAGTTCACTGATTTTGCTTCTGTTTGGTGGAGAGAACATTGCCGTGCTCATCCAAATAATATACCCACCACTTGGGAAGCCTTGAAATTGCTAATGAGGCATAGATTTGTTCCTTCATACTATGCTAGAGATTTATTGAATAAATTGCAGCGCCTACACCAAGGTAAGAATTCGGTGGAAGAATATTACCAAGAATTGCAAATTGGCATGTTGCGTTGTGGATTAATTGAGAATGAGGAAGCTTCTATGGCTCGTTTCTTAGGTGGTTTAACTCGAGAAATCCAGGATATTCTAGACTATAAGGATTATAATTCGATGACTCGGTTGTTCCATCTTGCTTGCAAAGCTGAACGTGAAGTGCAGGGTCGTCAATCGAGGGCCAAGACTAACTTTTCTGCAGGTCGAACTACTTCGTGGACACCGCGCACCCCTGCTGCCCCTGCTGGTCGTACTACCACGCCGACCTCTTCCATCAACAGAACGGCGTCCACCACCGCAAATTCGGCACCACGACCAACGCCGACGAAAAGTGCCACACAAGCTACTACAAATAGTTCGTCGTCGTCGGTCGCAGCAACGGGACGCACCAAAGATGTTCAGTGCCATCGCTGCAAGGGTTTCGGTCACATGATGAAGGAGTGTCCGAACAAGCGTGTGTTAATAATCCGTGAAGACGGCGAGTATGACTCAGCAAGTGATCTTGATGAAGAAACATATGCTTTGCTCGCTGAACATGAAGACGGCGATCCAAATGCCGAGCACGACGAAGTGCACGTGAGCGCTGGTGATGCTGACCAATATTTGAGTATTATTGCACAACGTGTGCTTAGTGCTCAGATTGCTCGCGCCGATCCAAATCAACGCCACAACTTGTTTTACACAAAAGGCGTCATCAAGGAGCGATCCATTCGAATAATCATTGATGGGGGGAGTTGCAATAATCTAGCCAGCATGGACATGGTGGAGAAGCTAGCACTCTCCACTAAACCACACCCTCAGCCATACCACATTCAATGGTTCAACAACAGCGGCAAACTCAAGGTAACTCGCATGGTAAGAGTACATTTCGCTTTAGGTTCCTATCATGATTATGTTGATTGCGATGTCGTACCTATGCAAGCATGTTCTATGTTATTAGGTAGACCGTGGCAATATGATAAGGATTGTTTACATCATGGTAGAACAAATCAATACTCTTTTGTGCATAAAGAAAAGAAAATTGTGCTACACCCAATGTCGCCTGATGCCATTGTAAAGGATGAAATCGCTAGATCTAGCAAAGAGAAAAATCGAGAAAATTCTAAGAGTGAAAATCAGAATGTCACCAAAGGACTTGAACAACATAAACAGAGAGAATCTAACCTTGATTGTGCTAAGCCGAATGAGATTAAATTGAAAGGTGCTTGTTTTCTTGCAACAAAATCTGATTTGAATGAGTTGGCTGTTTGTAGGTCTACATGCTATGCTTTGGTCTGCAAAGAAACTTTGTTTTCTCTAGAGGAGATGTCCCTCTCTTTGCCTCCTGTTGTCACTAACCTTTTGCAGGAATACACTGACATCTTTCCAAAGGACATCCCCTCAGGGCTGCCGCCAATTAGAGGGATTGAGCATCAAATTGATCTCATTCCAGGGGCATCTTTGCCCAACCGAGCACCTTACAGAACCAACCCTGAAGAAACACAAGAGATACAACGCCAAGTTCACGAATTGCTTGATAAAGGGTACGTACGTGAATCTCTTAGTCCTTGTGCTGTACCAGTCATTTTAGTACCTAAGAAAGATGGAACATGGCGCATGTGTGTGGATTGTAGAGCAATTAATAATATCACCATTAGATATCGCCATCCTATTCCTCGGTTAGACGATATGCTTGATGAACTAAGTGGCTCTACTATGTTCTCTAAAGTGGATTTGCGTAGTGGGTATCACCAGATTCGCATGAAGTTAGGAGATGAATGGAAAACAGCATTTAAAACTAAGTTCGGGTTATATGAGTGGTTAGTAATGCCTTTCGGGTTGACTAATGCTCCTAGCACATTCATGAGACTGATGAACGAGGTTTTACGTGCTTTCATTGGAAAATTTGTGGTAGTTTACTTGATGATATCTTGATTTATAGCAAATCTTTAGAGGATCATCTTGAACATCTACGTGCTGTTTTTAATGCTTTACGCGATGCACGCTTATTTGGTAACCTTGAGAAGTGCACCTTTTGCACGGATCGAGTATCTTTTCTTGGCTATGTTGTTACTCCACAGGAATTGAAGTGGACCAAGCCAAGGTTGAAGCAATACAGAGTTGGCCGACTCTAACACGGTCACACAGGTGCGAAGTTTTCTAGGACTTGCTGGATTCTATCGTCGTTTTGTGAAGGACTTCAGCACCATCGCTGCATCCATGAATGAACTCACCAAGAAGGGTGTACCTTTTGCTTGGGGCAAGTCACAGGAAGATGCCTTCAACATTCTGAAAGCTAAGTTAACCCATGCACCCTTACTCCAGCTTCCAGACTTTTCTAAGACTTTTGAACTAGAATGTGATGCTAGTGGAATTGGTTTGGGTGGTGTTCTGTTGCAAGAAGGAAAACCTGTTGCTTATTTTAGTGAGAAATTGAGTGGGCCAAGTTTGAATTATTCTACTTATGATAAGGAGTTATATGCGCTAGTTCGAACTTTAGAAACATGGCAACATTATTTATGGCCCAAGGAATTTGTTATACATTCGGATCATGAATCGTTAAAACATATTAGAAGTCAAGCTAAACTGAACCGTAGACATGCAAAGTGGGTTGAATTCATTGAGTCTTTTCCTTATGTCATCAAACACAAACAGGGAAAGGATAATGTCATTGCTGATGCCTTGTCTAGGAGATATACCATGCTCTCACAACTTGACTTCAAAATTTTTGGTTTGGAAACGATTAAAGAGCAATATGTGCATGATGATGATTTTAAAAATGTGTTGCTCAATTGTAAAGAGGGAAAAACTTGGAACAAATTTGTCCTCAATAATGGGTTTGTGTTTAGAGCAAACAAACTATGTATTCCAGCTAGTTCTGTTCGTTTGTTATTGCTACAGGAAGCGCATGGAGGAGGATTGATGGGACACTTTGGTGTGAAAAGGACGGAGGACATACTCGCTAGCCATTTCTTTTGGCCCAGGATGAGACGAGACGTGGAACGTTTCATCGCTCGCTGTTCTACATGTCAAAAAGCTAAGTCACGACTTAATCCCCATGGTTTATACATACCTCTGCCTATTCCTAACGTGCCTTGGGAGGATATTTCTATGGACTTTGTTTTAGGACTCCCTAGAACAAAGAAGGGAGGATAGTATCTTTGTCGTTGTGGATAGATTTTCTAAAATGGCACACTTCATACCTTGTCACAAAAGCGATGACGCTACCAACATTGCTGACTTATTCTTTCGTGAAATTGTTCGCTTACATGGTGTGCCTAACACAATAGTTTCAGATCGTGACACTAAATTCTTAAGCCACTTTTGGAGAACTTTGTGGGCTAAATTGGGGACTAAACTTTTATTTTCTACTACTTGTCATCCCCAAACTGATGGACAAACTGAGGTCGTTAATCGAACTTTATCTACTATGCTTAGGGCTGTTTTGAAAAAGAACATTAAATTGTGGGAAGAATGTTTGCCTCATATTGAGTTTGCTTATAATCGGTCTATGCATTCTACTACTAAGATGTGCCCTTTTGAGATTGTATATGGATTTGTACCTCATGCTCCAATTGATTTGTTACCTCTACCATATTCGGAGAAATTGAATCTTGATGCTAAACAACGTGCTGATTTGATTATGAAAATGCATGAGACAACTAAAGAAAACATAGAACGATGAATGCTAAATATAAACTTGCTGGTAGTAAGGGAAGGAAACATGTAACTTTTGAACCAGGAGATTTAGTTTGGTTGCATTTGCTAAAAGATCGATTCCCAGAATTAAGAAAATCTAAGTTGATGCCATGAGCTGATGGTCCTTTCAAAGTATTGGCAAAGATTAATGATAATGCATACAAGCTTGAATTGCCTGCAGATTTTGGGGTTAGTCCCACATTCAACATTGCCGATTTGAAACCATACTTGGGAGAGGATGATGAACTTGAGTCGAGGACGACTCAAATGCAAGAAGGGGAGGATGATGAGGACATCATTACCATGGATACGGCCATACTTACAAACCCAATGGAAACCAACAATGTCATACAAGGGCCAATTACTCGAGCTCGGGCACGACAATTCAATTACCAGGTGAATGCGTTCCTCGGGTTGCATACATTAAATTTAATGAATGGAATGCTATTTAATCCTCGTGATGATTTTATTGTCCTTAGGAACCATGGAGAAGGACTCCCAAACGTCAAGCATGAAGCCAATTCTTCCGGTGCACAAGTTATACTCGGATTCGGCCTCCGGGACAGCACCAACTTAAAATAACCATAACTTTTGATCCACAAGGGTGTTTGGGGTCTATGAGTACTGGTTTGAAAGGTTTCGACGTCCTCTTTCCAACGGATCCGACCCCATCCCCAAATTCCGTCCGAGTCGATAGGAATCTGCAAAACAATTGGCGTCACTTTTCCAAATCGAGAAGACTTGGGCTTTGGGCCTTGTAATAGAGTTGTAGTTGGTATCCTACTGCTTTGGACGTGATTTCCCACGCCCCTACCTCTCATAAATAGCCAGACATCGGCTCCTTAGGGTTTTGGGTTTTATTTGATTAGTTTAGCCAAGTGCAAACTTGATCGTGCGAGTTGTGCTGGACAGCCACCTTGTCAAGATCGTCAATAAGACTCCACTTTGTTTTGCTTGCAGTTTTATCCGCAATTTCAGATTGCTTATCCTATTGTTCTTGCTTGTTCTTCGATTTGCTTGCAGGAATTGAACCTTGTGTTCAGGTTGATCGTGCCTACGGCAAGATCAATAACCCGCTGGAGTTGGTTTAGCGATTGCTAAGGCGCATCGTCGTCGTACGGTGTAGTCGGATCGTCAAAGTCGACTCTAACAAATCGATCGTGTGTTTCTCATCGAAAGATCGGGACACCCATATTGCCATCACGGCTCCATTAAGTCCAGTGCTGCCACGTGTCCAGGCTGACGCAATAATTAATTTCCGAAAAAGAAAATGATTTATTAATTCGAAATAATGATTTCAGATTTTGTTTCAAACTTCAAACGCTTATAACTTTTGCGTTTCAACTCCGATTTGAGTTATTCAAATTTCTAAATTTGTATAAAATTGAGATCTACCTAAATATGAATTTTATTTAATTTTTGGACTAAAGTTTTTCTCTGCAAAATTATTTAATTGATTATTTAAACTTTAAATAATCATAACTTTTGCGTCTTTACTCCAAATTTGACGATTCCAGTTTCTAAAAACTCATAAAATTATGTTCTCTCTGTTTATGGATTTTATTTGGATGTTTGGACACTTTTTGCCTATTGTTTATTCGTGTATTTGCTATTTGCACGCTTTACGAGTAGACGTTGAAGTGCCGGAAGGATTCGAAGGAGAAGTATTGACTCAGGATCCAACTCAAGACCAAGAACAAGTACTTTTTGAAGGCAAGTTGTGCTTTGACCATGTTGATCCTATTTCGAAATCTATTTTGATTTAAACTATTGCATGCTAGTTCAAATAGAAAATACTTTGTTTAAACATGGGGATTAGATAAGTACCAATTTGCTGTATGACACCTTGATTATTTAAGTATGTGCCATGACCCCTTGTCACCCTAGTTGTGGTTTACTAGTTGGACATTATTAAATTGCCAACATGGGTTTTAGACCGTTGTAGTATACTGCTTAGACCTGCTACGTGCTCATGACATGATTTTGGATAATCAAATGTTAATATTGACTTAATGATATATTGAACCTGTTTTGGAAAGATGTTGATGGCACGTGGTGCATGGTAATCAACTGGGGTTTGATAAATAGTTTTTCGACCGGGGCATGTGGCAAGAATAATCAGGTGGGCCAGTTGTGGCATTGGGGATGTTGATTTGGTTCTTCGGGTAGTCTTGCCCTGGTCACCCTAAGGACTTAACCTTGCAAGCCTTTGAACTGGGTCTAACGTGCAACCACATGTCTGTAATGGGACGGACCTAGTTGACTAAGTTGCTGATAACGTACCTGTGGGACCTCAGGAGGTCAACTACACCCTTTGTGTAAGTTGTACGGGGGAGCGTACCGGGGCTGAGGCCAGGTACCCATCTAACGGTTGATTGGCCTAAACTTCGCCTTAGCGAAGGGAAGGGTTAGTGCGCAATAACCGGGGAGGACCACTTGTATTGTTAGAAGTTTCCGAAAGACTTTGTTACGGGAACTCGCCTTTGTGGTGTTTGACTGTATCTTGTGGGTAAAGTGCATAACCTCTGCAGAGTTTAGAATCTATTCGAATAGCCGTGTCCGCGGTATTGGACATCGCTCGGGAATTACAGTCAAGGGTTAGATTTTCTCAAAAATAACTTGGTTTGAAAAGTTGGGTTGGATTAATAATGATGTTGATGGAAATGTGGTTTAGGATGGGAAAAATGTTTACTAAAACTTCTTGAAAAGTTATTTATGCTTTACTTGTTTTTACTGCTTTCGAATCTACTTATGCTACTTTTCAAATGCTGTTTACTGCAAATATACCTTGAGCTATTCCTTTGTACCAAGCCATGCATATAGTATATTAGCCTGCATTCTGTGCATGACTTGCTGAGTACCAAGTACTCACCCTTGCCATAATACAACACCAGTTGAAGAGGAGACTATACCAGCTTTGGAGGAGGAGCTCCAAGAGGATCCGTCTACGTAGGAAGCGAGCCCAGTCAGTTGCCTGTGGTATACTGGATGGCGCCACGATGTTACCTTCTTTGATTTTCCGCTGCTACTATTTCTCTCTTAATAAGTTTCGCCCTGTAAGGCGCATTTGTGACTTGACCATAAGGTCGAGTAACCAGTTTGGTTATTTAAATAAAGTACTTATTTAGTATCGAGTGGTATGATTGTGATATTTACCGATGTTAAGACTGTGTGCACTAGCGTGTTCCTGGACTAGTGCTGAATACACAGAGGGTCCGGATTTGCAAATTCGGGGTCCCGACAGAGGTGGTATCAGAGCCATACTGACTGTAGGCTCAACCCTAGCTAGAATGGTCGTAGTGAGGATAAAACCTATTTTCTAAAGCTAAAAATTTGTGAAGACAAGAAATGACATCTCGACTTATCCCCTTCTCTCTTTTCTTGTCTCTTGCTGAAATTTTTCCTCACCTTGTCACAATTTAAAAATTCCGAGTTCTTACGTAAAGCACTCTTGTGACAGATGGAGGAAGAGTTCAACTACGTTGATCTGGGAGTTGGTCACGCCGCGGAACTTTGGCATATGCTACAAACTCTCGGAGATTTTGAGAAGCCGCAATACCAAGTGGAAGTGATCAGACAAGCGGGATTGATCAAGGCTTGTGACGTGAAGATTGAGGTACCTGCTAGGAAAAAGGGCCCAGGCAATCGCCCGATACACTGCACTGCCAGGAGATCTACAATGCAGATGGGTATCCAAGAAGTATCACGACGAGCAATGCGGCACGTTACCCGTATCTACGCCAGAGAGTTGGAGAGCACGGTGTTCCGTTATCATCCGCGCAGCGATAACCTTCTTGACCCGAAGGCGATTCAGGATGAGGATGCCACGGTTACACAGTTGGCACGATTTGTTGTCGCCCAGGAGGATGTACTAGATAATACAAGCAAGGAGCTACAGAAGGCCCGCAAGGAGATCACGACAGAGAAGAACAGATGGCGGGAAGCTCAAGAGTATGTGGCACACCTTCTGCGAAGGATTGACGAGTTGGAGATGACTTTGTACGGACCAGACCCAGAGCCAGTACTCGAGCTACACGAGCCAGATCCAGAGGAGTCAGACCTCGATGAGGACACTGCTTCTTCGACTACCACAGATGACACAGTTGCTGGACATGGCGATCGTTTCGCGCCTATGCCACAGCACCCGTACCCAGGCCGTGGAGGTTTTCTCGATGAGTGAGCATAGGTTCTATAGTGAGACTCCTTCGCCGAGTCGCGTCATAGAATAAAGAGTCACCCTTTAGGCGTTAGACTCCAGAGTTAGTTCGATTTGGATTTTCATTGTTTGCTGAGTGTGCAGTATGTGTTGCAAGGCCCTTAGGCATTGTAAGCAGCCATACCAAGTTATTAATAATAAAGTTGGACCTTAAAGTTACACCTTTCGCCCCGCATAAGTTCCATATTACTTGTCTATTCTTGTTTCCCTCTCATCTCTAAACCTAGAGCAAATCGACAGATGGTGAACACCCGTGGAAACTTTGGAAGCAATGGAAGTGGTTCTCGCCCAGCAGAAAACCCCAATGAGGGAGCACCAGCACCGCCACTGGATGTGCAGAATTTCGGAGCTTTTCTCGCTGCCCAGACTCAGTTGATGCATGCTATGATGCAACAAATGCAACACGTCACCGCTCAGGCCACTGCTAATCAAGTTAATCAGGGACCACGCCAGAATACAAGACTGTCAGAGTTCATGAGAACTCACCCACCCACTTTCTCTGGGAATGCCAATCCATTGGAGGCCGATGATTGGTTAAGATCAATCGAGAGGAAGCTACACATAGCTCAATGCATAGGAAATGAGAAGGTACTCTACGCTTCTCATCAGCTGGAAGGAACAGCCGCCGAATGGTGGGAGAACTTCTGTGCCACGCAAGAGAACCCTCAAGATATCACTTGGGAAGAGTTCACAGCTGCATTCCGACAGTATCACGTGCCTGAAGGAATCATGGACCTTAAGAAGGAGGAGTTCAGAGCACTGAAGCAAGGTAATCAGCCAGTGGCCGACTACCTGAACAAGTTCACACAGCTAGCACGCTACGCACCTGAGGATGTAGCGACGGATAAATCCAGACAGTCTCGTTTTATGAAGGGACTTAACTCAGGATTGCAAGTAGGATTGATCACCCACACCTTTCCAGATTTCCAAGAGTTGGTGAATAAGGCGCTTATTCTTGAGGACAAGCGCAAGGAACTGGATGAGAACAGGAAGCGCAGGATGCAACAGCAAGGATCACGCCAGGGAACGCAACAGCGCCTGAGAGTTGCACCAAATCAATTCTTCAGATTCCAACCACAGAATGCAACAAGGACACCATCCCCAGCACCAAGACCTGTCAATCAGAACTACCAGACCCCAGCCCCCGCTAGAAACACTACTCCAGGCAGTCAGCAAGGAACAGTGAGACGCTGCTACAACTGCAACGAGCCAGGACACTTTGCCAACAGTTGTCCGAAGAAGACAGCAGGAGTGACCCCAGTTCGCTTCAATCTAGGAACCACCCCAGCTAGGACGCCAGCACCAGGAGCCACACCCCAGACCGTGGTGAGAGGCCGAGTCAACCATGTCACCGCAGATGCACTGCAGAATGCTACGGACGTCGTACTGGGTAAGTTACTTGTTAACTCAGTACCTGCAACAGTTTTGTTTGACTCTGGAGCTTCGCATTCGTTTGTTTCGCAAGGCTTTGCTACTAGAAATGATTTGAGGATTGCAAGACTTAGATGCATGCTTTTAGTTCAAACCCCTGGTTCCGAACTCCGAACGAAAGTAGGATGTTCCGGGGTGAGAATACTAATAGATGGAATAGAGTTCCTAGCAAACCTTATTATTTTGGAAACCCAGACCTTAGACGTCATATTGGGAATGGATTGGTTATCCAAGCACAAGGCCGTATTGGATTGTGGACGAAGGACTATCTCAGTTGAGAGCCCTTGTGGAAAGAAAGTGGAATTTCAAGCTACTGCTGTTAGAGAAGGACAGTTGATGGTTAACAGTACCAAGACAATCAGCATAGAGGATGTCTCAGTAGTGAATGAGTACCCAGATGTTTTTCCTGAAGATCTACCTGGTATGCCGCCAGACAGGGACATAGAGTTTGTGATAGAGCTTGTACCTGGTACAGCACCGATAGCAAAGAGACCCTATCGGATGTCCACCGAGGAGTTGGTAGAGATGAAGAAACAGCTAGAAGAGTTAATGGAGAAAGGATTTATCAGACCGAGCTCGTCGCCGTGGGGAGCACCAGTTTTGTTTGTCAAGAAAAAGGACGGAAGTTTCAGGATGTGCATCGACTACCGTGCACTCAATGAAGTCACCGTGAAGAATAAGTATCCGCTACCCAGGATTGATGATTTGTTTGATCAGCTGAGAGGAGCCGGAGTTTTCTCCAAGATTGATCTGAGATCGGGATACCATCAGTTGAAGATCCGATCAGAAGATATTCCGAAGACTGCATTCTCGTCAAGATATGGACATTACGAGTTTACAGTTATGTCCTTTGGACTGACGAATGCGCCAGCTTATTTCATGAATATGATGAATAAGGTGTTCATGGAATATTTGGACAAGTTTGTCGTCGTGTTCATAGATGATATTCTAATCTACTCCAAAACGGAGGATGAACATGCCGGACACTTAAGGCGAGTTTTGGAAAAGCTGAGGGAACAGCAACTTTTCGCCAAGTTCAGCAAGTGTGATTTTTGGAAGGACAAGGTGGAGTTTCTTGGACATGTAATGACCGCAGAAGGAGTCGCCGTAGATCCAAGCAAAGTAGAAGCTGTGTTACATTGGGAGCAGCCGAAGACTGTGACCCAGATTCGGAGTTTCCTTGGAATGGCAGGATACTACCGCCGTTTCATCGAAGGCTTCTCGACAATTGCGAAACCTCTTACGCAATTGCTGAAGAAGGAAAAGAAGTTTGCATGGACGCCAGAATGTGAGAAAGGATTTCAGGAGCTGAAGAAGCGATTGACATCAGCACCGGTGTTAGTTCTACCGGATGTTGCTCAAAGCTTCGATATTTATTGTGACGCATCGCGCCAAGGACTTGGATGTGTGCTGATGCAGAATGGAAAGGTCGTCGCTTATGCATCAAGGCAGTTGAGGCCGCATGAGGAAAATTATCCGACACATGACCTAGAGTTAGCTGCCGTAGTGCATGCTTTGAAGATATGGCGTCACTATCTGATTGGAAACAGATGTGAAGTATATACGGATCATAAGAGCCTTAAGTACATATTCACCCAGTCGGATCTGAATATGAGGCAGAGGAGATGGTTAGAGTTGATCAAGGACTATAATGTTGGAATCCATTACCATCCCGGGAAGGCCAACGTAGTAGCCGATGCTCTGAGTCGGAAAAGCCATACCGTGAGTACGTTGCTAGCCACAAGTCAGGATGAGTTATGTGAGGATTTTCAGAAAATGAAGATTGAGGTGGTACCTAGCGGATTCTTGGCCGCATTAGAAGTAAAGCCTACCCTAGAGGATCAGATCCGAGAAGGACAGAAGGATGATGACAAGATCCGCAGGATTAAGTTCATCAAGGAGGAAGGCAAGGCAGAGGACTTCAAGTTGGATGAGCAAGGCACGTTGTGGATGAAGGATCGCATTTGTGTGCCTAACAAGAAGGAGTTAAAGCAACTGATTCTGGAAGAAGCCCATGACTCCAAGTACTCAATTCATCCTGGAAGCGCCAAGATGTATCAGGATCTGAAGGAGAGATTCTGGTGGCCGAGTATGAAACGTGAAGTTGCCGAGCATGTTGCATTGTGCGACGTATGCCAGAGAGTCAAGGCAATGCATCAGAGACCAGCAGGATTGCTACAGCCGCTGAAAATACCTGAGTGGAAGTGGGAGGAAATCGGAATGGATTTCATTACCGGTTTGCCGAAGACTCAAGGAGGTTATGACTCCATATGGGTTATAGTGGATCGCTTGACTAAAGTAGCCCATTTTATCCCCGTGAAGACCACTTACTCGGGAGATAAATTAGCAGAATTGTACATGATCAGGATTGTCTGTTTGCACGGAGTGCCAAAGAGGATTGTATCGGACAGAGGTACCCAATTTACCTCAAGGTTCTGGAATAAGTTGCATGAAGCCATGGGAACCCGTTTGAACTTCAGTACAGCTTATCATCCACAGACGGATGGACAGACCGAAAGAGTCAATCAGATTCTGGAGGATATGTTAAGAGCTTGTGCATTGGCTTATGCTACCTCTTGGGATAAGAGTTTGCCGTATGCCGAGTTCAGTTACAACAATAGTTATCAGGCTAGTTTACAGATGTCACCTTTTGAGGCACTGTATGGTCGACCCTGTCGGACGCCATTGAATTGGAATGAGACCGGCGAGCGCCGTGTCTTTGGGCCTGATATTCTTCAAGAGGCTGAAGAGCAGATCGCCATGATTAGGGAAAGGTTGAAGATCGCCCAATCTCGACAGAAGAGTTATGCTGACAATCGTCGCAGGGATTTGAGTTTTGAACCAGAAGACTTTGTATACCTCAGAGTTACGCCTCTCAGGGGAGTTAAGAGGTTCCATGCCAAAGGGAAACTCGCACCCCGTTATGTTGGACCATTTAAGATTTTGAGTCGCAGAGGCGAAGTTGCTTACCAGCTGGAGTTGCCACAGTCGTTGGCAGGAGTGCATGATGTATTCCATGTGTCCCAGTTGAAGAAGTGTCTCCGAGTTCCTGAGGAACAGACACCGCTAGAGTCAATTGAGTTGCAAGAGGATTTGACTTATAAGGAGCATCCCGTGAGGATTCTAGACACAATGGATCGAGAAACTAGAAACAAGTCAACCCGTTTCTGTAGAGTTCAGTGGAGCAACCATGAAGAAAGCGAAGCGACTTGGGAGCGCGAAGAGGATTTGAAGAAAGAGTTTCCAAACCTATTCTGTAGTGAGCCCTGAATCTCGGGGACGAGATTCTATTAAGGGGGGGAGGTTTGTAACACCCCAAAATTTTGCTTTCCTTAAATTCATGTGTGATTTGGCACTTTGGTGAATTTTTGGAATTTTCTGGAATTTATTTGGATTTATTTGGAATTTATTTGAATTTATTCCATTTTGAAATAATTAAAGAATTAAACTTTGCAAATAAAATTTTGTTGGAAATATTTTATTTGAGTCCAAAATGATCCAAAGTATTTTCCAGAATTTTTCTGGAATTTTTCTGAGTCTTTTGCTATTTTTAATGAATTAAATGAATTACTGGGAATTATTTTAATTATTAAATCGCTGGAAAATGCGAGTGGGTTTGCACTGTTCATCCGACCGAGCCCGAGTCAGACTCGAGTTCGAGTCCGACCCGAGCCACGTGATCCGGTCGAACCTTGATCGATCCGAACCGTTGGATCGAAATCCAACGGTCGGAATTTGGCCGCACCGATCCAGCCGGATCCGGTCCGGATCCGTTGCGCCCGGGAAATCTGGGCCGTTGAGCGGGACGCGTGGACGGCCGTGATTGCGTCGTCTTCCCGTGACCGAGCCGGACTCCGCCGCCGCGTAGCCGCCGCGTCCGGTTAGGTTTCCGCCTTGTGCACGCATGCCGAGGCCATTTAAGGCGTGGGTTATCGCCCGAGGACCGCCGTTCGTGTGCGCACCTGTTGCCCTAGTTTCCAACGCCCAAGCCGCCGCCGTCGCCTCATTCAAAGTTTCTTTGCAGACCAAAGCATAGCATGTAGACCTACAAATAGCCAACTCATTCAAATCAGATTTTGTTGCAAGAAAACAAGCACCTTTCAATTTAATCTCATTCGGCTTAGCACAATCAATGTTAGATTCTCTCTGTTTATGTTGTTCAAGTCCTTTGGTGACAATCTGATTTTCACTCTTAGAATTCTCTCGATTTTTCTCTTTGCTAGATCTAGCGATTTCATCCTTTACAATGGCATCAGGCGACATTGGGTGTAGCACAATTTTCTTTTCTTTATGCACAAAAGAGTATTGATTTGTTCTACCATGATGTAAACAATCCTTATCATATTGCCACGGTCTACCTAATAACATAGAACATGCTTGCATAGGTACGACATCGCAATCAACATAATCATGATAGGAACCTAAAGCGAAATGTACTCTTACCATGCGAGTTACCTTGAGTTTGCCGCTGTTGTTGAACCAATGAATGTGGTAGGGCTGAGGGTGTGGTCTAGTGGAGAGTGCTAGCTTCTCCACCATGTCCATGCTGGCTAGATTATTGCAACTCCCCCCATCAATGATTATTCGAATGGATCGCTCCTTGATGACGCCTTTTGTGTAAAACAAGTTGTGGCGTTGATTTGGATCGGCGCGAGCAATCTGAGCACTAAGCACACGTTGTGCAATAATACTCAAATATTGGTCAGCATCACCAGCGCTCACGTGCACTTCGTCGTGCTCGGCATTTGGATCGCCGTCTTCATGTTCAGCGAGCAAAGCATATGTTTCTTCATCAAGATCACTTGCTGAGTCATACTCGCCGTCTTCACGGATTATTAGCACACGCCTGTTCGGACACTCCTTCATCATGTGACCGAAACCCTTGCAGCGATGGCACTGAACATCTTTGGTGCGTCCCGTTGATGCGACCGACGACGACGAACTATTTGTAGTAGCTTGTGTGGCATTTTTCGTCGGCGTTGGTTGTGGTGCCGAATTTGCGGTGGTGGACGCCGTTCTGTTGACGGAAGAGGTCGGCGTGGTAGTACGGCCGGCAGGGGCAGCAGGGGTGCGCGGTGTCCACGAAGTAGTTCGACCTGCAGAAAAGTTAGTCTTGGCCCTTGATTGACGACCCTGCACTTCACGTTCAGCTTTGCAAGCAAGATGGAACAACCGAGTCATCGAATTATAATCTTTATAGTCTAGAATATCCTGGATTTCTCGAGTTAAACCGCCTAAGAAACGAGCCATAGAAGCTTCCTCAGTCTCAATTAATCCACAACGCAACATGCCAATTTGCAATTCTTGGTAATATTCTTCCACCGAATTCTTACCTTGCTGTAGGCGCTGCAATTTATTCAATAAATCTCTAGCATAGTATGAAGGAACAAATCTATGCCTCATTAGCAATTTCAAGGCTTCCCAAGTGGTGGGTATATTATTTGGATGAGCACGGCAATGTTCTCTCCACCAAACAGAAGCAAAATCAGTGAACTCACTTGTGGCAGCTCTAACTCTTCTATTCTCAGGGAAATCATGGCACGCAAATTTTTGATCCACAAGTAATTCCCAACTAAGGTAACCATCAGGGTCATATTTACCTTCAAAAGGTGGCATATTGAAATTTACCTTAGGAAAACATCATCTCGTTCTCGTTCCTTGGTCGTGGAGGATCACGTCGCATACCTTGCTGATTGAAGCGTAGCCGTTGATGGTTACGATCATTATCGTAATGGATGGGGTTGACCTCCTCCACATCAGTGGTGTCATCATATTCGTGCTCTTCGTTCTGTTCTTCTAAATCTGTTGGGGGCCTCCCCTGTGGAGCTGAATTGTTGCTTGGACGACGGGAGGTGGATTGGAAGCACCAGATGCAGCAGCTGCAAAAGTATCAAGTCTAGCCAAAATAGTAGCAAGAGTAGTGTTAGCAATCCCTTGTGCGGCCTCGATGGATCTGAGACGGTCTTCTTGCATTGACATACGCTCATTAGTGAGCCGTACATCCTCGCTAAGACCATCGGTGGTTTCCCTCGTCATCTTTTGGAAGTGAGCAATGATGCCCTTGGTTCGTGGAGAGTGATGAAGTGAACTCGTCACCTGACATGGTTAGTTGATGACAAGGAAACAAAAACCACAAGTATAATGTTCCTATCGACTACTAGGTGGCAAGTCTCTCAAGCGCTCAAGCCTATGACCCAAGTTCTTACAAGTTCTTACAATGCAGCAGGCGTTGTCGGCCGTTGGCGTTGTCAAAGGTTCTCCGAAGTTTGTGTAGAGCGATTGCCAAGGGATCGAACGCCTGTACGGGTAGAAAGTGGAGCTTGGACAGGCTTAATTTAGTAGCAAAAGGTTAGCAATAATCCAATCAGTGAATGCAAAATTGAAGAATTGTTCAACGTCTAGTCACTAGTTGCTGACTCGAGGCTAGCAAGGACTGTGACTCAAAACTGTGGTCGGCGACAGTACAGTTCGCTTGAGAGACTTGCCACCTAGTAGTTGATAGGAACATTATACTTGTGGTTTTTGTTTCCTTGTCATCAACTAACCATGTCAGGTGACGAGAGTTCACTTCATCACTCTCCACGAACCAAGGGCATCATTGCTCACTTCCAAAAGATGACGAGGGAAACCACCGATGGTCTTAGCGAGGATGTACGGCTCACTAATGAGCGTATGTCAATGCAAGAAGACCGTCTCAGATCCATCGATGCCGCACAAGGGATTGCTAACACTACTCTTGCTACTATTTTGGCTAGACTTGATACTTTTGCAGCTGCTGCATCTGGTGCTTCCAATCCACCTCCCCGTCGTCCAAGCAACAATTCAGCTCCACAGGGGAGGCCCCCAACAGATTTAGAAGAACAGAACGAAGAGCACGAATATGATGACACCACTGATGTGGAGGAGGTCAACCCCATCCATTACGATAATGATCGTAACCATCAACGGCTACGCTTCAATCAGCAAGGTATGCGACGTGATCCTCCACGACCAAGGGAACGAGAACGAGATGATGTTTTCCCTAAGGTAAATTTCAATATGCCTCCTTTTGAAGGTAAATATGACCCTGATGGTTACCTTAGTTGGGAATTACTTGTGGATCAAAAATTTGCGTGCCATGATTTCCCTGAGAATAGAAGAGTTAGGGCTGCCACAAGTGAGTTCACTGATTTTGCTTCTGTTTGGTGGAGAGAACATTGCCGTGCTCATCCAAATAATATACCCACCACTTGGGAAGCCTTGAAATTGCTAATGAGGCATAGATTTGTTCCTTCATACTATGCTAGAGATTTATTGAATAAATTGCAGCGCCTACACCAAGGTAAGAATTCGTGGAAGAATATTACCAAGAATTGCAAATTGGCATGTTGCGTTGTGGATTAATTGAGAATGAGGAAGCTTCTATGGCTCGTTTCTTAGGTGGTTTAACTCGAGAAATCCAGGATATTCTAGACTATAAGGATTATAATTGATGACTCGGTTGTTCCATCTTGCTTGCAAAGCTGAACGTGAAGTGCAGGGTCGCCAATCGAGGGCCAAGACTAACTTTTCTGCAGGTCGAACTACTGTGGACACCGCGCACCCTGCTGCCCCTGCTGGTCGTACTACCACGCCGACCTCTTCCATCAACAGAACGGCGTCCACCACCGCAAATTCGGCACCACGACCAACGCCGACGAAAAGTGCCACACAAGCTACTACAAATAGTTCGTCGTCAGCCGGTCGCAGCAACGGACGCACCAAAGATGTTCAGTGCCATCGCTGCAAGGGTTTCGGTCACATGATGAAGGAGTGTCCGAACAAGCGTGTGTTAATAATCCGTGAAGACGGCGAGTATGACTCAGCAAGTGATCTTGATGAAGAAACATATGCTTTGCTCGCTGAACATGAAGACGGCGATCCAAATGCCGAAAGCACGCACGTGCACGTGAGCGCTGGTGATGCTGACCAATATTTGAGTATTATTGCACAACGTGTGCTTAGTGCTCAGATTGCTCGCGCCGATCCAAATCAACGCCACAACTTGTTTTACACAAAAGGCGTCATCAAGGAGCGATCCATTCGAATAATCATTGATGGTGGGAGTTGCAATAATCTAGCCAGCATGGACATGGTGGAGAAGCTAGCACTCTCCACTAAACCACACCCTCAGCCATACCACATTCAATGGTTCAACAACAGCGGCAAACTCAAGGTAACTCGCATGGTAAGAGTACATTTCGCTTTAGGTTCCTATCATGATTATGTTGATTGCGATGTCGCATCTATGCAAGCATGTTCTATGTTATTAGGTAGACCGTGGCAATATGATAAGGATTGTTTACATCATGGTAGAACAAATCAATACTCTTTTGTGCATAAAGAAAAGAAAATTGTGCTACACCCAATGTCGCCTGATGCCATTGTAAAGGATGAAATCGCTAGATCTAGCAAAGAGAAAAATCGAGAAAATTCTAAGAGTGAAAATCAGAATGTCACCAAAGGACTTGAACAACATAAACAGAGAGAATCTAACCTTGATTGTGCTAAGCCGAATGAGATTAAATTGAAAGGTGCTTGTTTTCTTGCAACAAAATCTGATTTGAATGAGTTGGCTGTTTGTAGGTCTACATGCTATGCTTTGGTCTGCAAAGAAACTTTGTTTTCTCTAGAGGAGATGTCCCTCTCTTTGCCTCCTGTTGTCACTAACCTTTTGCAGGAATACACTGACATCTTTCCAAAGGACATCCCTCAGGGCTGCCGCCAATTAGAGGGATTGAGCATCAAATTGATCTCATTCCAGGGGCATCTTTGCCCAACCGAGCACCTTACAGAACCAACCCTGAAGAAACACAAGAGATACAACGCCAAGTTCACGAATTGCTTGATAAAGGGTACGTACGTGAATCTCTTAGTCCTTGTGCTGTACCAGTCATTTTAGTACCTAAGAAAGATGGAACATGGCGCATGTGTGTGGATTGTAGAGCAATTAATAATATCACCATTAGATATCGCCATCCTATTCCTCGGTTAGACGATATGCTTGATGAACTAAGTGGCTCTACTATGTTCTCTAAAGTGGATTTGGCGTAGTGGGTATCACCAGATTCGCATGAAGTTAGGAGATGAATGGAAAACAGCATTTAAAACTAAGTTCGGGTTATATGAGTGGTTAGTAATGCCTTTCGGGTTGACTAATGCTCCTAGCACATTCATGAGACTGATGAACGAGGTTTTACGTGCTTTCATTGGAAAATTTGTGGTAGTTTACTTCGATGATATCTTGATTTATAGCAAATCTTTAGAGGATCATCTTGAACATCTACGTGCTGTTTTTAATGCTTTACGCGATGCACGCTTATTTGGTAACCTTGAGAAGTGCACCTTTTGCACGGATCGAGTATCTTTTCTTGGCTATGTTGTTACTCCACAGGGAATTGAAGTGGACCAAGCCAAGGTTGAAGCAATACAGAGTTGGCCGACTCCTAACACGGTCACACAGGTGCGAAGTTTTCTAGGACTTGCTGGATTCTATCGTCGTTTTGTGAAGGACTTCAGCACCATCGCTGCATCCATGAATGAACTCACCAAGAAGGGTGTACCTTTTGCTTGGGGCAAGTCACAGGAAGATGCCTTCAACATTCTGAAAGCTAAGTTAACCCATGCACCCTTACTCCAGCTTCCAGACTTTTCTAAGACTTTTGAACTAGAATGTGATGCTAGTGGAATTGGTTTGGGTGGTGTTCTGTTGCAAGAAGGAAAACCTGTTGCTTATTTTAGTGAGAAATTGAGTGGGCCAAGTTTGAATTATTCTACTTATGATAAGGAGTTATATGCGCTAGTTCGAACTTTAGAAACATGGCAACATTATTTATGGCCCAAGGAATTTGTTATACATTCGGATCATGAATCGTTAAAACATATTAGAAGTCAAGCTAAACTGAACCGTAGACATGCAAAGTGGGTTGAATTCATTGAGTCTTTCCTTATGTCATCAAACACAAACAGGGAAAGGATAATGTCATTGCTGATGCCTTGTCTAGGAGATATACCATGCTCTCACAACTTGACTTCAAAATTTTTGGTTTGGAAACGATTAAAGAGCAATATGTGCATGATGATGATTTTAAAAATGTGTTGCTCAATTGTAAAGAGGGAAAAACTTGGAACAAATTTGTCCTCAATAATGGGTTTGTGTTTAGAGCAAACAAACTATGTATTCCAGCTAGTTCTGTTCGGTTGTTATTGCTACAGGCAGCGCATGGAGGAGGATTGATGGGACACTTTGGGGTGAAAAGGACGGAGGACATACTCGCTAGCCATTTCTTTTGGCCCAGGATGAGGCCGAGACGTGGAACGTTTCATCGCTCGCTGTTCTACATGTCAAAAAGCTAAGTCACGACTTAATCCCCATGGTTTATACATACCTCTGCCTATTCCTAACGTGCCTTGGGAGGATATTTCTATGGACTTTGTTTTAGGACTCCCTAGAACAAAGAAGGGATAGTATCTTTGTCGTTGTGGATAGATTTTCTAAAATGGCACACTTCATACCTTGTCACAAAAGCGATGACGCTACCAACATTGCTGACTTATTCTTTCGTGAAATTGTTCGCTTACATGGTGTGCCTAACACAATAGTTTCAGATCGTGACACTAAATTCTTAAGCCACTTTTGGAGAACTTTGTGGGCTAAATTGGGGACTAAACTTTTATTTTCTACTACTTGTCATCCCCAAACTGATGGACAAACTGAGGTCGTTAATCGAACTTTATCTACTATGCTTAGGGCTGTTTTGAAAAAGAACATTAAATTGTGGGAAGAATGTTTGCCTCATATTGAGTTTGCTTATAATCGGTCTATGCATTCTACTACTAAGATGTGCCCTTTTGAGATTGTATATGGATTTGTACCTCATGCTCCAATTGATTTGTTACCTCTACCATATTCGGAGAAATTGAATCTTGATGCTAAACAACGTGCTGATTTGATTATGAAAATGCATGAGACAACTAAAGAAAACATAGAACGCATGAATGCTAAATATAAACTTGCTGGTAGTAAGGGAAGGAAACATGTAACTTTTGAACCAGGAGATTTAGTTTGGTTGCATTTGCGAAAAGATCGATTCCCAGAATTAAGAAAATCTAAGTTGATGCCGCGAGCTGATGGTCCTTTCAAAGTATTGGCAAAGATTAATGATAATGCATACAAGCTTGAATTGCCTGCAGATTTTGGGGTTAGTCCCACATTCAACATTGCCGATTTGAAACCATACTTGGGAGAGGATGATGAACTTGAGTCGAGGACGACTCAAATGCAAGAAGGGGAGGATGATGAGGACATCATTACCATGGATACGGCCATACTTACAAACCCAATGGAAACCAACAATGTCATACAAGGGCCAATTACTCGAGCTCGGGCACGACAATTCAATTACCAGGTGAATGCGTTCCTCGGGTTGCATACATTAAATTTAATGAATGGAATGCTATTTAATCCTCGTGATGATTTTATTGTCCTTAGGAACCATGGAGAAGGACTCCCAAACGTCAAGCATGAAGCCAATTCTTCCGGTGCACAAGTTATACTCGGATTCGGCCTCCGGGACAGCACCAACTTAAAATAACCATAACTTTTGATCCACAAGGGTGTTTGGGGTCTATGAGTACTGGTTTGAAAGGTTTCGACGTCCTCTTTCCAACGGATCCGACCCCATCCCCAAATTCCGTCCGAGTCGATAGGAATCTGCAAAACAATTGGCGTCACTTTTCCAAATCGAGAAGACTTGGGCTTTGGGCCTTGTAATAGAGTTGTAGTTGGTATCCTACTGCTTTGGACGTGATTTCCCACGCCCCTACCTCTCATAAATAGCCAGACATCGGCTCCTTAGGGTTTTGGGTTTTATTTGATTAGTTTAGCCAAGTGCAAACTTGATCGTGCGAGTTGTGCTGGACAGCCACCTTGTCAAGATCGTCAATAAGACTCCACTTTGTTTTGCTTGCAGTTTTATCCGCAATTTCAGATTGCTTATCCTATTGTTCCTGCTTGTTCTTCGGTTGCTTGCAGGAATTGAACCTTGTGTTCAGGTTGATCGTGCCTACGGCAAGATCAATAACCCGCTGGAGTTGGTTTAGCGATTGCTAAGGCGCATCGTCGTCGTACGGTGTAGTCGGATCGTCAAAGTCGACTCTAACAAATCGATCGTGTGTTTCTCATCGAAAGATCGGGACACCCATATTGCCATCACGGCTCCATTAAGTCCAGTGCTGCCACGTGTCCAGGCTGACGCAATAATTAATTTCCGAAAAAGAAAATGATTTATTAATTCGAAATAATGATTTCAGATTTTGTTTCAAACTTCAAACGCTTATAACTTTTGCGTTTCAACTCCGATTTGAGTTATTCAAATTTCTAAATTTGTATAAAATTGAGATCTACCTAAATATGAATTTTATTTAATTTTTGGACTAAAGTTTTTCTCTGCAAAATTATTTAATTGATTATTTAAACTTTAAATAATCATAACTTTTGCGTCTTTACTCCAAATTTGACGATTCCAGTTTCTAAAAACTCATAAAATTATGTTCTCTCTGTTTATGGATTTTATTTGGATGTTTGGACACTTTTGCCTATTTTTTATTCGTGTATTTGCTATTTGCACGCTTTACGAGTAGACGTTGAAGTGCCTGGAAGGATTCAAGGAGAAGTATTAACTCAGGATCCAACTCAAGACCAAGAACAAGTACTTTTTGAAGGCAAGTTGTGCTTTGACCATGTTGATCCTATTTCGAAATCTATTTTGATTTAAACTATTGCATGCTAGTTCAATTAGAAAATACTTTATTTAAATATGGGGATTAGATAAGTACCAATTTGCTGTATGACACCTTGATTATTTAAGTATGTGCCATGACCCCTTGTCACCCTAGTTGTGGTTTACTAGTTGGACATTATTAAATTGCCAACATGGGTTTTAGACCGTTGTAGTATACTGCTTAGACCTGCTACGTGCTCATGACATGATTTTGGATAATCAAATGTTAATATTGACTTAATGATATATTGAACCTGTTTTGGAAAGATGTTGATGGCACGTGGTGCATGGTAATCAACTGGGGTTTGATAAATAGTTTTTCGACCGGGCATGTGGCAAGAATAATCAGGTGGGCCAGTTGTGGCATTGGGGATGTTGATTTGGTTCTTCGGGTAGTCTTGCCCTGGTCACCCTAAGGACTTAACCTTGCAAGCCTTTGAACTGGGTCTAACGTGCAACCACATGTCTGTAATGGGACGGACCTAGTTGACTAAGTTGCTAATAACGTACCTGTGGGACCTCAGGAGGTCAACTACACCCTTTGTGTAAGTTGTACGGGGGAGCGTACCGGGCTGAGGCCAGGTACCCATCTAACGGTTGATTGGCCTAGACTTCGCCTTAGCGAAGGGAAGGGTTAGTGCGCAATAACCGGGGAGGACCACTTGTATTGTTAGAAGTTTCCAAAAGACTTTGTTACGGGAACTCGCCTTTGTGGTGTTTGACTGTATCTTGTGGGTAAAGTGCATAACCTCTGCAGAGTTTAGAATCTATTCGAATAGCCGTGTCCGCGGTATTGGACATCGCTCGGGAATTACAGTCAAGGGTTAGATTTTCTCAAAAATAACTTGGTTTGAAAAGTTGGGTTGGATTAATAATGATGTTGATGGAAATGTGGTTTAGGATGGGAAAAATGTTTACTCAAACTTCTTGAAAAGTTATTTAAGCTTTACTTGTTTTTACTGCTTTCGAATCTACTTATGCTACTTTTCAAATGCTGTTTACTGCAAATATACCTTGAGCTATTCCTTTGTACTAAGCCATGCATATAGTATATTAGCCTGCATTCTGTGCATGACTTGCTGAGTACCAAGTACTCACCCTTGCCATAATACAACACCAGTTGAAGAGGAGACTATACCAGCTTTGGAGGAGGAGCTCCAAGAGGATCCGTCTACGTAGGAAGCGAGCCCAGTCAGTTGCCTGTGGTATACTGGATGGCGCCACGATGTTACCTTATTTGATTTTCCGCTGCTACTATTTCTCTCTTAATAAGTTTCGCCCTGCGAGGCGTACATTTGTGACTTGACCATAAGGTCGAGTAACCAGTTTGGTTATTTAAATAAAGTACTTATTTAGTATCGAGTGGTATGATTGTGATATTTACCGATGTTAAGACTGTGTGCACTAGCGTGTTCCTGGACTAGTGCTGAATACACAGAGGGTCCGGATTTGCAAATTCGGGGTCCCGACAGAGGTGGTATCAGAGCCATACTGACTGTAGGCTCAACCCTAGCTAGAATGGTCGTAGTGAGGATAAAACCTATTTTCTAAAGCTAAAAATTTGTGAAGACAAGAAATGACATCTCGACTTATCCCCTTCTCTCTTTTCTTGTCTCTTGCTGAAATTTTTCCTCACCTTGTCACAATTTAAAAATTCCGAGTTCTTACGTAAAGCACTCTTGTGACAGATGGAGGAAGAGTTCAACTACGTTGATCTGGGAGTTGGTCACGCTGCAGAACTTTGGCATATGCTACAAACTCTCGGAGATTTTGAGAAGCCGCAATACCAAGTGGAAGTGATCAGACAAGCGGGATTGATCAAGGCTTGTGACGTGAAGATTGAGGTACCTGCTAGGAAAAAGGGCCCAGGCAATCGCCCGATACACTGCACTGCCAGGAGATCTACAATGCAGATGGGTATCCAAGAGGTATCACGACGAGCAATGCGGCACGTTACCCGTATCTACGCCAGAGAGTTGGAGAGCACGGTGTTCCGTTATCATCCGCGCAGCGATAACCTTCTTGACCCGAAGGCGATTCAGGATGAGGATGCCACGGTTACACAGTTGGCACGATTTGTTGTCGCCCAGGAGGATGTACTAGATAATACAAGCAAGGAGCTACAGAAGGCCCGCAAGGAGATCACGACAGAGAAGAACAGATGGCGGGAAGCTCAAGAGTATGTGGCACACCTTCTGCGAAGGATTGACGAGTTGGAGATGACTTTGTACGGACCAGACCCAGAGCCAGTACTCGAGCTACACGAGCCAGATCCAGAGGAGTCAGATCTCGATGAGGACACTGCTTCTTCGACTACCATAGAGGACACAGTTGCTGGACATGGCGATCGTTTCGCGCCTATGCCACAGCACCCGTACCCAGGCCGTGGAGGTTTTCTCGATGAGTGAGCATAGGTTCTATAGTGAGACTCCTTCGCCGAGTCGCGTCATAGAATAAAGAGTCACCCTTTAGGCGTTAGACTCCAGAGTTAGTTCGATTTGGATTTTCATTGTTTGCTGAGTGTGCAGTATGTGTTGCAAGGCCCTTAGGCATTGTAAGCAGCCATACCAAGTTATTAATAATAAAGTTGGACCTTAAAGTTACACCTTTCGCCCCGCATAAGTTCCATATTACTTGTCTATTCTTGTTTCCCTCTCATCTCTAAACCTAGAGCAAATCGACAGATGGTGAACACCCGTGGAAACTTTGGAGGCAATGGAAGTGGTTCTCGCCCAGCAGAAAACCCCAATGAGGGAGCACCAGCACCGCCACTGGATGTGCAGAATTTCGGAGCTTTTCTTGCTGCCCAGACTCAGTTGATGCATGCTATGATGCAACAAATGCAACACGTCACTGCTCAGGCCACTGCTAATCAAGTTAATCAGGGACCACGCCAGAATACAAGACTGTCAGAGTTCATGAGAACTCACCCACCCACTTTCTCTGGGAATGCCAATCCATTGGAGGCCGATGATTGGTTAAGATCAATCGAGAGGAAGCTACACATAGCTCAATGCATAGGAAATGAGAAGGTACTCTACGCTTCTCATCAGCTGGAAGGAACAGCCGCCGAATGGTGGGAGAACTTCTGTGCCACGCAAGAGAACCCTCAAGATATCACTTGGGAAGAGTTCACAGCTGCATTCCGACAGTATCACGTGCCTGAAGGAATCATGGACCTTAAGAAGGAGGAGTTCAGAGCACTGAAGCAAGGTAATCAGCCAGTGGCCGACTACCTGAACAAGTTCACACAGCTAGCACGCTACGCACCTGAGGATGTAGCGACAGATAAATCCAGACAGTCTCGTTTTATGAAGGGACTTAACTCAGGATTGCAAGTAGGATTGATCACCCACACCTTTCCAGATTTCCAAGAGTTGGTGAATAAGGCGCTTATTCTTGAGGACAAGCGCAAGGAACTGGATGAGAACAGGAAGCGCAGGATGCAACAGCAAGGATCACGCCAGGGAACGCAACAGCGCCTGAGAGTTGCACCAAATCAATTCTTCAGATTCCAACCACAGAATGCAACAAGGACACCATCCCCAGCACCAAGACCTGTCAATCAGAACTACCAGACCCCAGCCCCCGCTAGAAACACTACTCCAGGCAGTCAGCAAGGAACAGTGAGACGCTGCTACAACTGCAACGAGCCAGGACACTTTGCCAACAGTTGTCCGAAGAAGACAGCAGGAGTGACCCCAGTTCGCTTCAATCTAGGAACCACCCCAGCTAGGACGCCAGCACCAGGAGCCACACCCCAGACCGTGGTGAGAGGCCGAGTCAACCATGTCACCGCAGATGCACTGCAGAATGCTACGGACGTCGTACTGGGTAAGTTACTTGTTAACTCAGTACCTGCAACAGTTTTGTTTGACTCTGGAGCTTCGCATTCGTTCGTTTCGCAAGGCTTTGCTACTAGAAATGATTTGAGGATTGCAAGACTTAGATGCATGCTTTTAGTTCAAACCCCTGGTTCCGAACTCCGAACGAAAGTAGGATGTTCCGGGGTGAGAATACTAATAGATGGAATAGAATTCCTAGCAAACCTTATTATTTTGGAAACCCAGACCTTAGACATCATATTGGGAATGGATTGGTTATCCAAGCACAAGGCCGTATTGGATTGTGGACGAAGGACTATCTCAGTTGAGAGCCCTTGTGGAAAGAAAGTGGAATTTCAAGCTACTGCTGTTAGAGAAGGACAGTTGATGGTTAACAGTACCAAGACAATCATCATAGAGGATGTCTCCGTAGTGAATGAGTACCCAGATGTTTTTCCTGAAGATCTACCTGGTATGCCGCCAGACAGGGACATAGAGTTTGTGATAGAGCTTGTACCTGGTACAGCACCGATAGCAAAGAGACCCTATCGGATGTCCACCGAGGAGTTGGTTGAGATGAAGAAACAGCTAGAAGAGTTAATGGAGAAAGGATTTATCAGACCGAGCTCGTCGCCGTGGGGAGCACCAGTTTTGTTTGTCAAGAAAAAGGACGGAAGTTTCAGGATGTGCATCGACTACCGTGCACTCAATGAAGTCACCGTGAAGAATAAGTATCCGCTACCCAGGATTGATGATTTGTTTGATCAGCTGAGAGGAGCCGGAGTTTTCTCCAAGATTGATCTGAGATCGGGATACCATCAGTTGAAGATCCGATCAGAAGATATTCCGAAGACTGCATTCTCGTCAAGATATGGACATTACGAGTTTACAGTTATGTCCTTTGGACTGACGAATGCGCCAGCTTATTTCATGAATATGATGAATAAGGTGTTCATGGAATATTTGGACAAGTTTGTCGTCGTGTTCATAGATGATATTCTAATCTACTCCAAAACGGAGGATGAACATGCCGGACACTTAAGGCGAGTTTTGGAAAAGCTGAGGGAACAGCAACTTTTCGCCAAGTTCAGCAAGTGTGATTTTTGGAAGGACAAGGTGGAGTTTCTTGGACATGTAATGACCGCAGAAGGAGTCGCCGTAGATCCAAGCAAAGTAGAAGCTGTGTTACATTGGGAGCAGCCGAAGACTGTGACCCAGATTCGGAGTTTCCTTGGAATGGCAGGATACTACCGCCGTTTCATCGAAGGCTTTTCGACAATTGCGAAACCTCTTACGCAATTGCTGAAGAAGGAAAAGAAGTTTGCATGGACGCCAGAATGTGAGAAAGGATTTCAGGAGCTGAAGAAGCGATTGACATCAGCACCGGTGTTAGTTCTACCGGATGTTGCTCAAAGCTTCGATATTTATTGTGACGCATCGCGCCAAGGACTTGGATGTGTGCTGATGCAGAATGGAAAGGTCGTCGCTTATGCATCAAGGCAGTTGAGGCCGCATGAGGAAAATTATCCGACACATGACCTAGAGTTAGCTGCCGTAGTGCATGCTTTGAAGATATGGCGTCACTATCTGATTGGAAACAGATGTGAAGTATATACGGATCATAAGAGCCTTAAGTACATATTCACCCAGTCGGATCTGAATATGAGGCAGAGGAGATGGTTAGAGTTGATCAAGGACTATAATGTTGGAATCCATTACCATCCCGGGAAGGCCAACGTAGTAGCCGATGCTCTGAGTCGGAAAAGCCATACCGTGAGTACGTTGCTAGCCACAAGTCAGGATGAGTTATGTGAGGATTTTCAGAAAATGAAGATTGAGGTGGTACCTAGCGGATTCTTGGCCGCATTAGAAGTAAAGCCTACCCTAGAGGATCAGATCCGAGAAGGACAGAAGGATGATGACAAGATCCGCAGGATTAAGTTCATCAAGGAGGAAGGCAAGGCAGAGGACTTCAAGTTGGATGAGCAAGGCACGTTGTGGATGAAGGATCGCATTTGTGTGCCTAACAAGAAGGAGTTAAAGCAACTGATTCTGGAAGAAGCCCATGACTCCAAGTACTCAATTCATCCTGGAAGCGCCAAGATGTATCAGGATCTGAAGGAGAGATTCTGGTGGCCGAGTATGAAACGTGAAGTTGCCGAGCATGTTGCATTGTGCGACGTATGCCAGAGAGTCAAGGCAATGCATCAGAGACCAGCAGGATTGCTACAGCCGCTGAAAATACCTGAGTGGAAGTGGGAGGAAATCGGAATGGATTTCATTACCGGTTTGCCGAAGACTCAAGGAGGTTATGACTCCATATGGGTTATAGTGGATCGCTTGACTAAAGTAGCCCATTTTATCCCCGTGAAGACCACTTACTCGGGAGATAAATTAGCAGAATTGTACATGATCAGGATTGTCTGTTTGCACGGAGTGCCAAAGAGGATTGTATCGGACAGAGGTACCCAATTTACCTCAAGGTTCTGGAATAAGTTGCATGAAGCCATGGGAACCCGTTTGAACTTCAGTACAGCTTATCATCCACAGACGGATGGACAGACCGAAAGAGTCAATCAGATTCTGGAGGATATGTTAAGAGCTTGTGCATTGGCTTATGCTACCTCTTGGGATAAGAGTTTGCCGTATGCCGAGTTCAGTTACAACAATAGTTATCAGGCTAGTTTACAGATGTCACCTTTTGAGGCACTGTATGGTCGACCCTGTCGGACGCCATTGAATTGGAATGAGACCGGCGAGCGCCGTGTCTTTGGGCCTGATATTCTTCAAGAGGCTGAAGAGCAGATCGCCATGATTAGGGAAAGGTTGAAGATCGCCCAATCTCGACAGAAGAGTTATGCTGACAATCGTCGCAGGGATTTGAGTTTTGAACCGGAAGACTTTGTATACCTCAGAGTTACGCCTCTCAGGGGAGTTAAGAGGTTCCATGCCAAAGGGAAACTCGCACCCCGTTATGTTGGACCATTTAAGATTCTGAGCCGCAGAGGCGAAGTTGCTTACCAGCTGGAGTTGCCACAGTCGTTGGCAGGAGTGCATGATGTATTCCATGTGTCCCAGTTGAAGAAGTGTCTCCGAGTTCCTGAGGAACAGACGCCGCTAGAGTCAATTGAGTTGCAAGAGGATTTGACTTATAAGGAGCATCCCGTGAGGATTCTAGACACAATGGATCGAGAAACTAGAAACAAGTCAACCCGTTTCTGTAGAGTTCAGTGGAGCAACCATGAAGAAAGCGGTTTACTTTGGGAGCTGCCGAAGAGGATTTGAAGAAAGAGTTTCCAAACCTATTCTCAGAGTGAGCCCTGAATCTCGGGACGAGATTCTATTAAGGGGAGGTTTGTAACACCCCAAAATTTTGCTTTCCTTAAATTCATGTGTGATTTGGCACTTTGGTGAATTTTGGAATTTTCTGGAATTTATTTGGATTTATTTGGAATTTATTTGAATTTATTCCATTTTGAAATAATTAAAGAATTAAACTTTGCAAATAAAATTTTGTTGGAAATATTTTATTTGAGTCCAAAATGATCCAAAGTATTTTCCAGAATTTTTCTGGAATTTTTCTGAGTCTTTTGCTATTTTTAATGAATTAAATGAATTACTGGGAATTATTTTAATTATTAAATCGCTGGAAAATGCGAGTGGGTTTGCACTGTTCATCCGACCGAGCCCGAGTCAGACTCGAGTTCGAGTCCGACCCGAGCCACGTGATCCGGTCGAACCTTGATCGATCCGAACCGTTGGATCGAAATCCAACGGTCGGAATTTGGCCGCACCGATCCAGCCGGATCCGGTCCGGATCCGTTGCGCCCGGGAAATCTGGGCCGTTGAGCGGGACGCGTGGACGGCCGTGATTGCGTCGTCTTCCCGTGACCGAGCCGGACTCCGCCGCCGCGTCCGGTTAGGTTTCCGCCTTGTGCACGCATGCCGAGGCCATTTAAGGCGTGGGTTATCGCCCGAGGACCGCCGTTCGTGTGCGCACCTGTTACCCTAGTTTCCAATGCCCAAGCCGCCGCCGTCGCCTCATTCAAAGTTTCTTTGCAGACCAAAGCATAGCATGTAGACCTACAAATAGCCAACTCATTCAAATCAGATTTTGTTGCAAGAAAACAAGCACCTTTCAATTTAATCTCATTCGGCTTAGCACAATCAATGTTAGATTCTCTCTGTTTATGTTGTTCAAGTCCTTTGGTGACAATCTGATTTTCACTCTTAGAATTCTCTCGATTTTTCTCTTTGCTAGATCTAGCGATTTCATCCTTTACAATGGCATCAAAGACATTGGGTGTAGCACAATTTTCTTTTCTTTATGCACAAAAGAGTATTGATTTGTTCTACCATGATGTAAACAATCCTTATCATATTGCCACGGTCTACCTAATAACATAGAACATGCTTGCATAGGTACGACATCGCAATCAACATAATCATGATAGGAACCTAAAGCGAAATGTACTCTTACCATGCGAGTTACCTTGAGTTTGCCGCTGTTGTTGAACCAATGAATGTGGTAGGGCTGAGGGTGTGGTCTAGTGGAGAGTGCTAGCTTCTCCACCATGTCCATGCTGGCTAGATTATTGCAACTCCCCCCATCAATGATTATTCGAATGGATCGCTCCTTGATGACGCCTTTTGTGTAAAACAAGTTGTGGCGTTGATTTGGATCGGCGCGAGCAATCTGAGCACTAAGCACACGTTGTGCAATAATACTCAAATATTGGTCAGCATCACCAGCGCTCACGTGCACTTCGTCGTGCTCGGCATTTGGATCGCCGTCTTCATGTTCAGCGAGCAAAGCATATGTTTCTTCATCAAGATCACTTGCTGAGTCATACTCGCCGTCTTCACGGATTATTAGCACACGCCTGTTCGGACACTCCTTCATCATGTGACCGAAACCCTTGCAGCGATGGCACTGAACATCTTTGGTGCGTCCCGTTGATGCGACCGACGACGACGAACTATTTGTAGTAGCTTGTGTGGCATTTTTCGTCGGCGTTGGTTGTGGTGCCGAATTTGCGGTGGTGGACGCCGTTCTGTTGATGGAAGAGGTCGGCGTGGTAGTACGGCCGGCAGGGGCAGCAGGGGTGCGCGGTGTCCACGAAGTAGTTCGACCTGCAGAAAAGTTAGTCTTGGCCCTTGATTGACGACCCTGCACTTCACGTTCAGCTTTGCAAGCAAGATGGAACAACCGAGTCATCGAATTATAATCTTTATAGTCTAGAATATCCTGGATTTCTCGAGTTAAACCGCCTAAGAAACGAGCCATAGAAGCTTCCTCAGTCTCAATTAATCCACAACGCAACATGCCAATTTGCAATTCTTGGTAATATTCTTCCACCGAATTCTTACCTTGCTGTAGGCGCTGCAATTTATTCAATAAATCTCTAGCATAGTATGAAGGAACAAATCTATGCCTCATTAGCAATTTCAAGGCTTCCCAAGTGGTGGGTATATTATTTGGATGAGCACGGCAATGTTCTCTCCACCAAACAGAAGCAAAATCAGTGAACTCACTTGTGGCAGCTCTAACTCTTCTATTCTCAGGGAAATCATGGCACGCAAATTTTTGATCCACAAGTAATTCCCAACTAAGGTAACCATCAGGGTCATATTTACCTTCAAAAGGTGGCATATTGAAATTTACCTTAGGGAAAACATCATCTCGTTCTCGTTCCCTTGGTCGTGGAGGATCACGTCGCATACCTTGCTGATTGAAGCGTAGCCGTTGATGGTTACGATCATTATCGTAATGGATGGGGTTGACCTCCTCCACATCAGTGGTGTCATCATATTCGTGCTCTTCGTTCTGTTCTTCTAAATCTGTTGGGGGCCTCCCCTGTGGAGCTGAATTGTTGCTTGGACGACGGGGAGGTGGATTGGAAGCACCAGATGCAGCAGCTGCAAAAGTATCAAGTCTAGCCAAAATAGTAGCAAGAGTAGTGTTAGCAATCCCTTGTGCGGCCTCGATGGATCTGAGACGGTCTTCTTGCATTGACATACGCTCATTAGTGAGCCGTACATCCTCGCTAAGACCATCGGTGGTTTCCCTCGTCATCTTTTGGAAGTGAGCAATGATGCCCTTGGTTCGTGGAGAGTGATGAAGTGAACTCTCGTCACCTGACATGGTTAGTTGATGACAAGGAAACAAAAACCACAAGTATAATGTTCCTATCGACTACTAGGTGGCAAGTCTCTCAAGCGCTCAAGCCTATGACCCAAGTTCTTACAAGTTCTTACAATGCAGCAGGCGTTGTCGGCCGTTAGCGTTGTCAAAGGTTCTCCGAAGTTTGTGTAGAGCGATTGCCAAGGGATCGAACGCCTGTACGGGTAGAAAGTGGAGCTTGGACAGGCTTAATTTAGTAGCAAAAAGGTTAGCAATAATCCAATCAGTGAATGCAAAATTGAAGAATTGTTCAACGTCTAGTCACTAGTTGCTGACTCGAGGCTAGCAAGGACTGTGACTCAAAACTGTGGTCGGCGACAAGATGCAGTTCCACAAAGAGATGAAAAAAAACAGCGCGAAAAAAATTCGCGAAAGAAGGGAACTATCTCAAAAGACTGGGAATCTTGTGAAACAGGTTTAGCACATAAAAATTTTCGGATCTGTTCCAGACTCTTTTTTTTTTTTTTTTTTTTTTTACGGAACGATCCGATTCGTTTTTCTTTCAAGTGCTATGCAGGCGGAAGACCAGTCGTGTGACCAGTCGGGCGGCCAGGTGGGCGATCGATCGGCGCCGACCGATCGGCGAAACGATGGCGACGATCAGGCGGCGACGATCGACTAACAGTGGCGACTGATCAGTGGGCGACGATCGGGCGACGATCGGGAAGGCGACTCGATGGAGGCAACCACGGCTAACAGTGGCGATCGGTCAAAGCGGCGACCACTGGGAGGCGACGATCGGGAGGTAACCACTGGCTAACGGATGGGCGGCCGGTCAAAGCGGCGACCGATCGGGAAGGCGACCGATCGGCTAACAGAGGGCAGCGGTCGGACGACCAAGTGGCGACGATCAACCGGCCGATTGGATGAGAAGAAAGCTTCGGTCCGAACTCCTTTTTCTTTTTTTTTTTTTAACAGTTCGGGACCGACACGGAACACAACTCGAAACGGAACACAACTCGAAACCGAACACAACTCGAAACCGCTGTGGGAGACAAAATTTTCTTCTGACCTGGAACTAGACAAGAATTCAGCAACTCGACACGACGATGCAACCAAAAATTCAATAACGCAATGCACTGGAAAGGAAAATGCGAGGCTCAAATTGTTTTGGTATGGGGAGATCCAATCTGATGGCGTTTCTCTGGACTATAGGAAAGATATCAATCTACTAATCTAGGGTAAAGAATTCTCACCGAGCAACCTGGTTTGCTCTGATACCACTTGATGGCGCCGTGATGGCACTATGGGTGTCCCGATCTTTCGATGAGAAACACACGATCGATTTGTTAGAGTCGACTTTGACGATCCGACTACACCGTACGACGACGATGCGCCTTAGCAATCGCTAAACCAACTCCAGCGGGTTATTGATCTTGCCGTAGGCACGATCAACCTGAACACGAGGTTCAATTCCTGCAAGCAACCGAAGAACAAGCAAGAACAATAGGATAAGCAATCTGAAATTGCGGATAAAACTGGAAGCGAAACAAAGTGGAGTCTTATTGACGATCTTGACAAGGTGGCTGTCCAGCACAACTCGCAGGATCAAGTTTGCACTTGGCTAAACTAATCAAATAAAACCCAAAACCCTAAGGAGTCGATGTCTGGCTATTTATAAGAGGTAGGGGCGTGGGAAACACGTCCAAAGCAGTAGGATACCAACTACAACTCTATTACAAGGCCCAAAGCCCACGTCTTCTCGATTTGGAAAAGTGACGCCAATTGTTTTGCAGATTCCCGTCGACTCGGACGGAATTTAGGGATGGGGTCGGATCCGTTGGAAAGAGGACGTCGAAACCTTTCAAACCAGTACTCATAGACCCCAAACACCCTTGTGGATCAAAAGTTATGGTCATTTTAAGTTGGTGCTGTCCCGGAGGCCGAATCCGAGTATAACTTGTGCACCGGAAGAATTGGCTTCATGCTTGACGTTTGGGAGTCCTTCTCCTTGGTTCCTAAGGACAATAAAATCATCACGAGGATTAAATAGCATTCCATTCATAAAATTATCTGTATGCAACCCGAGGAACGCATTCACCTGGTAATTGAATTGTCGTGCCCGAGCTCGAGTAATTGGCCCTTGTATGATATTGTTGGTTTCCATTGGGTTTGTAAGTATGGCCGTATCCATGGTAGTGATGTCCTCATCATATCATCTATGAACACAACAACAAACTTGTCCAAATATTCCATGAACACCTTATTCATCATATTCATGAAATATGCTGGCGCATTCGTCAGACCGAATGACATAACTGTAAACTCGTAATGTCCGTATCTGGACGAAAACGCGGTCTTCGGAATATCCTCTGATCGGATCTTCAACTGGTGGTATCCCGATCTCAGATCAATCTTGGAGAAGACTCCGGCTCCTCTCAGCTGGTCAAACAGATCATCGATCCTGGGTAGCGGGTACTTATTCTTCACGGTGACTTCGTTGTGTGCACGGTAGTCAATGCACATCCTGAAGCTCCCGTCCTTCTTTTCATTGAGATAGAATACCTCAACAATTCATCTTGCAAACAACATCTTTCTTCATTCTTACTCATGATTCAAAAGCCAAACAACCACATCACAATGCAGGATAGGATATTGCAATCTCATAAACAAGTAGTTAAACCATGTAGGTGTGCTGCAATTAAGGTTTATATTGAAGACGAAACAAATAGCGGGTTATAGTTTAGCAAGACCGCTACTTCCACTTGCCTTTACCGACGTGGATGACGAATCTAGTTGCGTCCAGAAGGGGCACCACCTGAACAAGCATACTTTCAGTATATAATAACACCACAATTGATCACACAATTCAAACACGCGTTTCCTACAACCCGTTCCCCTTTTAAACACCGAAAACCCCGATCTGTCCGGATCGAACAGCAGCAACCTCTCTTCCCAATTTCGTATCTTTTTTCTACTGTTCATAAAAATACAGAAAAATTACAGTAGCTAGATATTGACGAGATCTACAACTTTCATGAAGATCAAAAATTTCAATTCCACTGTTAAATATGCCTAAACAACCGCCCAACACAGTGGACGAAATCTGTTTCCAAATTCTGTTCGTCATCTTCCAACAGGGATAAATCTCAGTCCGACGGTCCAAAAATTCTGAAAAAAATACAGAAGCTAGGTCTCGACGTTATCTACAACTTTCTAGTTATAGGTTTTTGCAGGAAAAATCATCTATGCCACTTAAACCGCGAAACAATACGCGCTGCACAAACTTCCTTCCAAAAACAGCACCACGTGAACATCTACCCTTCCCCCATCAAGATCCAACCAAACCACTCACCACCAGATCTAATACACTCCTAATCCCTAGGTAGAACAGGGGTAAAAGATTGGGAATTTTACCTTGAGTTCCCCCTTGCGAACCCACGAAGAACGCGCAACGATCTCCGTAACGGAAATCTGTTCGTCCTCCTCGCCTCCACGGATCCTCTTCTCGTTTTCTCCTTCGCGTTTCGCGGTGGATCTTGAGCCACCACGCAAGGGGAGGAAGAGGTGGAGTGGGGGCTGCTAGGGGGAGAGGGGGAGGCGCCCTAGGGCTTGGGGTGGGGGAGGTGGGCCGGCCCACTTAGGGCGTGGGGAGGGGGAGGTGGGAGAAGAATTCCCGGCCCAGGCCCAAGTTTTCCTCGGCCCACTGTTTCTAGCCCGTAAACTCCAAATATAATATTAATACGCCGCATAAACTTCAATTAATTAATTCCCCAACAATTTCCCTCATTCTTTCCGAAACAACAGAGAAAGAAAAACCCTAGGATCGCTCTAAAGTTCTAGGGCATCATAGAAGTGCCCTGGCTCGTTGCAGGTGTAGCAGTGTCTCACTGTCCCCCTGTTGACTGCCTGAGGCGGAGTTTCTGGCTAGAGCTGGGTCTGATAATTCTGATTGACAGGTCTCAATGCTGGTAGCAGTGTCCTGGTTGCATTCTGCGGCTGGAATCTGAAAAACAGATTTGGCGCAACCCTCAAGTGTTGCTGCGCTTCCTGATGCGATCCCTGTTGTTGCATCCTGCGCTTCCGGTTCTCATCCAGTTCCTTGCGCTTGTCTTCTAGAATAAGCGCCTTGTTCACAAGCTCCTGGAAATCTGAAAAGGTGTGGGTGATCAGTCCCACCTGCAGTCCTGAGTTAAGTCCCTTCATAAAGCGAGACTGTCTGGCCTTATCTATCGCTACGTCTTCAGGTGCATAACGTGCAAGCTGTGTGAATTTATTCAGATATTCTGACACCGGTTGATTACCATGCTTCAGTGCCCTGAATTCTTCCTTCTTTAAGTCCATTATTCCTTCAGGCACGTGATACTGACGAAATGCAGCTGTAAACTCCTCCCATGTGATGTCCTGTGGGTTTTCCTGCGTGGCGTAGAAGTTCTCCCACCATTCAGCGGCGGTTCCTTCAAACTGATGAGAGGCGTAGAGCACATTCTCATTTCCCATGCATTGGGCAATGTGTAGCTTCCTTTCTATTGACCTTAGCCAATCGTTCGCCTCCAGTGGATTGGCATTCCCAGAGAATGTGGGTGGATGAGTCCTCATAAATTCTGACAACTTTGCTCCCTGTCGCTGTCCCTGATTTGCTTGGTTAGCGGCGGCCTGAGCGGTGACCTGCTGCATCTGCTGCATCATTGCATGCATCAACTGAGTCTGTGCAGCAAGGAAAGCTCCAAAGTTCTGTATATCAACTGGCGGTGCTGGTTGGGGTGCAGGTGCTCCATCATTGGGGTTCCCAGCTGGGCGAGAACCACTTCCATTGCCTCCGAGGTTTCCACGGGTGTTCACCATCTGTCGGTTACTCCAAGGTTTCATAGATGAGAGGGAACAAGAATAGACAAGTAGTAGGGAAACTTATGCGGGGGAAAGTGTAACTCAAAAACCAACTTTTATTAATTAATTCAATAATAACTTGGTATGGTCACTCACAATGCCTAAGGGCCTTGCAACACATACTGCACACTCAACAAGCAATTAAAAATCCAAATCGACTAACACTGAAGTCTAACGCCTCTAAGGGTGACTCTTATTCTATAACGCGACTCGACGAAGGAGTCACAACTTCAACGCCTATGCTCACTCGTCGAGAAAACCTCCACTGCCTCCTCGGGGCGGGTGCGGCGGCATAGGCGCGAAACAATCGCCATGCCCTGCAACTGCAGCTGTGGTTGACGACGCGGCGTCTTCCTCTGGCTCTGGATCTGGCTGTTGCTGTGGCTGTGGCGCGGGTGCAGGTGGCGCCTCTTCTGGGTCCTCCTCTGGCTCTGGGGCGTCCAACTCCAACACTGGATCGGGGCCCTGTCCATACAGTGCGGTCTCCAGCTCTGCGATCCTTTCCGCAGCATAGGCGACGTACTCACGAGCATTCTCTAAATGCTTTTTCTCTTCCTCAACCTGCTCGCGAGCCTTCATCAACTCCTGAACTGTGTCATCGATAAGCTCCTCCTGGGCGGCGACGAATCTGGCTAAGTGAGTGACGGTGGCATCCTCGTCCTCTATCAGCCTTCGCTGAGCTCTGTTATCTCGGCGTGGGTGGTGACGGAATACTGTGCCTTCCAGCTCCCTGGAGTAGGTGCGAGCGATCTGCTGCATTGCTCGACGCGACACCTCCTGGATTCCCATCTCAAAGGTAGACCTCCTGGCGGTGAAGTGGAAAGGGCGGCTGAACTTCGTCTTCTCTCGGGCATACACCGTGATCTTGACGTCCCATCCTATGACCAGTCCTGCCTGCACGAGTGTAGTCCCTCGGTAGAGCGGTCTCTCAAAACCTCCAAGAAACTGAAGCATACGCCACAACTCGGCAGCGTAGCCTCCCTCACGCTCGGCGTAGTTGTTCTTCTTCTTCATCTGTCAAAAAGCGCTCGTGTAAGAACGCAACATTTTAAAATCAAGTGGAAGACAAAAAGAACTTAGCAAGGGTATGAACAAGAAAGAAAAGGGTAAGTCGAGAATTCATTCATTATCTTGACAAATTTTATCTTTAGAAAATAGGTTTTATCTTCACTACAACCAATCTAACTATGGGTGAGCCTACAGTCAGTATGGCTTTGATACCACCTCTGCCGGGACCCGAATTTGCAAATCCGGACCCTCTGTGTATTCCACACTAGTCCAGAATCATGCTAGTGCACACAGTCTCAACATTGGTAAATATCACAGTCACACTCAACGAATAATAAGGTACTTTTGTAACACCAAGGCATTTAATATGCCCGAATGTTACCAAACATAGACTAAACAACATCTAAATATCATAATTAAACATAAAGTACAGCAAAGGCGCACATGCTAAAAACCGAAATTTCGGCAGCATCCCCTTTGTTTTAACATGAATTAAAGTGATAGCAACATCATGGCAACATATATCATAGCATAAGACAACTAAATCAGCAATAAAAATGGATAAAACATCATCATAAACCAATTAGACCAAATCCAACCACACCAACATCTATAGCTAAGCAAAGAGGATCAACAACACACTAAAATTATTCTATACACCTAGTTCATGGCACGATTATTGTGATCATGAATGAGATGATATACATGATGTGAGTTGTTGTAGGCATGTAATTGTTTGTGTTTGTACCATTACAATATACTTGCTGAGTGATGAACTCACGCTTGTGTTTATGTTATTGTTTTTTTAGGTACCATGACACCGACTTGCGGGAAAAAGGGGTTTAGCTACACATCTACACGTAGCTCCACACAAATTAGACAGTGTTATCATTTGGAGTCATGATAATGAAAGTATTGCCATGAAACTTGGAGAATTGCTTAAATGTGTGCTCGGTCTTACTATTTGATTCGTTTAGCTCATGTAGTGGTTGAATGCTTTATCCTGGACTTATATTGTTGCTATGTCACATGTTATTGCTGTTTTAGATGCTTTCCATTATGTTATAACTTGTGATATCTTGTTGTTGCTCCGAATCATGGAAAAAAACAAAGGAGATGCTGCCGAAATTTTCGGTATTAGCATTTTCTCCTTTGCTGTAATTTACTTGTAATTGTGGTATTTAGAGGTTGCTTAGTCTTTGTTTGGTAGCATTCGGGCATATTAAATGCCGGGGTATTACAGTTGGTATCAGAGCGGGCTGTAGGTCCTTGGAATATGTATTTTAGTGTCATACCTTAGGTTACAACTAAAAATGTGATGTGGAATAACTTAGAAACATGGCTTAGGTTTTTACTAAAATTTTGTCATAGGATAGCAACATTAAAACTTGCAAAAGTGGTATAACTAATCTAAAATTTGACACACATGGATGCACAGTAGGAAAAGGGTATGGGTATCATTTCCTTACGCTTAAATGTTGTATTTAAGCTTTGATGTTGAATGCTTCATTTGACAATGAATGTTGCTATGTCAATGAGATAAATGATTGAATTGCTCTTGTTGTTGTGTAGAGTGGGGTTGTGGTACCGAAGGTTTTCGGTCACCTCTTTTTGTTCATAGTAAGGGTGAGGTTTGACAGTGTGGCCGGTTAGCGCCATCACCGAAGAACTATTAACCCCTGTAGGAGAAGAGTGCTTACCCTTTCTGTCGTAGATCGGGTAGTTGACTGGAGTCAAATAGAAGAGTTTGGTGGTGGATTCCTTCGGATGTTCTTTATCGTTCTGTGGTCGGTCTTGATTGGTTTTCTTAGTTTTAGTTGATGGAAACCAAAAGAAAAGTGTTTGGTATTGGATTTTCGCGGATTGTTCCGTATGCGGTGTGGTTTTGTCTTCCTTGGTTGAAGACGAAGAAGAGGAGTCTAGTGTTGCGCTTCTTTTGGGCGCCTTTCCAGTTTTGATGTCTAGTTTGTTGATTGCTTTATGGGGAAGAAGCATTCAATTTATTCCTGTGTTTGTCTTTCTCCGAGGTTAAAGGAGTTATTGCGGAGTTGTGCCAGACCTGGCTGTCAGGGCTGAAGTTCTGTGGCTTTGTAGGAGTAAGTGGTGTTTGATTTCGTTATTTTGTTGGTTTAAGAAATCATCTTTGAAGAACCCTTCTTGTTTCGTGAAAGTTTGGGGTTTGGTGTTAAGGTTTTATTTGCAAAGGTTTAATTGAGCGCTTGGTTCCCTTTCGAGAAAATTGTCTTTCAACCATTTTCCTATATGGGAGTCCTTGAGATTTAAAAGTGTTTTGGAGAATTCCTTTTGCATGACCAAGTTTGGGTTTGTCTCATTGCAATTTTGAGAGTCAAGTTTCCTTATGAATTTGGGATGAGCTTTAAAACTAAAATGCTGCAAACAAAGTAAGTAGTCTTTTGATTGTAATCGTTTGTCCCTAGTAAGAATTGTTGTTTAGCATGTTATGTAGCATGTACCAATGTGGTTTTTGGGATGACGTATTGTTAAGTTAATTTGTGAGTTGAAACAGTTCAATGCGGTTGTCATCTCTAGCTTGAGAATAAATAGACTACTAGTGTTGTAGTTTACTCTTAGCGAGAATGAGTAAATGTGTTAATGTGCATGCTTAGAATCTGTTGCTTTGTTATAAAAGTGCTTATGACCCCCGATAATGTTTAAAGTTTTAAACCTTGATGCATAGTTAAAACATTAAGATGATGTAGACTGCTGTTATTATTAAAGAAACTTTGCTGGTTGTTAAAGATGTTCTAATTTAAACATGTTAGTAGAGAAATTTGATCATGCTAGCTTGTGACCTTAACTTGGAAGTTGATTAGAGTTGCTATTCATGTTGTTGCAAAATACTAGTATATTTGGAAGTATGCAGTTGTGTCTCTACAATGCTAGTATTGATATCAATTGAGAAGACATAAGACTTATTCTTAATGATGTTGTTAAAGGCAGTGTTAATGCTAGTATTCAATCTATTTTAAATAGTGGGAGTATGTTGTGTGGTGGTAATTTTGTTATCACCTATGTATAGGGTAGCTAAAAGTAATGTTGTTGGTTGATGATTATGCCGTTTGTTGTTATTGATGACTAAGTAGGGGTGGTAACTGTTTAGATTACTCGTTGGAAAACCCTAGTTAAAATAGAGGAAATTTTTAACATGTTGCGATGGAGTGAGCTTTGGATAATTAACATGATAAATGATCTTATCCTTAATGAAAGTATAACTTAGAGTCTCACTTACGAATTCTTCCCTGTGGAGACAATATTTACATGTTGAAGTCGTTGTTTAACTGAATAAGGTTCGGTTGTCGAGACATCGTAAAAGGTGAAATTGGAGAATGTGACACCACGGAGTGTCGTAACCTTATATAATGTGGATGTTAAGGTCAAAAACATTATAAAATGTGGAATTAAGGTTAAAAACCATACTCTATGAGGTTTAATCGCGTTTCCGGGGTTTTGGGCCTTTTCGGGGGAGTTTGGGCCCAAGAGAAGGGGTTGTGGGCTTTGGTGGGAAGGAGTATGAGTCCATTTAGGACTAGGAAACCTGGTTGGGGCTGGTAAAAGGGGCTCCCCCTGCCCCTTATGCGCCCCACCTCTCCCCGTGGGCGCCCACAAGTTCCCCCCCGGGCCCGAGCCGCCCCCCTCCCCCTTTGGCCGTTAGCCCCCTCCCCTTTGCCCCCTTGCCTCCCCACCTCTCCACCACCTCTCCTCCACCCCTTGCTGCCCTAGGGTAGCCTCCCCACCCCTGCACCTCGAAGATCCATCCGTTGGAGCGAGGAGCGAGGAATGAGGAGATCTATTGGGTTTTCGTGCGTCGGGCGAAGGTATGGCCATGGGACTCCTTGGGGTTGGGCTAGGTACTGTTCTAGGGGTCATTATCATGTTTTTAGATCAATTGGTGGTGCTGGAATTGAGTAGATTGGATTAGATCTAGAAGTTGCCACGTTCTCTGTTTCGGGCAGCATGAGCAGTCAACCTAGGGTTTGGTGTTTCGCCAATTTAGAGTTGGAATTTGGTCGTACGGCTAATGAAGAAGTTGTACGTAATTTCAATACCTTTCAGTGGGTATAAAGAACTTTAAATTCCGCCCAGCCGTTTGAAAGTTATGGCTGTTTTACCGAGCGTATTAAAATCTGTGACGTGATTGGAACAGATCACGGTATTTTGTAGATTAAACAACTTTAGATTCTGAATCAGTCTTTCCTTATACTTAGAAAAAGTTGGGAAATTTCCTAAGCTACGCGAGGATGTACTCGTTTAATTGATTCGGAGTCCCAGAACTCAAGTTATGCCTTTTGGAAGGCTGCTGTCCCGACGGGACAGAACCTCTGTTTTTGGGTTTTGCGAGTAGTTGGCAATGTCGGGATAGATGAGGGTTTGCGTACTGTTTTTTGGACATGATTGTGAGTGTGTGGTGCCTATGTGCAGGTGGTGTGACCCTGGGAGTGCCTTCTACTTCTCGCCAATCCGTCGCCCGTGGTTAAGGCAAGTGTATTGGAATGGGTAGCAGGTTATTGTTTGCTAGATCGGTTCTGATTGAGATCTAATATATGACATGATCACTTGCCATGCTTTAATGATTTCCTATGATATGATGAGTATGCTATGATGCCATGTGTTAAATGTACAAGTTTATTATGATGTTGGCATATTTGCATACATGGCATGTTACATGGCCCGGGCGGTGAGAAAGCCATAACTAATCCGGGGAAGGTTGGTGAGAAAGTTATGACTAATCCGGAGAGCCAATGAGTAAGTCCTACATCGTGATTCCATTCACCGCGGTGAATGGAAGCGAGGAGTAGGCACCCTCCATCTTCGGGATGGAAGGGGGGAGAGGGTGCATACCGACGGGTGTGCACTCAACCATACCGGTATGAGTTTCCAAGGAGATATGAGCATCGCATCGCATTGCATACATAATGATGATGATAATGATATGTGATCATGAATGAGATGATATACATGATGTGAGTTGTTGTAGCCATGTAATTGTTTGTGTTTGTACCATTACAATATACTTGCTGAGTGATGAACTCACGCTTGTGTTTATGTTGTTGTTTTTTTAGGTACCATGACACCGACTTGCGGGAAAAAGGGGTTTAGCTACTGTCGGGGATTGACTATCTGGCAAAAGACCACGGTACCCCCGGGAGATCATGAGCCCGCCGACCATACGATGCCGACAGAGGATGCTCGGGAGTACGAAACGAGCATCATACCTCCGAGCATACATGTCCGCCCCTTTACTCACGACCATTCCAAAAACGACCACGAGCAAGCATGCTCGTAAAGATCACGTCATACTCAGGAACTTGGTCGGTAGACTCGGTCAATGCTACGAGGAAGGAAGGTGGCAACCAATCAGCCGAAGATCAAGAGAAATCATACCCGAAATTCAAATAACGCGCAGATCAAGGGCGGTAGATCGCGAGTATGACTGCGTGGCGTAATTCCAGGGGGTAGTTACCTTCTATGTATCTCAAGGTGTAGTATTTAAACCCCCCGAGGATCTGTAACAAAGGAGGGACCCCCAATAGAATACAATACACTGGAGTAGGGTCATTATCTCGGCAGTGAGAGGCCCAAACCAGGATAAACACCGCGTCCCTCTTCTCCCAACCCGGCATCACTCAAACGATCTCCTCGGTCCGTACGACGGGGCTCTGTTGATCCCCCATTCAACAAGTAAGCTCGACGGGAGCCCGTTCTCCAATCGTCGACAGCTGGCGCCGTCCGTGGGGACGACAGTTTGATTCCCGTACGGATCGACATCCTCGAGGATGCCGAACTCGGGGGATACTAGTCATGATAATGAAAGTATTGCCATGAAACTTGGAGAATTGCTTAGATGTGTGCTCAGTCTTACTATTTGATTCGTTTAGCTCATGTAGTGGTTGAATGCTTTATCATGGACTTATATTGTTGCTATGTCACATGTTATTGTTGTTTTAGATGCTTTCCATTATGTTATAACTTGTGATATCTTGTTGTTGCTCCGAATCATGGAAAAAAAACAAAGGAGATGCTGCCGAAATTTCGGTTTTTAGCATGTGCGCCTTTGCTGTAATTTATGTTTAATTATGATATTTAGATGTTGTTTAGTCTATGTTTGGTAACATTCGGGCATATTAAATGCCGGGGTGTTACAACTTTAATTAGTTAGTCAAGCTGGTTGCTCGACCTTAAGGTCAAGTTACAAATATACGCCACGCAGGGCGAAAGCTTATTAAAAGAGAAATAACAGCAGCGGAAAATAAGATAACTTCGTGGCGCCATCCAGTATACCACAAGCAACTGACTGGGTTCGCTCCCTAGATAGACGGTTCCTCTTGGAGCTCCTCCTCCAAAGCTGGTGTAGACTCTTCTTCAACTGATGTTGTATTGTGGCAAGGGTGAGTACTTGGTACTTAGCAAGTTATGCACAGAATGCAAACTAATATACTACATCCATGGTCTATTACAAAGGAGTAGCTCAGGGTATAATTGCAGTGAAACAGCATTTGACAAGTAACATAAGTAGATTCGAAAGCAGAAGAAACAAGTATAAGATCAATAACTCTTCCAGGAGTTAAATAGACATCATTCCCATTCCTAATTCACATTTCCATCAACGTCATTGTTAAACCAAACCAAACCTTTCAAGTCCAAGTTATTTTCGAGAAAGTCTAACCCTTGACTGTAATTCCCGAGCAATGTCCAATGCCCGCGGACACGGCTATTCAAATAGATTTTACACTGCAGAGGTTATGCACTTTACCCACAAGATACAGGCAAACACCACAAAGGCTCCGTAACGAAGTCTTTCGGAAACTTCTAATAGCACAAGTGGGCCTCCTGGGTTATTGCACACTAACCCTTCCCTTAGCGAAGGCGAAGTCTAGGCCAATCAACCGTTAGATGGGTACCTGGCTGCAGCCCCAGTACGCTCCCCCGTACAACTACACAACAGGTATAGTTGACACCCCGAGGTCCCACAGGTACGTTATTAGCAACTTAATCAACTAGGTCCGTCCCATTACAGACATGTGGTTGCACGTTTGACTCAGTTCAAAGGCTTGCAAGGTTAAGTCCTTAGGATGACCAGGGCAAGACTACCCAAAGAACCAAATCAACGTTCCCGGTGCCACAAATGGCCCGCCCGATCATTCTTGCCACATGCCTCGATCGAAAACTATTTATCAAACCCCCAGTTGTTTACCACGCACCACGTACCATCAATATCATCACCAATAACACATGACACTTCTCAAAACAGGTTCCATATCTCATTAAGTCAATGTTATCAAGTATTTGTCAAAATCAGGTTAGGTATACGTGGCAGGTCTAAGCATTATACTACAACGGTCTAAATACCCAGGTTGGCAATTTAATAATGTCCAACTATTTAATCTACAACTAGGGTGACAAGGGGGTCATGGCATACGATCATTTATGTCAAGGTGGCATACAGCAACTAAGCAATTAACTATTCTCCCAAAATTAATTAAAGCATTTTTTAATTGAACTAGCATGTAATAATTTAAATCAAATTAATTTCAAAATGGGATCAACATGGTCAAAACACAACTTTCCTTCAAAGAGTACTTGTTCTTGGTCTTGAGCTGGCTCCTGGGTCAACACTTCTCCTTCGAAGCCCTCGGGTACTTCAATGTCTACTCGTAACGTGTGCAAATGGCAACCAATAAATAAAACAGTACACAAAAAGTATCCAAACATACAAATAAAGTCCATAAACAGATAGAGCATAATTTTATGAATTTTTAGGAATTTGAATCGGCAAAATCGGAGTTGAAACGCAAAACTTACGAGCATTTAAAGTTTAAATAATCAATTAAATAATATTACGGAGAAAAACTTTGGTTCAAAAATTAAATAAAATTCACCATTAGGTAGACCTCAATTTTATAAAAATTTAGAAATTTGAATCACTCAAATCGGAGTTAAAATGCAAAAGTTATAAGCGTTTGAAGTTTCAAAATTCAAATAAATCAATAATCCGAATTAATCCATTTATTTTTATATTGAAAATCCGATTAATGACGTCAGCATGACGTCAGCGCAGATTTTAATTTCCACCGAATTATTTTTCTATTGGAAAACCGGATTATGATGTCAGCATGACGTTAGCGGGCGCGTGGACTCGGTCCATGGTTCGGCTCGGGTCCACCGTGGACTCGGCCCACGGCTCATGTGCCTCTGACACGTGGGACCCACCAGATGACGTCACCTCTGACGTCAGCATGGCCCGGCCACAGCACTAACATGCGGCCCCACCGATGACGTCATGGGTGACGTCACGGTGCGGTTTTGCTCGGTCGTTGACACGCGGGCCCAGCGTATCAGTGACACGGGCATGCACGCGCGTACGCGGCTAAGGCACACGTGGCGCAATCTCGACTGTTGATTTGAAAATCGACGGCGCGGATTAGATCGAGGGTTTCACGCGTGGGTTTAACGCGGTTGATCTGGGCCGTTCGATCTAGATCGGACGGTCCAGATCGGCTAGGGTCTCACCGCGCCACGGGACAACGTGGCATGTCCCGGCGCGTGACGCGTGCACGGATCTACGCCGTTGGATTTGGATCCAATGGCTGGGATTAGATCCAATTACCACAACGTGGATCTGATACGGCTGACGTGGACGAACGTGGGCCGTTGGATCTTGATCCAACGGTCCAAATCTAATCTGGTTTCTACGGGTTTACGAAACGCGTGGACTCACCGTGGCCGTTTGATCTTGATCGGACGGCTGTCCGAGCTCGAGGCGACGATGGTGACGCGGCGGGGCTGCGGTGGCCGGAGACGGAGACGATGACACGCCCAACGGCGTTTGGACGCGATTCCGGCGAGGTGAAATATCCCCACGGGTGCGCCTCGGTCTGGGGATCTCGGAACTGGGCTCAGCCGCGGCGGAGAACGGCGGACGATGGAGGGGTGAAGCAAAAACCGTGGCGGAGGAGAGAGCAACTACGGTGAGCAATTGCGGGCCCGTCGGGGCATTACGGGCGGCGGCGGCTAGGGCAACGGCTGCGCGGGGTCAAGGCGGTCCTCGGGGTGCGACCCGGGCATTAAATACCCTCGGCGTCCGCGCAAAAGGTGGAACCCTAGGCCCACACGGCGGCGGAGTCCGACGGTGATTCAAACGGGAAAGACGCAATCTAGGCCGTACACGTGGCGCATCCAACGGCCACGATCGCGCGGGCGGAACCGGATACGGCTTGAACCGGTACTGGTTGATCTTGACCGTTGGATCTAAATCCAACGGTCCAGATCGGCTGATCTCTGGGTTAGTGCAGTGCGGGCGCACGTGTGCTACGTGGCTCAATGTGGGCCGTTGGATCTTGATCCAACGGTCCACGAGTCACGGATCGGTCCGGCTCGGCTAGGCTCAAACGCGGCGCGGTTGGGTTCGGGTCGGACTCGAACTCGAACTCGAGTCCGACTCAGGCTCGGTCGCATGAACTGTGCAACCAACTCGATTTTTCCAGCGATTAAAATAATCCGATTAACTTCTAGAAATTCATTTAATTCAAGAAAAATAGAAAAATACTCAGAAAAATTCCAGAAAATATTTTAGGACATCTGGGACTCAAATAAAATATTTCCAGCAAAAATTTATTTGCAAATTTTAATTCTTTAATTATTTCAAAAGGGAATAAATTCAAATAAATGTCAAATAAATCCAAATAAATTCCATAAAATTTCAAAAATTCACAAAAGTGCAAAATAACATTTAAATTCATGAAAACCAAAAATTGGGGTGTTACAGAGATTTTCCAGAAAATGATTTTTATTGTGTTTATAGAGATTTTATGACATCAGCATGACATCATAATTGTCTTTTTCAATATAAATTTAATTCCATTAAAAAATCAAAATAGCCGTGACACGTGTTGTTCTCTGAATGTTCCACGTGTCACAGTGACATCAGCGGTGACATCGTAAATATATTTTTTGTAGAAAAATATTTTGGATGAAAATCAAAATAGTTGCTGACATCATCATGACATCATATTTCCTATTGTCAGTACAAAACTAATTCAAGAAATTCAATTTATTCTTTTAATGTATTTTCAAACTTTGAATAGCTTGTTCTTCCTCACACGAACTCCGATTGAGGTGATTCCTAATAGAAGCAACGGTCCCAATCTTTCGATGAGAAGGATAAATCTCGACTTCTGTGGAGAGTCAACGTTAGCGGCCCGACTACAACCATCTAGGATGTTGCGCCTTAGCGACCGATACACCAACTCCAGAGGGTTATTGATATCGCCGGTGTGTGATCAACCTGACCACGAGGGTCTGGGTTCCTGCAAGCAATTGAAGAACTAGCAAGAATAAGATAACAAGCAATCTGAAATTGCGAATATGAATATTTAATTTCCAAACTGAAATTTGGAGTCTTGCAATTACGTGCGCAGGCGGCCTAATCGACATGCGTTTGCACAGACAGTAGCAAAAGCTAAACTGATTTACAAAGCAAAACTCAAGTCTCTTAGGTGGCCTATTGCCTCTATTATATAGTGGAGGGATGTAGCCAAAAACTAAACACTAAGCAAGGTGGTACTAAACTTGTAGTCATGCAACTTGGGCCTTCGTGGGCCGGTGGAGGGAGGAAGTGGTACCACAATTCATGGGCCGGCCTGAGAAGGAGTGGTGCCATGATGGGCCTTAGTGCCTCCTTGGCCCATCATGGTTGGGCCTCCTTGTTTCAACATGTTCTGGCCCGTGGGCCTTGGCGCCTCCTTGGCCCATCATGGTTGGTGCCTCCTTCTTTCAACATATTCTGGCCCATGGGCCTTGGCGCCTCCTTGGCCCATCATGGTTGGTGCCTCCTTCTTTCAACATGTTTGGGCCCATTTTGATCTGGTATTGTATCGGCACTTCTCCATAATTTGTGAGCACCATGTTGACCATTTGCTGGCGTGCACAACCTCATGTAATTGGTCCTTTCATCATTTCCTCTTGACGTGTAGGTGTCGGCGTGGCTGCATCGAAGAGAGTGATGTCCTCATCATCCTCCCCTTCTTGCATTGGAGTCATCCTCGACTCAAGCTCCTCCTCAGAACCCAAGTATAGCTTCAAATCTGCAACGTTAAATGCGGGACTAACCCCAAAATCCGCAGGCAACTCAAGCTTATATGCATTATCGTTAATCCGTTCAAGTACTTTAAATGGACCATCAGCTCATGGCATTAATTTAGATTTCCGTAACTCAGGAGAACGATCTTTGCGCAAATGTAGCCAAACAAGATCACCAGGTTCAAATTTTAATTGCTTTCTTCCTTCACTACCAGCAAGTTTATATTTAGCATTCATTCTTTCAATGTTCTCTTTTGTGGACTCATGCATTTTTATCATTAAATAAGCACGTTGCTTAGCATCAAAATTAATCTTTTCAGAAGATGGTAGTGGCAATAAATCAATTGGAGCACGAGGCACAAAACCATATACAATCTCAAAAGGGCACATCTTGGTAGTGGAATGTTTTGATCTATTGTAAGCAAACTCAACATGAGGCAAGCATTCTTCCCACATTTTAATGTTCTTTTTTAACACAGCCCTAAGCATGGTAGATAGGATTCTATTAACAACCTCAGTTTGTCCATCAGTTTGGGGATGACAAGTAGTTGAGAATAATAATTTAGTCCCCAATTTGGCCCATAGAATTCTCCAAAAATGGCTAAGAAATTTAGCATGTCTATCTGAAACAATTGTATTTGGCACACCATGCAAACAAACAATTTCACGAAAGAAAAGATCAGCAATATGAGTAGCATCATCAGTTTTGTGGCAAGGTATGAAATGAGCCATCTTAGAGAATCTATCAACCACCACAAATATATTATCCCTCCCCTTCTTAGTTCTAGGCAATCCTAAAACAAAGTCAATTGAAATGTCTTCCCAAGGTAAAGAAGGAACAGGGAGAGGCATATACAAACCATGGGGTTGAAGACAAGATTTTCCTTTCTAACAAGTTATGCAGCGAGCTACATACCTTTCAACGTCTCTTCTCATCTTGGGCCAATAAAAATGGCTAGCAAGTAAATCCTCTGTCTTTTTGACACCAAAGTGTCCCATCAAAGCACCTCCATGTGCTTCCTGCAAAAGCAACAAACGAATGGACCCAGCAGGAATGCATAGCTTGTTAGCTCTAAATACAAACCCATCATTAATGAAAAATTTGTTCCAAGTTTTTCCTTCTTTACAATTCAACAATACATCTTTAAAATCATCATCATGCACGTATTGTTGTTTAATCGTCTCTAATCTAAAGATTTTGAAATCACGCTGTGAAAGCATGGTATATCTTCGAGACAAAGCATCAGCAATAACATTATCTTTTCCCTGCTTGTGTTTTATGACATAAGGAAAATATTCACTGAATTCAACCCATTTTGCATGTCTACGATTTAGTTAGCTTGACTTCGAATATGCTTTAATGATTCATGATCAGAGTGAACGACAAATTCTTTGGGCCATAAATAATGTTGCCATGTTTCCAAAGTTTGAACTAGAGCATATAATTCCTTATCATAAGTAGAATAGTTCAAACTAGGCCCACTCAACTTTTCACTGAAATATGCAACAGGTTTTCCTCCCTGTATGAGCACACCGCCCAACCCGATTCCACTAGCATCACATTCTAATTCGAAAGTCTTAGAAAAGTCTGGTAGTTGGAGTAAGGGTGCATGTGTTAACTTATCTTTTAAGGTATCGAAGGCATCTTCATGTGCTTTACCCCAAACAAATGGCACTCCCTTCTTGGTTGTGACAACTCAGAATGTGACATTATAGTTTTCGGCATTACGGTACAACTTTGTATCGCGTTTTCGGGCCGTTTTCGGGTGTTTCGACCTTTTCGGGGAAACTTGGGCCTTGGGGGGATCTTTTTGGGCCTTAGGTGGGGCTCCTTGGCCCATGTGGGGAGGAGGGGGCTACCAACCTGCCCTAGGGCGCCCCCATGCGCGGATGCGCCCCACCTCCTCCTCTCCCTCCCATAGCCGCCACCCCCTCCAAGCCCTAGCCGCCCCTCCTCTCCCCTCCCATGCGCCACCCCCTCCCTCTCCTTCCCACCTCTAGCCGGCCCTAGCTCCTCCTCATAGCCACTCCGATCTCGCTGTCTAGGAGCCCTTCGTCCAAGGAGATCCGGCGTTCCCGGTGATTTCGGCGTCCCCGGTGATCGGCGGGAAGATCGGGCCACGAGGAGGCGGAGTTCGTCGATCGGGTGTCTCTCCAAGAAGAGGTAAGCCCCGGGGATCTTGGTTCTAGGGTGTAGGTGCTGGTTAGATGGTCAATTCCATGGTTAATCTTGGTTTTTAGGTGCTGTTCTGAGTTGAGATTAGGGTGTTTGCAATGGTTGTCTCACGTTCTGCTTCGGGCAAATTAGGCAAACGACCTAGGGTTTGAGTTTTCGCAATTTTAGAATCAGAATTTGGTCAGCCGCCTGTTACGAAAGTTGTCGATAACTTCAATACCTTTAATTGGACACCAAGAACGTCCAATTCCGCCCAGCCGTTTGAAAGTTATGATCGTTTTACCGAACGTGTTCAAATCTGTGACGTAATTGGGGCAGTAGAAGCCGAATCAGCCTTTGCCAATACTTAGAGAAAGCTAGGAAATTTCCTAATCTTTGCGATAATGTACTCGTTTACTTAATTTGTAGAACTAGAACTCAAGTTATGCTAGTTTGAAGCCTGCTGTCCCGGGGGACAGATTCTTTGTTTTTCGGCTTTGGGAGTAGTTTGCGAAGTCGGGGTAGATGAGCGATTGTGTACTATTTTGTGGGCACGATTTGAGTGTGTGGTATCTATGTGCAGGTGGTGTGACCCCGGGAGTGCCCTCATCCTCTCGCCAATCCGTCGCCCGCGGTTAAGGCAAGTGTATTGTAGTGGTTGCGGCTTAGGGAGCCGTAATGTTTGAATATGAGATGGTATACACATGTTTTATGATATGATGCCATGATTGATGTTTGCCTATGACATGATGAACATGATTTCATATTGATCATGATTTCGTTGTATTAAATGTTTATGCCAATCTTTACATGTTTATGTCATATGTGCATTCATAATGGAAGAGGCGTCCCATGCTGATGCGGGCCTCTGTGTTCACACGTAGTGAACACGAAAGACCTACCTCGTAGTCCCATCCACGGTTGCGCATGGGAGCGAGTCAGTAAGAGTAGGCACCCTCCATCTACGGGATGGAAGGGGAAAGGGGGTGCACGCCGACGGGTGTGCACTCGGCAATACCGGTATGTGCTTCAAAAGGATATGTGCATTGCATTGCATGAATGAAGTGGTTTATGAGATTATTATGATGTTCTATGAGATGCATATGAAGATTTTATTTGAGATGTTTATGATGATGTTATATGAGAGCATAAATGAAGTTCATGAGTTGATTCTCAGGATATGTGAATGGCATTAAGTATGTATGTGAGTTGTTATTGTTTTGGTATAATTGCAATATACTTACTGAGTGATGAACTCACGCTTGTATTTTATGTTGTTTTTAGGTACCATGAAACCGGCATGCGGGAAAGGGCATTAGCTACACTTCTACACGTAGCTTCACACTTATAGACAGTTTAATCATTTGGAGTCATGATAATAATGATTAGTGCCATGAAACTTGGTGTATGGCTTGGTTTGAGCTTAAGTTCATCGTTTGATTCGTTATAATTTGTGGAATGGTTGAATTCCCTATTTTAGACATAAGTGATGCTATATCAATTGTTATTGATGTTTTAGATGTCTCTTATCATGTTATATCTTGCCTTAGTATTACTGTTGTTTCAATTCATGGAAAAACAAAGGAGATGCTGCCGAAATTTTCGGTTTTAGCATTTGCACATTTGCTGTAATTTATCTTTATTTGTGGTATTTAGATGTTGTTTAGTGTATGTTTGGTAACATTCAGGCATACTAGATGCCGGGGTGTTACAGTTGGTATCAGAGTGGGCTTTAGGTCCGTGGAATGTGAATGTAGTAATTTACTCTAGAGTAAACTAAAATATTGACTTGAAAACGTAGAAACATGGCATAGGTTTACTTGTTAAAATTTGGCCTTAGGGCAATAACCTTAAAATCTGCAATAGTTTAGTTAACTAATTTAAAACTTGACACACTCTGATGCACAGTAGGAAGGGTATGGGTATCGATGCTATCCGCTTAAATATTGTATTTAAGCTTGATGTTAAATGCTGCATTTTGATGATGTATGATGTTATATTTATGAAAGTATTGATTGAGATGATATATGTTTGATGTAGTAATGTGGTGGTGCCGGAGGTTTCCGGTCACCTTCTATTGTTTGTAGTAATATTATGCGGAGTATTGGTGTGGCCAATGAGAGCCATCACCAAAAGACTATTAACCTCCCGTAGGGAGAGTGCTTATCCTTTCTGTCGTAGACCGTGTAGTTGGTTGGAGTTGATTAGAAAAGTTGATGGTGGATCCTTTTGAATTTCTTTTACCGTTTTGACGATCGGTGTGGTTGGTTTTCTTGGTATTAGTTGATTGAAATCAAAAGAAAAGTGTGTGGGTATTGGATTCTTGCGGATTGTTCCATAGGCGGTTTGTGGTTTTGACTTCCTTGGTTGAAGACGAAGAAGAAGAGTTGTGTGTTGCGCGTCTTTTGGTCGCAATCTTTGTTTTGACACCCGGTTTTGTTGGTAATGGTGGACTATCTTGGGGAGGAAACATATGTGGTTGTTGTTCTCCCTATCTAAGAAAATATTGAAGTTTCTCCTTGTGCAGACCTTAAGTTGGGTGGCGTTAAGTTTGAATCTTTATCGAAAAAGAATTTGGTGGAACATTTGTTTTTCCTGGTGCCTCCATCTTCTTTCTTGGAAATTGTAGATCTTGAGATTTCTTTAGGAGTTTTGGCTATCAGAGTTGGAAATTTGAGAGTTGAGCTCTCCTGCATGTTTGTTGGAGTTTTGTTTTTCTTCCTTGCCTGGAAAGGAGAAATTGTTCATCGGTGTTCCTTCTTGTTCTTGAGCTATGGTTTATGGAATGACATGTTGCTAAGTTAAATTGTGAGTTGAATCAATTCAATGTGATTATTATCTCTATCTTGAGAATAAATAGACTACTAGTGTTGTAGTTTACTCTGTAGCGAGAATGATTAAATGGGTTAATATACATGCTTAGAATCTGTTGCTTTGCTTTAAAAGTGCTTATGATCCTCGTTAATGTTTAAAGTTTAAACCCTGATGCATAGTTAGAATATTAAGATGATGTAAATTAAGATGATGTAATTAAAGAAATCTTGCTGGTTGTTTAAAGATGTTCTAATTTAACGTGTTAGTAGAGAAATTCAATCATGCTGGCTTGTGACCTTAACTTGGAAGTTGATTAGAGTTGCTATTTATGTTGTTGCAAACCATTAGTATATTTGGAAGTGTGCATAAGTGTTCCTATAATGCTAGTACCGAAGTCAATTGGGAAAACATAGGTCTTGTTGTTGTTTTAAGTACATTGTGCTGATCTAACTTATTAAATTTATTTATAGTTGAAATATGTTGGGTAGTGGCAATTGTGTTATAACCTATGGATAGAGTAACTAAAAACAATGCGGTTGTTTTTATGATTTTGCTCAATTATTGATATTAATGACTTAGTAGTGGTGGTCCATTGTGTAGATTACTTGTTGGAAACAATTGTTAAGGAGGAGGTTATTGTAACATGTTGTGATGGAGTGAACTCTGGATAATTAACCTGATGTAGAATTTTATCCTGAATGAATGCATGTCTTAGAATCATAGTTACGAATTTTGTCTTGTAGAGATAATATTGACTTGTTGAAGTCATTTATCGATTGAACAAGTTTCAATTGTCCAGATGTTGACGTATGGTTGGTATAAAAATTGATAGGTTGATCATGCTTAAGTATCTGTTGAAGTACTATGTTTGAAATATAGAATACGTTGTTATATGATGTGTTGGTCTGTGGGGATCATGATGAGGTAGTATTGGTTAGATGCCTTTTGATAAGCATCATAAACTTTAATTAAAAGTGTTGGGAATGGTAACTAGAGAAAGAATTTGTTATGTAAATTTTGTTAAATCCGGTTGGACCTTCTCAATGAGTAAGTAGTGAATTTTGAAGTCTTTAATGAAAAGCGTAGTGGAACACTAGAGACGGTTGTATTTATGCTAAGCTGGTGTTTAAAACCTTTTTGGACTGGTTTGTGTGTTTGCTAGTTTGGTTGAATGCTTTCGGGCAAGGTATTCCTTATGTTGTATTTCAGAGTTTCCCTAAAACTCCTAGAAATTGGTGCCAATCTTTGGTTTTGGCGAATTTGTTTAGTTTGTGTTGTGAGTATGGGTTTACACCCAAAAGTCTTTGAGAGGATCGCGCTCTTTCGCGTTCTCACTGAATTACCTTTGGAATAAATGCTTAAAAGGAAGCAGATGGTCATAATGGGTTGTGTTGGAAACTTTTGAGTTGAGCCCTTGATGTGTAACTCTATTTGGTTAGAGTTGGAGTTATTTGGAAAATGTGTCTGGTGTGCGTGTGCTTCACAAGGGTGGATTTTTATGAATGTTTCATGAGCGATTTGTTAGTGAAGTGTTTGATTTTGGAGTCGATGTTCTTTTCCAAAATGTTGATTTTGGTTAGAATGCGAGGTTTTGCAAGTTTAGCTTTCAATTAATGGTGGATTATGACACGATATGGTGTTTTACTATTAACTATGATGCCGTCGTAGTTTATCTGAATTATTGCAATCATCAATGTTATGGGTGTTTCAATCATGTGGTACCGAAGAAGAAGTCTTTTGGTGAATGACTATTCGGTATTGTTGTTACATGAAGAATTAATGGTGAATAGGAATCATGACATCATTTGTATATACTTAATCATAAAGAGTCGATGAGCCAAGTCGGTGAGAAAGTCATATATGGAAATACGACTAATCCGGAGTGCTCTTGAAGAGTGCATTTATGTCATGAATCGAGATTTCCCTTGCTTTCTAGTATGAAAAGAAAAGAATGAATAATTTTTGGTATTTTGGCTGTGGTATAGGAGATTTGTGTTTCCTTTGCGATTTGGCTTAGGAAAGTAAATGAGTGCTCATTGAATGTTGCCGAATTCTTTCCAAAGTGGTTTTTTCGCGCTTTGGGGTTCGAGTTGTTTTTATGGATCAATGGGGTTCATGGTTTATGGTTGAGTATGCTAAGGATGTATACTCTTGGGCTTGGTTGGTTGCGTGAAAAGATTGTGAGGGCGAGACCCTCTTAAGAAAAGAGCCGATTGTGGTTTGGTAAGGTTTTATAGTCCTAGCTTGGGGCTAGGTGCTGGACATTAGTGGTATATCCTGCGACTAGACGCACGGAGCCTGGCAAGCCGAGGGGCACCATAATCCAAGGTGACATGGATGAGGCCGATACGGTACGCGGTTTGCGGAAGTGTAGATTATGCAACCAACCTGGCCACGACCGTAGGAGGTGCCCAAATCAAGTGTAAGGTGTAATGGCCCGTTGAAATCATGCTCCGATGTAATTTCTATCTTTATGGATTGTCTTTCTCATTGCTGGACTTCACTTGTGGTCTTACTTATTTATGCACTGAATGAGTATATGAATTGCACTTGTGGTCTTACTTATGCACTGAATGAGTATATGAATTGCACTTGTGATCTTACTTATTTATGCATTGAATGAGTATATGTTTCCTTGGTGTTCATTCGCACAACATGTGATGGCGGCAGCACCACTTCCCAAGCATTTGCGTTCCGATGTGGATGAGCATCATCGCGCACGGTCCATTTCGGCCGATACTGAGATACGATATGTCATTTGCTTACATAGCACTACATGAATGTGATTTTACCTAACACCCATGTCCTTGTTATGAAGTTATCCCATCTATCAGCACGGCCGGTGCACAAGATCAAGGCGTTAGACTATCGTTTCCACATCCCTCTTGCCAGAGCAGGCCTTCTACCATTCGTGCTAACGATGGATGGCGGCATGAACATCCCGCTCCCCGCCATTGATCGAGCGCTCCTGGCTGGTCTCATGGATCTTTGGTGTCCTGAGATGCACACTTTCCATTTTTCTTCGGTGAGATGACAATTACATTGAAGGACGTGCGATGCTCACTGGGCTACCCATAAGGGGACGGCCCCTGGTTGTGCGACGACCCAGCAAGCAGCTGTGGCAATACCATGTCACACAACGGTAATTTACATATTTCAATTGAATTTTCGTACTATGAATTTTTGACTCCCATTAACGACGCCGATATTGCAGGTTTGGTATTCAGTACGACGATCACGCTCATGGCGTGTCCATGACTTGGCTGCGCGGTCTCCAAGAGTATCATCCGTGCCCACCAGATGCTGATGAGGACACTCTGGCACGCCACTACGAGGTCTATCTGTACTACCTGCATGGAGGGGTTATGTTCACCAACAGTGCGGGCAACTACATCCTACCACACCTCATATGGGTGGCTCGTGAGTTGGTGGCTAACCAAGAAGATATGACATCGTACAGTTGGGGGTTCGCTCTTTTGGCGGATACGTACCGTGGCTTGTGCGAGGCATGCAAGCGGCAAACAGCCTATGGTAATCTCACCGGTTCCTTGCAGTTGCTTCAGATGTGGAGCTGGGAACACCTCACAGTCTGCTAGCCGTACGTCGAGCGACCATTCTACCCTTTGATCATCGAGGAGCATGTGCCTAAGCCTACTCGGCCAACTATGGGGTACCTACGCTCGTTTGAAGTGGTCGCCTTGACAAGACCACATGAGCTATGTGACTATCAGGAGCGACCTAGACCTGCTGACAACCGATCATGTGATGTGGGATCCATGGCGGCCGAAACGATGGGGTGACATTGCCTTCGGAGGATGTATCACGGCATGGTGCAGGATGGACAGTGCGCTGTGGATGACCACCTGCTTCGTCCTGTATATGAATGTAGTGGAGGTGTACTCACCAGAGAGGGTGCAGAGACAGTTTGGATACCGGCAACCCGTTCCTGTTCCACCACCCCAGGACACCGGCAGATCACATGGGTATGCACAACTTCACTATAAATGTCACTGTATTGACACCATTCTGAATCTAATAACTTCACTAACACAGGAGGAGCGCGAAGGGCAGCGATGGGTCCGTCGACTGGACAGCCGTGCACGAAGGCCACATTGACCGGTGGCTTTCCACAGCAGAGCATGAGGTTTTCCCTCCTTTGGGGTTGTATGTCCCCAGGGACTACGATGCTACCTGGCGTGGTACAGGCCCCGGACGTGTGCAACATTAATCAGCGGGGAGGTCCAGGAAGCAGCACGTCCCTACCAGGAGGACCGGGTTCGCCACCTACACGTGTTGGTAATGGCATGTTATTATTAGTTATTCATTCCATATTTTTACTAACATCACGTACTGACAAGTCTTCCCCGTGATGCAGACAGAAGAGGACTACTACCTTTATACCTAGGTAGAGTAAGTGGCATCGCAGCCTAGGACGAGCTCGAGTGCACCAAGGCCATAGTACTCGGCTTCGAGAGGGGCACGACTGTGGTCTGCTATTCGTGCTCTTGGAGGTTGACCACGAGGTCACAGACGGGGCAACGACGTACCCGTCATGGATCCCGCACTTAGCTTGGGCATGCAGTCCGTGAGTTGCCATCACTCCGTAGGCGCGAATGTGCAGGAGGCCACCCGACGTGCATCGACATCCGTTGGTCGTAGCCATTCATCGTGGCGTCACTCAATCCTCCCGACTGAATTTGAGCGTGAAGCATGTCAAGAACAAGCCGGTACCTCCGTAGCAGCTAATCAACTGCGGTACCACATTACTCACCTTCGTATGTGACAGAGGGCAGCTGGCTGCCCTGGAGTGACCCAGGAGCTTTCGACTTCGAGCAAATGTCTGCCCCTACTTATACTGAGTTACTTGGCATGCAGTTCGATGCCCCTTCTACGGACCAGCCGGGCACCTCGCAGCCTCCGGCATACGTGCTACCCACTTCTTACCAGCTGGGTCCCTCGATGCCTTCGGCACACGTGCTCCCTACGGATCCCCTGCCTACGGAGGAATCAGCTGAGTGGTTCGGCCTACACCAACAACGGGGGGAGAGTACACATTCGACTATAGGCAGCCAGGAGAGACTAGGCAGGGGCCATTCCAGGCTCCTGGACAGAGATACACACACCCGTCGAATGTGTACACCCCTGAGGACTGCGTCAGGAGGCAACGAGGACGCCGATGATGGAGTTTGTATGCGTTTCTTCAACTATTTGTCATGTGTTGTACTATGATGGAGTTTGTATGCGTTATTGTTGTAAGCCTTTGCATGTAATGCTAAATGCAATGTGGCAACTTTCTTTGCGTTATTGTTGTATTACGATGGAGTATGCGTTATTGTTGTAAGCCTTTTCGGCAGTTCGATTTCTTTGAAAGGTTAAGCGTTTCTCAAATTTCTTTGCATGTGAATCAGACTCGTGCAATAACCGTTAGCACTTAAGCCTTTTCAGCAACCCGTAAAATGTCATGTTCAAAGGTTATTTTTTAAAAAAAAACAGACCAGATTTTCTCTACGATATACGTACTACCATATTATGCAAAAATATCTCATTTACAACTCTCTTTGCATACAAATTCTACTCGCGCAATAACCCTAAGTATTATAGGCGTGCGCAAACCCTAACGACGAAGGATTTTTGACTGCCCGTAGAAAAGCATGTTGTTAGTTATTTTGTGGGTCGAATGGAGCAGATTTGCTATTTCGTATACAGACTACCATATTCTGCAAAAATATCTCATTTACAACTCTCTTTGCATACAAATTCTACTCACGCAATAACCCTTAAATACGGAGACATGCCCATCATATTCATTCCACACTCAAACGTTGAGCATTTCATATCCTCTTCCTCCTCTTGCTGATATCCTCTTCTGCGTAATCACACTTCTGTGTTCTTTAGTTGTGTGAAGGCCATGTCTCAAACATCGAGCTCAGCGAATCGGAGAGCCATTACACTTGCCAATGCAAGGTGGGTCAATTGCCTTAATTGCCATGTGGAAGCTAATGTGTTGTACTCCACCACTCCGACAAATTACGGTCGGGTGTTCTATAAATGCCCTAATTACTCTGTAAGTAGAAATGTAGTTCGATTTCTTCATGTTTTGATGATTATTCTCTTCTGAGTTCCACTTTCTTTACATGGTCTGAAAACATGTTCACATCGTCATGTAGTCTGCAGGATGTCAATATTTTCAGTGGGTGGACACGCTGAATACATCGATAGAGCGTCGTAGTAGCACTGCACCAGAGAGGATGCTGCCCGGCGTAGAGCAGAGAATGGACCCAACGGTCGAGCAGATGAGGAACCCAACGCTCAAGCAAAGGCTTAACAGGTTGACCTTAAAGGTGGAGCGCATTTTAGATCATATCAAGTGGCTAGAGAAGATGAAGTATGTAGTTACCCTTGTGATAATTTTGTCTGCAATTGCGAACTAGTTCGTGTTGCATGCGTCACGTATGTTAACTTTTTTTGTATGTCATGCAATGCAATCGTTCCATTTGTTTCATCGATTTTCTCTCATTTTTGTACCAAAATTTTCTAGTATATTCTTTATCTACCATATTCTAGTATCATAGTCCACAGCAACCATTAACACTTAAGCCTTTTCGGCAACCCGTAAAATATCATGTTGAAAGGTTATTTTTTCCAAGAATGGTCCAGATTTGCTCTTCGATATACGGACTACCATATTCTACAAAAATATTTCATGTACACCTTTCCTTGCATTTAATTTCTAGTAGCGCAAAACCTGTAAGTATCATAGTCGACAACAATTGTTAAAGCTTAAGCCTTTTCGGGAGCCCGTAAAATATCGTGTCGAAAGGTTATTTTTTTCAATAATGGTCCAGATTTGCTCTTCGACATACGGACTACCATATTCTACAAACATATTTCATTTACACCTTTCCTTGCATTTCAATTCTAGTAGCACAATAACCCTAAGTATCATAGTCTACAACAACCGTTAACGCTTAAGCCTTTTCGGCAGCCCATAAAATATCGTGTTGAAAGGTTATTTTTCACAAGAATGGTCAAGATTTGCTCTTCGATATACGGACTACCATATTCTACAAAAATATTTCATGTACACATTTCCTTGCAATTAATTTCTAGTAGCGCAAAAACCCTAAGTATCATAGTCGACAACAATCGTGAATGCTTAAGCCTTTTCGGCAGCCCATAAAATATCCTATTTAAAGGAAATTTCTTCGAAGAATGGACCATATTTGCTCTTTGATATATGGACCACCATATTCTGCAAAAATATTTCATATACACCACCTTCCTTTGCATGTAAATTCTACTTGCGCAATAACCGTAAGTATCACAAGCTGCACGTCCTATTACCCTCAGTCAAAGCTGCACGACCTATCACCCTCAATCAAAGCTGCATGACTTGTCACCCGCAATGAAAGCTGCATGACCTGTCACCCGCAATCAAAGCTGTATAAAGCATTCTGGCTGAATATGGGAGAGATTGCCTGTCTAAAGCTGTGGCCATAGCCAGCCTCATGTCCCATCACATGCAAAGTTGTAGAGGAATCTGATGCTCGCGGATTTCAATTTCTCTTAAGTCCGCCACTCCCTAGTATGACTGGCTATTTAAGCCCCAGTGGTTGCCTCCTATTAATCACAGCAAGCAAGCAAGCTTCAGGCCAATAGGATGGAGGATGAAACATGGAGCACAAGCTCGCCAGCCAACCAACTAGTGCCAATGGAGTCCCCCTCGCCCCCAAGGCGCAACCTTCTCGAAGACATCCCCGAAAGCACGCAGGTCCCCATGTGCCTATGTGGGGATCCTTGCCGGTTCAAGAAGTCTCTAGACAATTCATACACCTACGGTATGAGGTACTGGAGCTGCTACACCAACGACTCCGAGCCAACGCTGGAGATGCGGATGTGGCGAAAAAGCCCGGTATGTTCGTACTCGCATTTGATATTACATCAAATCGTGCAAACCTTAATACTATAATACCATCTGCTGCCACCAATTGCAGCCTCCATTGTGCGAGTTCATCAAATTCTACGATGCGGAGCAGACTCCTGAGATGGAGAGGATGAGGAATTGGGAGTACTCACATCGCAGAGCTATGGTAGAGCAGCAGTGGCGTGAGTAGGACGAGTAGGAGAAGCGCATGAAGCATCACGAAGAAATGCGTGCAAAGAGGGAGGCCGAACGGCAGCGCCTGGCGGTCGAGCGGGAGGTCGAGCGTGAGAGGAAGCACGAGAGGGCGGCTAGGGCCAGGGCGGCAAGCACCGATGGGTTGCGCAAAGTGAAATATCCCCGGTGCACTCAGTAGTGTACCAGAAGGGCCCTTGTTGTTTCGTTTACCTAAGGCATGTTAAACTTTAAGCCATTATTGCCGCCCATCTGTAACCCCGATGTTTGTTTCCCGTAATCTCTCAACTATCAACTATCTTACGGCCTGCCGAAAATGCTTGCGTTATAGTTTGTTACAGACTATAATACTTAGGGTTATTGCGCTAGTGCATTTTAGATGCAAAGAACAAAAATGGTACAGCGAATACAGGTGGTTTTTTTTTTGCAAATACGGTGAACTGTTGTGTCGAATTGAAAATACGCGGTTTCTTTTGTACTGTATTCAAAAATTGCTGATTAAATGATTTTATTTAAAAATACAATATTCTTTCATGATATCTTTATTTATTTTCTCTCAACTATATGTATTTATTCATTAACACCCACAAAAGTATTAGTATCATTTATCTTTCAAGATATTTAAGTGGATTATCTAAGTTATTTCCTTTCATACCTTTCTCAATTTTATTGTAATCTTAATCTTTGCGTAAAATCAAAATACACTTTATATTTATCTTAATCTATATATAAAATCAAAATACACTTTCTTTATATTTTTATATTTTTAGACGACGAGAGTATCACATTTTATATCTTCATCCATCATGATTCCTTCCGGGTCACAGATGCAACTTGCAAGGCTAGTTAGACAAAAAGGAGTATTTCAAGTTCCAACATCCGGAAATCATACCCAAGACATTCAGATTTTGGGAACAAGTCATCACTTATATGGCACAGGGTGGTACGAGTCAATCATGTACTTAGCAGATCGTGAAAGCAAGGAGGTGGTTCTGTCGTGAAGGTCAAGATCAAACATCATGTACTGCATGCACCGACAGCCATCGTACCCTGTATTCGCTATGGGGTGGGCCGAATACAGGGCTCCCTGTATTCGTTAGGTGATGTGGCATCCAAGGAGTATTAGCTACGTGGCACTGAGTATACACCGTATTCGCTATTTCATAACGATTATACACTGTATTCGTTATTTCATTTTGTGTTTATATGTTTTCGCGAAATGGTAGAGCGAATACAAGTAGTTTTTTGGCAAATACGATCAACTGTTATATAGAATTGAAAATACGGACACTGTTTTGTACATAATTCAAAATTTGCCCAAAAACCAACACAAGAAGATCTCTCAAAGATCGAGATGTACGTATACCATCCATCCATATATCCATGCGTGCATTTCTCGAGAATTTTCATGCGACAGGAGCTAGCATTCAGACTAGGTTGGGAAACCGGGTATACACATAGCATTCAGACGAGCTACACATAGTATACTCGGTTTGTGAGAAACCGGGTATGTTTTCCATAACCAGTTTTCCAGATTTCAAATACGCAATATCCGGTTTTTGAAACTCCGAATACGCAAAAACCATAATTTGAAATTCCGGGTATTTAAAACCGGAATTTCAAATTCTGGGCATGATTGGTTTTTCTATAAATACACAAAAGTGTTGTATTGTTTTGTAAATATAGGTCAAAAGTTATATCAAATACGAAAATTTCCTTCAAATAGTGACATTTGCAAACTAGCTTAATAATTGTTATTCTAACTGAACTCCGTATATGGCAAACTTTTATCCCATGTAGTAGCATGAGCTAGAGCACAAGCTCTTAATATATCCTTCAAAATATGATGCACTCTTTTAGTCTAACCATTTGTTTAGGGATAATATATTGTATTGAAATTTAAATAAGTTCTCATTGCTTTATGCAATTTATTACAGAACTTCAAGGTAAACTAAGAATATGTATCTGACACTATCTTCTTTTGAACTCTATACAAACAGATAATCCTTGACATATACAACTTTACTAAATAATCTTCAATGTAATAGTCTTAGCTGGTATGAAATAGACAACTTTATCGGACGATCTTCAGTGTAATAGTCTTAACTGGTATGAAATTGGCAACTTTGACAGACGATGTTCAGTGTAGTAGTCGTAACGGGTCCGATTGAACTGGTGGGTCGGTGTGCAAATTGGGTCCCGGTTTGATTTTCATAACTATAGCTACAAGCATGATTGCAATTTGTTCTCTGGCAAAGATTCCGTGTTTCCGCATGGCAGCAGGCATGAGATGTTATTATTTGTCATAGTGTTAGATGTCTTTGCAATTGTAACATTATACTCCATGGTAGTACGCGGCAAAGTTCAATAGTTAAACATATATTTGGCTTAATGTTTCTCATTCTTTCTCCCTTCCATATCAGGAACATGGTCTAACAGGCTCCTCTGAGTTTGCTCCTTAATTTCGTTTGAAGATTACAAGACGCGCACGCACAAGCATATATAACAGCAAGCAGAAATACCACATGTCCATTTAATATTTAGTAAATTTATAGAATTGTTACAGAAAACATGGCAGATCCATTTAAGGTTCCGCAAAACGTATGTTCTAATACTACTACGCAAAGGCTCATATTAGACACCTTATCACAGACGATTTTAAACACACATCATCTGTGATGAGTCCTGGACATATCACAGACGGTTTTATCTACGAACAGTCTGTGATAAGTTTCTTATCACAGACGACGATTTGAACCACTAACCGTTTGTAATAAGGTTCACTACATCACAAACTGTTTTATCCACAAACCGTCTGTAATGTGGGTCGTCATTACAGACGGTTACAAACAAGAACAATTTGTGATAAATAAATCATCACAGGCGGTTCACAAATATAACCGTCTATGATAAAGAGCTCATCGCAGACGGTTCATAAATAGAACCGTTTGTGATGAATGGATTATCATAGACGGTTCTAGCTTGGAACCGTCTGTGATGAATTTATTCATAGACAGTTGAAAAACTGTCTGTAATGCTTATAAGTCATCACTGACAGTTTGATACAGACGGTTCACAAAACCATCTATGATGTGATTTGTGAATCGTCTGTGATGAGAGTTTGTGCAGTAATGTAAGTAGGTCAGGAACCACTAGTTATTTGCTGGATCAGACACGTCGATCGCAAATAACGCACGCTGTCCACGTAACTCAAGTGCAACGAATCGCGGGTGCCAACTCCATCAACATCACACGTCCGCACTGCACTGCTGTACATCTGAAACGACTTGAAATACGAGGAATCGATCTTCTTCTATAAAAAATACTTCTCCCTACGTACACCTCTTGTTTTGCAATTCCAATCTTCCATTATTCTTTTAGTAACCGACACAGGGCACTCCCGAGTTCCGAGCAGCGGGGTCTCGATGGCTTGTACAAGTCCGCAGGGTAAGAAGTAAGAAGCCCTGTGAGCTGGCGCCAAACATGGCCCCATAAATTAATATTTTTTGCTATATAAGATAAATAAGATATTTATTTTAAAGCATTAATGTTTAATTAAACGTCTATATTTAGCAGATGCTTATGTGTATATAAGTATCCATAAAAAAGATGTTTGCATTGGAGATCTTAACTCTAAAATATGTGTTTCATGATATAATATTGTTTCTCTCTTTAAACATTTATCTAAATATTTTTTCATTAAACATGGCCTAATTAGGCCAACCTACACGCCCTTCCTGTGCTCCACATGTGCCTGTTAATCTCCTTTTAACTATTACTCTTCTACCCTTGGATTGTATCACAATCTGCAAGTGTGCGCATTCCTATTTTTGTCCATGGCAAGGAATTAATACTCCGCATATTGCTTATTAGACTGGGAGAAGGCAGCCGACTAAGCTAGACACACTACTCAATAATACAAGTTACATGAATTTTAAAATAAATAAAAATATAAGTAATCATTATTTACTTTTCATTCCATACTAAGAGTATTACTTCTTTGCATCAGCCAGCTTTCAGCACAACCAGACCGATCAAAAGCCCTTTTTCTGGAAGAGAAGGACAGGAAAGGAGAGCACCGTTGCATGTGGCGAACAATTATCTCTCGATCGAAGCCTTTGGGCATGCCATTGAGTTTGGCGTGCTGTAGCACATGGATTGCTGCCATTGATGGTGAGCTATACTAAATGTATGTAGGCACATGGAGGAGGAAGAGAAAAAGAGATGAAAGAATATAAAATTTGAGGTAAAACATAAGATCAGTTCTTCAATTACGGTCTGTACAATGACGTTTTAACAATTCAGTCTCCTGCCAAACTGGCACCTCTTGATTTTCTAGGCTAGAGGGACTAAACGACGCGAACCCGTCAGCTAACCAGTTTTTGTGGTGTTCGGAAAGTGACGTTATCCTATCACCTCGCAATTCTCTTTAATTAGAAAAGAAAATTGTACGAATCTTAAAGCAACGTTGGTTATCAGCTGTTCCATATCGCTGATACTCATCGTTTGCTGATGCTAAACTTCATTTGTCACCGTTTGCTTCCCTTTCTTCGTTTTGCTTTGCCACCGTTTGCTTCCCTTTCTTCCTTTTGCTCGTTTTTTATTCGAGTATACTACCAAGCACCAAAACATGGCTTCTGATGTGCAGGATTCAAAAGGTTGGCCAGCTCAACTTCTAGCACCTGACACCCAAGTACAGCAACCTTAAGCTTTCTTCTTGTGCACGAATTAAAAGTGAAAAATCAGAATGAATCACACAGCACAAAAAATGGTGTTCTCCACTTCTTTCCTATCGGTGCTATAGGCTATAGTTGATGTCCTTGCTGTCAAGCCTGGAACATTCTACTTTCCTTGTAGTAGAAGCTGACCACTATGGCATACACTGATATTTTCATGCTCTATTCAGCCATTGAGAGTGCAACAATTTACAAGAGAAAAAACATTATTTTTTCTCTCCAATCAAGAAATACTACCTACATGAGACAATTTCAATCCATGTGACGACACCATTTTCTACATTTTAGACAAATAACTAATTTTTTCCTTACTCATGTAATCAGAAGATGATCAACAAATTTTCTTTAGAGAAGAATTATGGTGAAACAAAAAATCTGTAAAGAGAAATATCTAATACAGAACCCCAACAACAAATCAGTGCTGTTTATTGGCTTAATTGATCAAGGGCCTCCAAGAGTATAGGCCTGAACCGGTTGCAATCAAGCGTAACATTCTGCTTATCCATGAAGGTCTGCCTGATGAAGTCAAATCCATGCTTGTGGAATGAAAGCGGGTTTGTGAAGATCTCATGATCCAGGGGGTATTGATCAGTGAGGCTGCTTTCGTGCACACCGATGCTGTACTGCTTGTACCGCAGGCCCATTTGCTCCGATGGGTTGCCGAAATCAATTTGGGATATCCAGTCTAGGCCACCCCACGGCACAATCTGAATTAAGGTTGCATTAGGTGGCAAGAACACACAGTTTGTAAGCCCAGCACCATGGACACCCATCATCACATCGACAGAGTTAACTACAGCGGCGAAATGGGAGAGGTTAGAGCTCACATTGGCCTCTTCCACCACAACCTCATAACCCATCGCTTCAGCCATTGCAACAATCTCATTGAGATTAAGAAACATCCTTGTCCTCTGCCTGGAGATAATGAGCAGTCTCGGTTTGATCTTGGGGTTCTCACCAAGCGTGGTCACTGCATCCTTAGGCAATGAGTAGGTCCTGCGCATGAACCTGTTGAAATCCACCATTGAGTAATTGTGTGGAGCTTTTGACGAGTCAATTGTGAACTCCATGTAAGCATGAAGGCCAACTATGGCATGCTTGAAGCAATGCACTTGATTATTGTTGTTGAAATCAATCAAGGGGTACTTGGATAGCTTCTCGAACACCACTTTGTACTTCCTTGTCCACCAGATAGCCATGTCTGTTATTAGGAATTGAACCTCACCATTGAACTCACTTGCAGTCGTGAAAAGAGGGACAAGCACATCGGTGAAGTCATGAAACAGATTTCCAGTATATCCAGTCAGAGCAAAGACCACGGCGGGCACATTGTGGTGCTTCGTACACTCAAGCGCCACTTTGCTTGATTTCACTGTCAGCTCTGTAATATGGCTGAGGCAGAATTTATCACCTTTGCGAGGGTAAGGCTTAATTTTCCATAGCTCATCTCTCCTTGAACCGGCAGGTTCCATGTACATGACAGAACTAGCATTCGGGTGAATCCTAATATTGCCTCGCATCTCGCAGACATTGGCTCTGAAGTTTGAGAAATCACACAGCGGTTCCTTCTCTGTCTCCACATTATCCGTGGCTGAAAAATGGAGTATCATCATTGAAACAGAAGAAATAGAAAGAGTTGGATATATCGATATCCCACTGTGAATATGCAAAGCACCCTTTAGTTTAAGGATGAATTAATTGACAGTCAAGTGGTTAATCAATCAATTCTTTGGACTGTGACCAAAACCACCAGATTCAGATGATACATTGGTCTCATCGCATACGATTTTGATTGAAGATACAAACCTGGTAGCTGAGATCTGTCCCCGCCGTCACTCTTGTCTGCATCTGTTTCAGTCTGTTTTGCCATCTGCAGACAACAACGGCAAGCCCACCACACCCAGCAAGAACAAGTACCAGCACTGTTAACAAGTACCAAAACGGCTGTACGAACAGTTAGACCAAGAAACACTAGTATCAGCGCCTGCTACCTTCTTGCTTGCCGTTGTCACTGTCCTTGACGTCACGGATGGTATAATTGGAAACAGTTGGGAGGGTCACCTTGTCATGCTCTTGGTGCCCCTCCTCTCCTTTCTTCTCTTCACCGCCACCACCTACAATAGGGTACAGATCCCACCACCAAAGTTTCACATATAAAACAAGCATCAATTCAAAGAGCACCAAACTCTTCCGATCTCAGACCCGTGAATCAAATCCGAGCAGAACGAACTCAGTGATCATCCAACGACGGAGCTAGACAAAGAAATTATTGAAGGATCGGAAGGTGACGGCTCACCTAGCAGTTCAGATGCAGTGGCCACCTCCTCCTTTTTGCCCTGTTCGGGCTCACTAGTGAGCATCCGCTTCTCCTCCTCACTGGTCCCTGTCATAAAGAGAAGCGTTGGTACCATTCGACATCTTAATCGAAAAAGTCTAAGATAAACAGGTACACTAGTAGAGGCTAGGCCCCAAGATTTGGCGATGGGAAGGTGGTAATTAGCTCTAAAGATTTCACCTTTGGCGTTGGCGTCCTCGCCGTCGTTGTCATCCACCACCTTGCTGGGATCCTCGGCGGCGGGGAGGGTGTCAGCGGATCTCCGGAAGTCGGCGTCGACCCGCTGGCGGATCAGTAGCGACCGCGGCGCCTGGTCCACCGACAGCCGGCCGTTTACTGCGAGCGCAAGAATCGGGCGAGCACTTTGGTTAGCATCGATCCCAAGAAGACGAAGAAATAGTGGAGGTGGCGGTGGCGCCGCGTACGGTTGAAGAGGAGGGCGTCGGGTTTGGAGACGACAACGAAGGTGAGGGTGACTAGGAAGAAGCCGATGACGAGGGCGAGCAGCCGCAGCCGCCGCGACTCCTGCCTCAGGCTCCGGACGAGCTTCACCCGTTCCCCCGGCTTCATCTCCTCCTCCCTCCTCGCGCTTCTTGCCCTCCCACTACACTACCCACCTAGCTAGCTATCTCGCTCGCGAGGAGAGAGAAGGCATGGACCATGGATTAGAGTGGATGCGAGAGGAGACGAGGAAGCATTCGAGCGTGAGTATTGACCGCGGACGGAGTGAGGTGGGAAAGGGGCGAGTTACAGGGTTTCAAAAATCGCAGATAATCGCGAGGAAATCGGGAAAATCGGTTGAATAGGTGAGGTAAGAAATTCAAAGCCATGAGGAAAACCGGTGAGATTCAAATTTGAATTCAAAAATTTTGAAAAATTTGAGAAAATTTGTCCAAATGCTGGCTAAAATTAGTATTAATAAGTTTGTATCATTTGGGATAAAATTTAGATAAAAAACCGACTTTATGATACATTTTTTGAGCTAAAACCGGAATTAGAGAGAGAAAAAAAAAGAAAATCACTATGACATGAAATAGTATTGGGCTGATTTACTAAAGCCCATTAGCTATTTATGAGGACTTGAGCGTTTCCGACCAAGTTCTGTTGGTCATCGAGAAAGCAGAGAAGAGTCGAGAAGCTGCAGTCGCCGCCGCCGACTAGATCTCGCCGCTGGCGACCGCCTTTCTGCGCTCCGACACAGGAAATCGCGTGGTAAGGCCCGATTTTCTGTCGATATGGCCCGATTAGCACTCATGAATACAAAGGCAGAGTTGTTATCTACACGAGGATTAGCACTCATGTCGACAGATGAGTACAACATGGCGAACCAAGTGTACACCCAACAATACCACCAGTAGCCACGAAGGTATTGTTTTATTTGTATGTTTCATTTCATTGCGACTTAATTTATACTACCGTAATGCTTATGTAGGTTGAACATGGCATATGTGTGACAATGGAACGACGATGGAACACAACATCATGTGAACATTCTTTTTTCATGACAAATATTGCTTTCAAATGTCATATGCCATTCATACTGAGATGTGAACTTATTGGATTGATATGTAAATGGTATTTCAAACGAATTGTTATAAGTGAGGTGTTATTGTTGCATTGCATTTTACAACTTGAGATTGACTAAAATATAGCAAAGGTTATGCCAAAATTTTGTTCTATTTTCCATATAAATATCCTTACCTTTTTCTGATTTTTTTTGCAATTTTACGAATTAGTTTTCTATCTATATCAAGTCTGCTGATTTTCCTTCCAATTATCCCGATAATCGGTACTAATCGACCGATTTTCTTACAAAATCGCCCGATTTTCTTGCGCCGTTGCTACTAATTGACCTTCGGCTTTCAAATGGTTTGATTCTAAATTTTATCCGGTTTTCCACAATTTTCTACCGATTTTCTAAGAAAATCGGTACCGGTGGACCCTGGAATTTCTCTGGTAAAAAGAGAAGGTGAACCCTGGCGAGTTATTAGGGAGAGATTTCAGAATTTGACGCACTTTAAATTTCACATTACGGAATTTAACACTTTGATCTGCTATTATACATACATACGGTCCTATATGTCATTCAAATAAATTGAAAGGCTTGCGAATTGAGTATTAAATTCTGAAATAACTCGTGAGTTGAGAGTTTTCAGAATTTGACACACTTTAAAATTTGCATTTCGGAATTTGACACTCTGCCCCCTGTCATACACACAGACGGTCACATATGTCATCCAAATGAGCTGAAAGGCTTGCGAATTGAGTGTCAAATTCTGAAATAACTCGTGAAGCTTGGGTGAAGCTGGAAGGGACGTCTTCCAAATTGCATGATAAGGCTTTGACATCTTCCAAATCGTAAAGCTCTGAGTTTGTATGTCTTTATCTTTGCTTTTTAAAATTGAAAATCGACACAAGATTTTATCTAATACCTATCTATCACTATGATTTCTAATCACCAGTTAAGATTAATTAGAGGAAAAAAAATTTACTCTGATACCACCTGTAGGATCGATATACACTAATATAGCAATCAGAGGGGGGTGAATGATTGCATGGAAGTTAAAACAAATTTTTATTGATTCACAAAACACCCATAAACAAATTACAAAAAATTATTTTGATTTCAGCAAAAACAGATTAACATATGTTCACTAAAATATTAATTCCTGAAGATCCAATCGTTGGATTGATGTGAAATTTGAACTGTAGAAACTTGATTTAATTTCAAAACTAACCCAACAAGAATAAACTCAATCGGATTTACGGATCGAAAGTTATGACCATCGCAAGTTGACTATATCAGATTATAATGAAAATCAATCTAACCCTAATTACGAAATTAATCAAGATCTAGGATGAATTAACCAATCAAACTTTTTAGATCAATTAACTTAATACCCTAGAAAAGTTTTGAGTGGATCAAATCAAAATTATCAATATAAAATAATGAATCAATCTAAAATCCAAAATAAGCGTGCAGACGAAAACAAAAAAAAACAAGATAACTGTACTGAAAATCACTGTGGCACAGCGGAAAGACACTGTAGCAACATGAATATTTTAGCACCGCACGGTAGCTTGCGAGTTGCTGTATCGCCAGCTTCTTCTTCGATTCTGCACTCAGACGCCGTAGCTAGCACTTCTTTATTTCTTTTCGTGCGCACAGTATCTAATTTTTCCTCCGTGCCTACACTAAATTCAGGAGGCAATCCCCTCTTATTTACACTAAATAAATCCTAATGAGTTATACTCAAATACATGCATGCATCTCTACGGGCCCAATTACATATGCCCTAATACATACACATAGAGCATAAAACTAACATATTTGCATACGTACAGCCCGCGTGTTGTCGTAGGCCTAGGGTGAGCACCCCCTTCGATTATGGAGCGAGGACGCAACCCTGCATCCCTCGTATCGAGACCAAAGCGTACGCGAAGTAGCATTGGGCGTGGGCGGAGAGCAGAGCATACGCGAGGCCTGGTGGAGCGGGGGCACCGCAGGTAGAGGGGCGAGACGAGGCAAGCAAGAGGGCGACGGGGCAGGCTCTCCCGCCAATTATGGAGCCGATTAGACAAGTCGCACAATCGGACCTACAACCCCATTAGAGCACTCGAGTAGGCGTCAGGCCGTGGTAGAATGGTGTGCAATCGTCAAGTGTGTGAAATTCCCCGTGTATCCCCATACAGGGGGCAAATAGAGGGGCGAAATCATAAAGGCCATGGTTAAAAGCCCGCAAAGCGACCATTAGGTCCTAGACTAGAGGGCGGGATCTTGTACAATTCGTCTCGGTATAAAAGGGGGAGGATGGCATCAATAAGGGGCGGACTCTTTCATCCAGGAGGTGGGTGATTCTTCCGTCCACGAGTTCCGTCAGCAAAGGGGGCGATAGTTCCGATCGAGCTATTCCTGGGAGCGTGAACCGGCCTAGCCAAACCGTCGCTTCCCAGCTAGCTTGACAAAGAAGCACCGACGACTATGCCGCCGAAGAAGAAGGCCACAACCACGTCTCAGGGGGCTATGACAGGAGCTACGGGCGGAGGATCGGGAAGGTCGCTGATACTTCAGACACGCAGTCGTCTGCGGCTGCAGGACGAGGGGGGCCACACCCCTGGGGAGGTGGAGGGATCCCCGGAAACGCGCCCGTTGCCACCGGTAGCGGTGGCGCACAAGCGTGCCCCTGGCGTCAGTTGCAGGCCACGGGCCTATCGACAACTGTACCGGGGGAGGGTGTAGCGGAGGCGTCGGACCATCCGAGCCGTCAAGGCGGCAGTTGATGTAACACTGGGTGTCCCGATCTTTCGATGAGAATGATAACCTTCGATTTGGGTGGAGACGACTTTGACGATCCGACTACAACGTACAACGACGATGCGCCTTAGCAATCGCTAAACCAACTCCAAAGGGTTATTGACCTTGCCGTGGGCACGATCAACCTGATCACGAAGATCAATTCCTGCAAGCAATCGAAGAACAAGCAAGAACAAGGCAAAAGCAATCTAAAATTGCAAATATAGATGAAGTATTGAAAAGTTGGGGTTCCGATACAAGGAGCTTGTTAGGCGGCCGTTGAGCACGTCTAAAAGACTCAAAATAGTAGCAAAAGGCTAAACTATCAAATAACCAAAACCCAAGTTATTTTGGGGGACTACCTAGCTATATATAGGAGAAATAAGAGGCCAAAACCATGCTTGGGGCGTCCAAAACACATTCATGGCAGAATAGGACTCGTATTCCTAGTTTGTCTCGGATTTGGAAAGATGACCGAACTTGTTTTGCATATTCCCGTTGACTCGGTAGGAATTTGGAGGTGAGGCCGGATCCGTTGGAAAGAGGACGTCGAAACCTTTCAAACCAGTACTCATAGACCTCAAACACCCTTGTGGATCAAAAGTTATAGTCGTTTGAAGTTGGTGCTGTCCCGGAGGCCGAATCCGAGTTGAACTTGTTTTGCAGATTCCCGTTGACTCGTAAGGAATTTGGAGGTGAGGCCGGATCCGTTGGAAAGAGGACGTCGAAACCTTTCAAACCAGTACTCATAGACCTCAAACACCCTTGTGGATCAAAAGTTATAGTCGTTTGAAGTTGGTGCTGTCCCGGAGGCCGAATTCGAGTTGAACTTGTGCACCGGAAGAATTGGCTTCATGCTTGACGTTTGGGAGTCCTCCTTGGTTCCTAAGGACAATAAAATCATCACAAGGATTAAATAGCATTCCATTCATTAAATTATTTGTATGCAACCCGAGGAACGCATTCACCTGGTAATTGAATTGACGTGCGCGAGCTCGAGTAATTGGCCCTTGTATTATATTGTTGGCTTCAATTGGGTTTGTAGGCATGGCCGTATGCATGGTAGTGATGTCCTCATCATCCTCCCCTTCTTGCATTTGAGTCGTCCTCGACTCAAGTTCATCATCTTCTCCCAAGTTTGTCTTTAGATCCGATAATTCATTTGACGGGCTCGAGCTCGAGTAAATGGTCCTTGAACCGACAAAGATGTAGAAGGATGGCCAAGGTGGGGGTCGATAAAGCCATGCAGATGGAGACTTCGGAGAAGATGTATAAGAAGTAGAGGATGCAGTGAAGTGTCGCCAACTTAATGGTCCTGGCCATGGTGGGGGTCGATGAAACCATGCAGTTGGAGTCGTCATAGTATATGCATACGAAGTAGAGGATGCCGTGAAGTGTCGCAAACTTAATGGTCCTGGCCAAGGTGGGGGTCGATGAAGCCATGTAGTTGATATAATTGCAGCAACACTTGGTAATGACCATATGTATGCATTGTTAGTTCTGTCCATGATGAGCATGGTCTCATCATCCTCCCTTTCTTGAAGTGGAGTCATCCTCGACTCCATCATATTGTCCTGCAAAATATTAGTAATGATAGGAAACAAAGCGATATGCACATTTGCAATCAAATCAATGGATCGAGAATTTCTATCAACCATATCCTCCCTTTCTTGAAAACTATCATGTGACTTGTGAATGGAACCAAATGTACTTGGTCTGACATGATTAGTGATATGGCAATTATTAAATTGATGACATTGTTGCATTGCAAACGGAGGTTTAAAATCTGAATAAATGTAAACTCGATGTGCTTTATACTCTCCTTTCTCACTATTTTTGCCAATAACATAAAAGATATTTCGCGATAACCATGACAAATCTGAATGTACAAAAAGGCTCTCCTCTAAATAATTCAGATCACACGGAACATCAAATTTAATGTAGCCTAATGTATATAAAGAAGACATCAATTTCAACTCATCATTTTCGCTTGTGATGTGAATGACATGTTTATTTTCAGCATAAGTGTCTCGTGTGTTAACAAAAGTGACATGTCCATTTGCTAGTTGTGTCATGAATATAAGTGAAGTATTATCACACAACTCTTCTTTATCACAAGAAATAGCAAGCAAATCATCTTGTAACAAAGCAAAATCAGCAATTGGTTCCACTATTAGTTGCTCTACGATAGCATGATTTGTGGATAGTTTTAGCTCTTCAAAATTATTTTCTCCATGTGTAAAGTCCATACCTGTTATATTACCTTGTAAATTCTCATCAGCTGTTGTAGGTGTTTCTTCAACTATTATCTCTTCACTTACACATGGGGTAGTACTGATCAGTTCTTTCTCCATATGCACTTCTACATCATTCTCTCGATGGTGCTCACTTTTCTGCAAAATGTTAGCTACAAAAGAAGGTGCAACAATGGGCGCCTCAAATGAAGCTAATGATTCTTTCAAGGATTCAGCAAGCATATTTTCAACTCTACAAGCACATACAACCAATTCTGAAAGAGAACTATATGTTTCATCAATAAGAGCATCCTGAATTTCTTGATTAAGTCCACGTATGAACCTAAGCTCTGTTGCTTCTTCACCTTCAACTAAACCACAACGCAACAAATGATTTTGCAATCGTTCATAGTATTCCTTAACGCACTTATTTCCTTGTTTCAAGCATTGGAGTCTAGTATACAAAAATTCAGAATGATATTCAGGAACATAATCAATTCTCATAAGTCTTTTCATGGCCTTCCAATTTTCAGGTTTTCTCTCTTTTCTACAAATATGTTTCCACCATGTTAATGCATATTCATTTAGCACACTAGCAGCAATCCTAATCTTTTCATTTTCAGACAAATCATACTTGCCAAATTCTTTGTCTACTGCTATCTCCCAATTAATATAGGCATCAGGATCATAATGACCATTAAAAGGTGGAATGGCGAATTTAACCTTATCTAGGGAATCATCATCAACATGTACCTGAGCATGTAGTATGCCATTTTTGTTGCTTAGAAGATGAGGTGGAGGACTGGAAGTTCCGGGGGCAGTACCTGCAAGCTTATCAAGTCTAGACAAAATAGTAGCAAGATTAGTGTTAGCTACTCCCTGAGCGGTCTCGATAGACCGAAGGCGGTCTTCTTGCATCAACATTCTAGCAACAATTCCCTTTGCGCGTGGAGAGTGATGCATCGAATCCTCATCACCTAACATGGTTAGTGATGAAAAGAAAACAATATAACAAGTATAATGTTCCTATCAACTACAAGGAGGTGGTAGCAATTCTCTCAACAATCAAGCCTATAACCAAAGCTCTTACAAGTTCTTACATGCAGCAGGTGTTGACGGCCGTTGGCGTGGTCAAAAGTTCTCCGAAGCTTGGATAAAGCGATTGCCAAGGGACCGAACAAATGTACGAGGTTGGGTGTGGAGCTTGGATAGGCAAAATTTATTTCCTATGCAATCTGATAATTCTAGTTATTGTAATGATAAGTAATGATCCATACTAGAATTCACAAGCCCTAGTTGCCGATCTCAAAGATATAAGTGAATTTGAAGGCAACACACACGCAAAGATAATGGCACTTGTGCAATCAAGGAATGAGCTATAAAATATAAGTGATGCACCAAAAGCTCTATTGCACAAGTCGTAGAGAGACGCTAACTTATTGCTTTGAGAAAGTAAAAAGGGCACAAGATTGCTCACTAATTAATAAATTGCACAACCTAAAAGTAACGAACACAAATTAGGGTTTTGCTCAATATAGTGCGACCGGCCACAATTTTCTTTTTCTTTTTCTTTTCCCTTTTTTTTGTTTTTGGCCTTTTGGCTCTTTCTCTTTTCTCTCTTTTGGTGACTTTCGGCCAACACTACTACGAACAAAAAGTTTTGGAATCCCTAACTTGGTGTCACAAGATAAGATGATGATATGATAACTGAAGATTGTGCAATGTATCAAGTAGAGCAGCCCTAAGCAATATCAACAAGCTAGTCTCAAATAGGATCGAAGTGTTCACAAAGGATGAATTGGTTCCCAAAGGTAAGTGTACTGATGTTTTTCTAGGGCAGCAAACTTGTCGCCTAGATTAATGTTTGAAGATCACCGAATTTGATTGATTGACAGTGGAAGGAATTGAAGCTTATATCCTCAGCTTTCATTAGAGTGCAAGAATACAAAAATCCGAGTTCGTATGTGAAAGTTATGCTTGAAATACTAAACTGGACAGAATTGAAGGATAGAAGCTACGCGAAGGAAAGGAAAGATCAGCAACTAAAACATGGACTCTAATGGATCAAAACCTAACAAAACTCACTAAAATTACAGATTAAAACTAAAGGTTGAATTTTTGTGGAGTAGTTTTCAATTTAGGACAGAAATCAAAACTAACCTAAGGCACTGATATTCTCACTGATCAACCGAAGCTCTGATACCACTTGATGTAACACTGGGTGTCCCGATCTTTCGATGAGAATGATAACCTTCGATTTGGGTGGAGACGACTTTGACGATCCGACTACAACGTACAACGACGATGCGCCTTAGCAATCGCTAAACCAACTCCAAAGGGTTATTGACCTTGCCGTGGGCACGATCAACCTGATCACGAAGATCAATTCCTGCAAGCAATCGAAGAACAAGCAAGAACAAGGCAAAAGCAATCTAAAATTGCAAATATAGATGAAGTATTGAAAAGTTGGGGTTCCGATACAAGGAGCTTGTTAGGCGGCCGTTGAGCACGTCTAAAAGACTCAAAATAGTAGCAAAAGGCTAAACTATCAAATAACCAAAACCCAAGTTATTTTGGGGGACTACCTAGCTATATATAGGAGAAATAAGAGGCCAAAACCATGCTTGGGGCGTCCAAAACACATTCATGGCAGAATAGGACTCGTATTCCTAGTTTGTCTCGGATTTGGAAAGATGACCGAACTTGTTTTGCATATTCCCGTTGACTCGGTAGGAATTTGGAGGTGAGGCCGGATCCGTTGGAAAGAGGACGTCGAAACCTTTCAAACCAGTACTCATAGACCTCAAACACCCTTGTGGATCAAAAGTTATAGTCGTTTGAAGTTGGTGCTGTCCCGGAGGCCGAATCCGAGTTGAACTTGTTTTGCAGATTCCCGTTGACTCGTAAGGAATTTGGAGGTGAGGCCGGATCCGTTGGAAAGAGGACGTCGAAACCTTTCAAACCAGTACTCATAGACCTCAAACACCCTTGTGGATCAAAAGTTATAGTCGTTTGAAGTTGGTGCTGTCCCGGAGGCCGAATCCGAGTTGAACTTGTGCACCGGAAGAATTGGCTTCATGCTTGACGTTTGGGAGTCCTCCTTGGTTCCTAAGGACAATAAAATCATCACAAGGATTAAATAGCATTCCATTCATTAAATTATTTGTATGCAACCCGAGGAACGCATTCACCTGGTAATTGAATTGACGTGCGCGAGCTCGAGTAATTGGCCCTTGTATTATATTGTTGGCTTCAATTGGGTTTGTAGGCATGGCCGTATGCATGGTAGTGATGTCCTCATCAGCAGTCGAGGAGACTGTGCTGCCCCCCGAAAAGGGAGAAGGACCCAGGAAGCGCTCGACCCCAATGTGCAGGCACTGATGGAGGTGAACAAGAAATTGATGGCGGAGGTGAAGCGCTTGCAAGGACAGATGAACCAGGGGCTCACCGTGTCCTAGGATGATAGCCCAGATCAAGAGGTGATGCCGCCGATCCATGCGAGAGCGGCTACGGACGACGGCGACCCCAATCCCCTTTACGCCAGACTTCGGGCGAGGAGGTGGCTGTCCCCGGGAAACTTCAAGCTCCCCACCATCAAGCCGTATAACGGCAAGGCGGACCCGCGGGAGTTCCTCCATGTCTATGACACTGCAGTAGATGTAGCGGGGGGAGGGGGGAGAGACGACATCAAGGCTAAGGGGCTTCTGCTGGCACTCAAGGGAATAGCCCTCTCGTGGTACTCCTCCCTCGAGCCAAGCTCCATCAAAAGCTGGTCACAGCTTCACGCCAAAATGGAGAGCAACTTTCAGGGGAATTTCGATGGAATGAAGGAGGAGAGCGACCTATTCGCTGTAAAGCAGCGCGAAGGAGAGTCCCTCAAAAGCTACTTCCAACGCTTCTCCAAGATCAAGCGCCAAATTCGATGAGTCAGTGACACCACAATCATCAACGCGGCATGCTGCGGGTTACGGAGATGGCCATTGGCGGAAAGACTAGCCTGCAAAGAAGTCCGCATTGTGGAGGAGCTATTTGCGAAAATGAAGGAGTATGCCCGCGCGGAGGAGGATAATCGTCGAAGGGAAGGCAAGCCGCGGTACGAGCTGCCGAGGCGATCCCCGCGCAAGAGGGCCAAGAGAAGGAACCCGCGTCCAGAACAAAGGCAAGGACCCGTAGCCAAGAGCATGAGGGAAAGGACAAGATAAAATGAGTTCATTACATTGACGAACGGTCCGATCGGCATGACGATAAGAGGCGCCGGCCGGAGCTGCGAGGGCAGAGCCCGCCTTGTTGGCAGGATAAGCGGGAGGGTGATCGGCTCGTGCTCAAAGGGGAGGAAGCAACGCGAAGGAGATACCGCTACGAATACCATGGCGAGAATAGCACCCATGATTCGATCCATTGCAAGGTGATCGAAAGCTACCAGCGGTTCGAAACCAAGAGAAGGGAAGCGGGAGCGCTCCCGCCACCACCCCCACCTCTTCCTCCGTCAACACCATCATAAGAGGATTCTCTTTGCACCTATCATCAAAACGACAATGAAAGGCGTACACGAGACAAGTCAACCATGTTGGAACCAATCCACCATCCCCCCCGGTAGAAACATGAGCCTATTGTATTCAAAGAAGAAGAAGGGAAAGGAGTGCATTTCCCACACCAAGACTCCCCTAGTGGTCACCACCGTAAATCGCTAACTACGAGGTGTGCAGATGTAACACCCCAGCTTTTACTAAGCCCAGAATGTCACCAAACATAGATCATGACACATTTAATACCATAATTTAAGGTAAATTACAGCAAGTAATCATTTGGAATAATTGGAAATTTTGACAGCATCTCCTTTGTTTTTGCATGAAACTTAACAACATAGCATCATATCAATATGTAAGACAAACGAGATATCCATACGCAGCGATAAGGATAGCTAATCATCAACTAAAACATCAATAAGCATCGATAGCAAAATAATAAGCATCAATTTAACTCTAGGAAGTTAAAACAACTCCCTCCATAGCCCCACATGATATACATGAGGGAAACAACCAAACATACAGACCATACACTAATGATTATTGTAATACTTAATGTCGTGTCTCCAAAACAGGTGAATTAGCTAGATTATGATACTACGTGGAGGAGTGTAGCTAGATCCCTTTCCCATACGCCCGATTTCATTGTACCTAAACAAACAAACAACATAAAACACAAGCGTGAGTTCAAAACTCAGCAAGCATATTGTAATGGACAACAAGATCATTTACAAGACAATAATACCTCCACGTCACATATAACATTTCAAACTTGAACACATAACAACATCCTCATCATTTAATATGTATTGTAATGCAATGCAATGCAATGCTATGCTCATATCTCCTTGGAAACTCATACCGGTATGGTTGAGTACACACCCGTCGGTGTGCACCCTCTCCCCCCTTCCATCCCGAAGATGGAGGGTGCCTACTCCTCGCTTCCACCACCCACGGTAGATGGAATCACGATGTAGGACTTACTCTAATGGCTCTCCGGATTAGTCATAACTTTCTCACCGACCTTCCCGGATTAGTTAATGACTTTCTCACCGCCTGGCCATGTAACATGTCATGTATGCAAGCATGCCAACAATATAAAACTCATATATTAACACATGGCATCATAACATCTTAAACATGCTCATCATATCATAGCAATCATTAAAACATGGCAAGTGGACATCATATCAATTATAACATGTAGTTCATGGCAAGACAACATGTTATCTATCCCAAACACTATCAAGCAATTCTAGCAACACGTATAATGTTCAATCCACACAACACACTTGCCTTCAACCGCTGGGCAACGGAGTGACGAGAGGTTGAGGGCACTCGAAGGCACACCACCTGCAAACACGTGCCACACACTTAATTCGACTCCTCAAAACAGTACCCACTACACCTAATACGCTAAATACTCCAAAACCCCGAAATCACAGATTTTGCCCCGTTCTGGACAGCGGCTTCGAAAAATCATAACTTGAGCTCTAGAACTCCAAATTGAATAAACGAGTACATCCTCGCGTAGCTTAGGAAATTTCCCAACTTTTTCTAGTTATAGGTAAAGACTGATTCGGACTCTAATGTTGTTTAATCTAACGTTGAACACGAACTGTCTCAATCTCGTCACAGATTTGACAGCGCTCGGTAAAACAGGCATAACTTCCAAACGGCTGGGCGGAATTTCAATTTCTTTATATGCACTGAAACATATTGAAATTATCTACAACTTCCTAGAAGTCCGTACGGTCAGATTCGAAATCTAAATTAGTTTAATCTAATGTTGAACACAGACTGTCCCAACCTCGACACAGATTGGACAGCGCCCACCAAAACGGCCATAACTTTCAGACCGTAACTCCAAAAATTCTCAAAAATACACAAAATAGGTCTTGACGATACCTACAACTTCTTCAACAGGAGGTCGGCCAAATTCCGACACTAAAATTGCGAAATCGCACCCCCTAAAATGGACTCCAAATCTGCCCGAAACTGAGTACAATACGAACTCTAGTTCTTTTCAGATCTACTCCATGGCAGCACGTCCTCTTGATCTAACAACTCCAAATCTACCATGAGAACAGCACCTAGACCTTCCCCAAGGTTTCCCCATGGACATACCTTAGTCCGACGAGCAGCGAACACGAAGAATGCCTCTCGATCGCCCGATCTCGCTCCCACGCGTCGTGGCCACCGGTTCTCCTCGTCGCGGATCCTCCTACCGGCGAGGGCAGCACCATGGCGTGGCATGGCAGCGAGGGGGACGCAGCAAGGGCACGTGATGGAGCAAGGGGAGGCGCAAGGGTGAGGGAGGGGTGGCGGCTAGGGAGGAGGAGGCAATGGGGTGGAGGGGAAACAAGTGGGGGCTAGGGCTAGGGAGGGGACTTGTTTGGGGCGCAGGTAGGGCTAGGGCAGCAGTTTTGCTGTCCTAGACCACCTCCAAAAGGCCCAAATATGTCCCACCTTCGGCCCATATGGACCCCCCAAGGCCCGAACTCCCCCGGAAGGCCCAATTCCCCTCCGGAAAGGCCCAAAATCCCCCGGAAAGGCCCACACTTGCAGACACGGCGCAAAAACATGTTACAAGAGTCATACCTTATGGCCGAGATCGAAAATGACTCATACCGTCATTCCGTAGTATCACATTCTACCCCCCTTAACTGGATTCGACCTCGAATCTTACACGTCAACTCTAAAACAATGTCCACTAGAGACTCATCTTCTTTGCGAACTCAACACACCCACGCAAAGACTCAAACAATAGCAATGACAACTCCATTCTCCAAATCCATCTATTAACAAGAGTGACTTGGCTTAGCTTAACTAAGCACAACTTGACATGATTCCTCATTTACTTCAATCTCTATCATGATTCATAAACTCCGAATGACACAATCACCTTGAAACACATCACTTTTTCATCATTAGTATTAAAACGGTCAACCGAGGTTCCAAACTAGAACCCCCCAAAAAGACCATTTACGCAAAACCCCATCTCTCCCAATTATTTGACCCCTTTTCGAAAGGAATCAAAATTTACTAATGTCATCTTCGCTCATAGCCTACATCAACCATACTTTCCTTTCGACTGCCAACCACAATACACTTTTCATTCTATCCTCTCCCAGGCATAACGCACACACAGGGACGTCTAGCTAATACAATGTCCACGACAAAGCATTTTACATCACACTTTCTATAACATTTGCTTCCACCCAACGATACTTTCAACCAAATTCAAACCACGACATCAACAACCTCCATCATCATCCACCCTCATACCACTAATGTCCAGCACCTAGCCCAAACTAGGACCGTAACTCACTACCAAATCTCAATTGGCACTTTTCCCAAGAGGATGTCGCCCTCACAAACAATTCACACAAACAACGAAGCCCACGAGTATAGCTCTTAGATTATACTCAACAATAACCCGAGGCCCTTCTTATTCTCGCTCCTATCAATAGTGCAAAAGAAGTACGATTCTTTTGAATCCAAGTAGACCACATACAACAACTCGAATCTCAAAGCGCCACAAATCGCTTTGGAAAGAACCCGATAACATTGAAAGACCACCCTTTTGCTTTTCCTAAGTCAAGCCGCAAAGGAAAACTCAAATCTCCAATCAACGCGATACAATTCGCATCGGGGAGCACTCAAACAAATAGAGACTCCACACAATTCTCTTGACAGATGTTCTCAACAACTAAAGACAACTCGACTCGCCTTCACCACAGCCAAACTTTTCACTTTAACCAAAATCAACATCTTGGAAGAGAACTGCCACAAAAACTCTCGAAGAAAGGGAAACTCAAATCCCTTGCATAACAAAACCAAAATACCAGCATTTATCCATTCATTCATTTTCATGCTAGAGAGCAATGAAAAATCTCGATTCATAACACGAATGCGAATTCTACAAGAGCACTCAGGATTAGTCATATGTCTCTATATGACTTTCTCACCGTCCTGGCTCAACAACTCTTTTATGCTTATAAAAACGATGTCATGAATCTTTTTCACCATTTATTCATCATGTAACCACGATACCCATTAACTATTCACCAAGAGACTTCATTCTCCTTGTCACATGATTGACACCCAACAACATCGATGGTTGCTCAAATTCGCATAAACTACGACGGCGTTAACCGAAAAATACCATATCTCATCACAACCCAACAACCACTGCACACAAGCGCGCAAAACATCGCATTTTAACCAAAGCCAATAACAGAAGATAGCATCAACTCTCCAATCAAACATCTACGCCTAATAACCGCTACCAATTCTCTTAAAGAGAAAGGAAACACATTCCCAGCAGGGAACATTTTACCAACAAAAACACTTATGAAACAATCATAAGATTCACCTTTTTGAAACGCAAAAACCACACACGTTTCCCAAATCAATCCAACTCTAGTCACGATAGAATTACAATTTAAGCGCTTAACTCCAGGATTACCAAAGATAAATCAGTTGAACGCTAAAGAGAGCGTCCCACTCCAACGCTTTGGGTGTTAACCCATACTCATAGCATAGACTAAACAGATTAGCCCAAAACGGATGTCATAATCACCCAAATCCCGAGAAGTCCAACACTGTTGCACACAAGCTACAACATCTGCTCTTGATAAAATCACTTTTCACTGTTCATATAACCACAATTGATTATATTACCAACGAACCGTAGACCATATCTACCGTATGACAACCAACAAGGAGAACCACGTTCTCACAACTCCAGCACAATTAACTTACCAGTTAATCCAACATAAGACGCATATCAACAACTTCTTTTGGTCTACTAACCATGACGAACCATTATTCATGCAACTTATTATCCCAAGCGTAGCACACATCTCTTTACAATTATTCCGGCGTAATCAACAATTACCCTGGGTATAATCCCTAAGTCACATATTCCATATCACCAGTTCATTCCACCAATAATTAATACTAACCACGCGACACGATCTCCACTAGACATTCCTCATAAATACGGATCCCAGACAGACCTCTGTCAAGAATAATTCAACCTTTCCTACAATCATTCCATATATCCTCATTAATTGATTACACGAATTTTAAGTCATATTGTCGACCCACAATATTAACTGACCCACCAGCTACAATAGGCAGAATTTCACACCACCTTCTTGCTATAACAAGTTCATCAACCGAGACATTCTATGCTAACGAATCTCAAACATCCATTAGATGCCTTTACCCGCATCACTTTGCACACACCACTAATCAACTTTCACTTTGGATCACCTGACGTCTCGTTTAATCATCTCTTATCAACACTATATTTTAGTTTATCTTTAAACAAACAACAAATTCACTTTAACCGAACCACTAGCTCATATCATCCGAAAACTCTAACTTCTCGTCATACACTTAACTTCTTAAACATTCGCGTGAATCACGCACCCAACTCTTAAGGAAACCATAATTGCTCCAGAAAAGAACAACACCCAAAACACCTTTCCTTCCGGAAAGCTCAACCATAAATCACAAGAGAAGTCAACTCTTAAATTCCCAAATGCCGACACGCAACTACTCCACAACTCTCGAGATCAACAACTTCCACGAAGGAAGATGGTTGCACGAGGAAAAACCAAGCGATTAACCAAAATTTTAGGCCATAACCCCAAACTTCAAACTTTCACGAAACAAACGGTTTTTCAAAGATGAATTCCCAAGCAAGTCATCATTGCAATCAAACACCACTTAGGCCCCAACAACAAGATCTGGCACAACACCGCAATAACTCTTTTAAACCTCGAAAAAAGACAAACACAAGAATAAATTGAAATCTTTCTCCGTAAAGCAACCGATCAACCACATCCTTTCCGACAAAACCTTGACACCTAAATCCATGCGACTTAGATTTTTCATCGGAACTTCAATAACTTCCTTTCAAGTTGGAGAATGGTAACCCAAGAATCAATCTATAAGTTTCTCTATAAGGCAAACAACAAATCGGGCGTTAAAGCTGACAAAGCGACTCAAAAGAGGCGCAACCGAAATTATTCTTTTGTCTTCAACCAAAGAAGACAAAACCAAAACCACCAAAAGAACCATCGGTGAGTATCCAAAACCGAACACTTTTTCTTTTATTTCAACCAACCAAAACCAACCAAAACCGTTCGTCAAAACGGCAAAGAAAATTCGGAGGGTCAATCCACAACTCTACTACTCGACTCCAACCAACTACCCAATCTACGACAGAAAGGATAAGCACTCTCCCAACAGGAGGTTAAAAGTCCATCGGTGATGGCACTACCCGGCCACACCGTCAAACCCAACAATACTACAAACAACAGAAGGTGACCGAAACCCCTTTCGGCACCACAACCCACATAATCTCAATTGTATCAACACAATCAATTCTTTCATAAACATAGCAACATATATTACCAAATGTAACATTCAACAACAAAGCTTAAATACAACATTTAAGCGTAAAGCAATGGTACCCATACCCATTCCTACTGTGCAACAAAGTGTGTCAAGTTTTAAATTAATTATTCCACTTACACAAGTTTTAATGTTGCTATCCTATGGCAAAGTTTTAAGTAAAACCTAAGCCATGTTTCTAGGTTATTCCACTTCATATTTTAGTTGAACCTATAGTTATGACACTAAATACACATTCCAGGGACCTACAGCCCGCTCTGATACCAACTGTAACACCCCAGCTTTTACTAAGCCCAGAATGTCACCAAACATAGATCATGACACATTTAATACCATAATTTAAGGTAAATTACAGCAAGTAATCATTTGGAATAATTGGAAATTTTGACAGCATCTCCTTTGTTTTTGCATGAAACTTAACAACATAGCATCATATCAATATGTAAGACAAACGAGATATCCATACGCAGCGATAAGGATAGCTAATCATCAACTAAAACATCAATAAGCATCGATAGCAAAATAATAAGCATCAATTTAACTCTAGGAAGTTAAAACAACTCCCTCCATAGCCCCACATGATATACATGAGGGAAACAACCAAACATACAGACCATACACTAATGATTATTGTAATACTTAATGTCGTGTCTCCAAAACAGGTGAATTAGCTAGATTATGATACTACGTGGAGGAGTGTAGCTAGATCCCTTTCCATACGCCCGATTTCATTGTACCTAAACAAACAAACAACATAAAACACAAGCGTGAGTTCGAAAACTCAGCAAGCATATTGTAATGGACAACAAGATCATTTACAAGACAATAATACCTCACGTCACATATAACATTTCAAACTTGAACACATAACAACATCCTCATCATTTAATATGTATTGTAATGCAATGCAATGCAATGCTATGCTCATATCTCCTTGGAAACTCATACCGGTATGGTTGAGTACACACCCGTCGGTGTGCACCCTCCCCCCTTCCATCCCGAAGATGGAGGGTGCCTACTCCTCGCTTCCACCACCCACGGTAGATGGAATCCACGATGTAGGACTTACTCTAATGGCTCTCCGGATTAGTCATAACTTTCTCACCCGACCTTCCCGGATTAGTTAATGACTTTCTCACCGCCGGGCCATGTAACATGTCATGTATGCAAGCATGCCAACAATATAAAACTCATATATTAACACATGGCATCATAACATCTTAAACATGCTCATCATATCATAGCAATCATTAAAACATGGCAAGTGGACATCATATCAATTATAACATGTAGTTCATGGCAAGACAACATGTTATCTATCCCAAACACTATCAAGCAATTCTAGCAACACGTATAATGTTCAATCCACACAACACACTTGCCTTCAACCGCTTGGCAACGGAGTGACGAGAGGTTGAGGGCACTCGAAGGCACACCACCTGCAAACACGTGCCACACACTTAATTCGACTCCTCAAAACAGCACCCACTACACCTAATACATACTCCAAAACCCCGAAATCACAGATTTTGCCCCGTTCTGGACAGCGGCTTCGAAAAATCATAACTTGAGCTCTAGAACTCCAAATTGAATAAAGCAGTACATCCTCGCGTAGCTTAGAAATTTCCCAACTTTTTCTAGTTATAGGTAAAGACTGATTCGGACTCTAATGTTGTTTAATCTAACGTTGAACACGAACTGTCTCAATCTCGTCACAGATTTGACAGCGCTCGGTAAAACAGGCATAACTTCCAAACGGCTGGGCGGAATTTCAATTTCTTTATATGCACTGAAACATATTGAAATTATCTACAACTTCCTAGAAGTCCGTACGGTCAGATTCGAAATCTAAATTAGTTTAATCTAATGTTGAACACAGACTGTCCCAACCTCGACACAGATTGGACAGCGCCCACCAAAACGGCCATAACTTTCAGACCGTAACTCCAAAAATTCTCAAAAAAATACACAAAATAGGTCTTGACGATACCTACAACTTCTTCAACAGGAGGTCGGCCAAATTCCGACACTAAAATTGCGAAATCGCACCCCCTAAAATGGACTCCAAATCTGCCCGAAACTGAGTACAATACGAACTCTAGTTCTTTTCAGATCTACTCCATGGCAGCACGTCCTCTTGATCTAACAACTCCAAATCTACCATGAGAACAGCACCTAGACCTTCCCCAAGGTTTCCCCATGGACATACCTTAGTCCGACGAACGACGAACACGAAGAATGCCTCTCGATCGCCCGATCTCGCTCCCACGCGTCGTGTGGCCACGGTTCTCCTCGTCGCGGATCCTCCTACCGGCGAGGCAGCACCATGGCGTGGCATGGCAGCGAGAGGGACGCAGCAAGGGCACGTGATGGAGCAAGGGGAGGCGCAAGGGTGAGGGAGGGGTGGCGGCTAGGGAGGAGGAGGCAATGGGGTGGAGGGGAAACAAGTGGGGGCTAGGGCTAGGGAGGGGACTTGTTTGGGGCGCAGGTAGGGCTAGGGCAGCAGTTTTGCTGTCCTAGACCACCTCCAAAAGGCCCAAATATGTCCCACCTTCGGCCCATATGGACCCCCCAAGGCCCGAACTCCCCCGGAAGGCCCAATTCCCCTCCGGAAAGGCCCAAAATCCCCCGGAAAGGCCCACACTTGCAGACACGGCGCAAAAACATGTTACAAGAGTCATACCTTATGGCCGAGATCGAAAATGACTCATACCGTCATTCCGTAGTATCACAGCAGAATCCTGGTAGATGGAGGAAGCGCTGTGGACATAATCTTCGCCGGAGCTTTCCAGCAGATGATGATCCCTTATGATAGGCTAAGTAAAAATGTGCTCTCTCTGTTTATGAATTTTATTTGAATTTTTGACACTTTTGTCCACTATTTAATTATTTATTGCTATTTGCACGCGTTACGAGTAGACATAGAAGTGTCCGAAGGCTACGAAGGTGAAGTTTTGACCTAGAAGCCAGCTCAAGACTAAGGCTGTGTTTGTTTAGGCTTCTGCTTAGGCTTATTTGGCTTCTAGGCCTTCATAAGTCACAAGCCAAAACAAACAGTAATTTTTCAGCTAGCTGGAGAGGAGAAGCTCCAGCCCAATTTGCACTACACGAGAGAAGCAAGGAAAACGATGCTTCTCGGGCTGGCTGGAGCTTCTGAAAATCCCACTTCCCTGGTACCCTTGCAACTTGATCTTATTTACAAAAAATTGCCATCCCCTTCATCAAGTCTCTTCCAGCTCCAGCAGGCCAGCTAGCTTCTTCCAGCTCCAGCAGCTTCTCCTCCAGCACCAGCCTAAACAAACACAGCCTAAGAACAAGTACTTTTTGAAGGCAAGTTATGCTTTGACCATATTGCTCCCACTTTTAAAATTATTTTGATTTATATTATTGCATGATAATTTAATTAGAAGATGCTTTGATTAATTCTGGAAAAATAGTTAAATGCCAATTTGCTATATTCCACCTTGACATAAATAATTGTATGCCATGCCCCCTTGTCACCCTAGTCAGGTTTAAGTAGTTGGACATTATTAAATTGCCAACATTGGGTATTTAGACCATTGTAGTTACTGCTTAGACCTGCTACGTGCACATGACATGATTTTGGACAATCAAATGTTAATATTGACTTAATGAGATACTGAACCTGTTTTGGAGAAGTATCAGGTGTTGTGATGATGATGATGGCACGTGGTGCATGGTAATCAACTGGGTTTGATAAATAGATTTAGACCGGGGCAAGTGGCAAGAAAGATATGGTGGGCCACGAGTGGCACCGGGGACGTCGTTTTGGTTCTTCGGGTAGTCTTGCCCTGGTCACCCTAAGGACTTAACCTTGCAAGCCTTTGATCTGAGTCAAACGTGCAACCACATGTCTGTAATGGGACGGACCTAGTTGAGTAAGTTACTAATAACTTACATGTGGTACCTCGGGGTGTCAACTACACCTTTTGTGTAACTTGAAAGGGGAGCGTACCAGGACTATGGCATGGTACCCGTCCAATGGTATGTCGGTCCCATATTTCGCCTATGTTAAGGGAAGGGGTGGTGTATGACAAAAACTAGAGAGGTTCACTTGTATAGTTTGCGGTCTCTGAAATGCTTTGTTACGATCACTCGCCTTTGTGGTGTTTGACTGTATCTTGTGGGTAAAGTGCATAACCTCTGCAGAGTGTACAACCTATTCGAATAGCCGAGTCCACGGTATTGGACCAGCTCAAGGGTTAGACTTTCATGAAAACAACCTAGACTTGAAAAGTTTGGTTGGGTTTATTGATGACGTTGATGGAAATGTGGATTAGGAAAGGGAAAGTGCTTACTTAACTCCTGAAAAAGTTATTGATATTATACTTGCCTTTACCTCTTTCGAATCTGTAACACCCCGGCATTTAATATGCCCGAATGCTACCAAACATAAGCTAAACAACATCCAAATATCATATTTAACATAAAATTCCAGCAAAGGCGCATAGGCTAAAAACCGAGATTTCGGCAGCACCTCCTTTGTTTTATCATGAATTTAAGGAGCAACAACGATATAGCATTATATGGCAATAAGGGAAACATCTAAAACAACAATAAATAGAGTCTTAACGACAATAAAAGACTAACATTTAGCACTTAAAGTTCCAAGTGTCAAACGAACAATAAAACTCTTATTAACCAAGCTAAGCCTTAATTTAATGACCATCACACGCAATTTATTATCAATCTAAAAGAATTGACTTGGGGAAACATTAAGGTGAAGCAACGTGTGGACGTGTGTCTATTCCCTTTTCCCGCATGCCGTTCTCATGGTACCTAAAACAATAAGAAAAAAACACAAGCGTGAGTTCGAAACTCAGCAAGCATATTGCAATGGACAACAAGAACAACAATATGGCAATAGCATCTCCCTTCATGTAAATCATCTTATTCATAAACACTTAACATTGTCATCATCAATATGTACGAGATGTAATGCAATGCTCATGTCTCCTTGGAAACTCATACCGGTATGGTTGAGTACACACCCGTCGGTGTGCACCCTTTTCCCCCCTTCCATCCCGAAGATGGAGGGTGCCTACTCATCGCTTCCATTCACCACGTGGATGGAATCACGATGTAGGTCTTACTCAATGGCGTTTCGGACTAGTCATAACTTTCTCACCGACCTTGCCGGACTAGTTATGACTTTCTCACCGCCCTCGCCCTATATCATGTCATGCATGCAACTATGCCAATTATCATATTTCACATGTACATAAACATATGGCATCTCATCATGACAAATATTAACACATGGCATCGAATCATGATAATCATACTCAATATATCATTGGAAAACAGCAAGCATGGCAAGTGATCATAGCAAGTATTCAATCTTTCATCTAATCTCCACAAGCAACCTACAATTCCGCTTATTCATTACAACACACTTGCCTCAACCGTGGGCGACGGGATTGTGGGAAGTAGAGGGCACCCCCGGGGTCACACCACCTGCACAACGGCATCACATACTCTCAATAATGCCCACAAAACAGTACACAAATCCCCATCTCACCCGACATTGCCCGCTACTCGCAAAACCTAAAACAGAGGTTCTGTCCCGGCGGGACAGCAGCCTTGCAAAGGCCATAACTTGAGTTCTGGGACTCCAAATCGATTAAACGAGTACACCATCGCGAAGCTTAGGAAATTTCCTACCTTTTTCTAGTTATACGGAAAGACTTATTCGGACTCTAAAATTATTTAATCTACAGATTACTACGATCTGTTCTAATTGCGTCACAGATTTTAACACGCTCGGTAAAACGGCCATAACTTTCAAACGGCTGATCGGATTTTAACGTGCTTTATGTCCACGGAAAGATAATTAAATTATATACAACTTCTTTTAAGTCCGTACGGACAGATTTGGATTCTGAATCGACGAAAACTTGAACCCTAGCCCGACTGCTCAATCTGCCCGAAAACAGAAACGTGGCAACATCTAGATCTAACCCAAAGAACTCCAACCCAGCCCCACCAATTGATCTAAAAACTTCATAAACACCCTAAGAACAGTACCTAGATCAAACCCAAGGATCCCCATGATCATACCTTTGCCCAACGAACGAATCTCCAATAGATCTCCTCGCGGATCGCTCCTCGCTCCACGCTCCTCGCTCGTCGCTCCTCGCTCCAACGAATGGATCCACAAGGTGCAGAGGTGTGGAGACCACCCTAGGGCAGCAAGGGGGTGGAGGAGAGGTGGTGGAGAGGTGGGGCAATGGAGGAGAGCAAGGGGGAGGCGCAAGGCTCAAAGGGAAGGCGGCTAGGGCTTGGCAGAGTGGGGGAGGTGAGGGGGCGCACCAAGGCCTCAAGGGGCGCAAAGGCAGCAGGGTGGACGCCCCAAAGGGGCAGGGAAACCCCTTTTACCAGCCCCCACACCCAATTCTAGTCCGTTACGGAGACCTAATCCATCCCACCAAGGCCCAAAACTCCCCCGGGAAGGCCCAAAACCCCGAAAACGGCCCGGAAAAGCTATTAACCTCCATAACCTATAGTTTTAACCTTAATTCCACATTCCATACTGTTTTTAACCATATCAAGCACGTAAAATAAAGTTATGACACTCCGTGGTGTCACAGAATCTACTTATGCTACTTGTTAAATGTTGTTTTACTGCAAATGTACCTGTTAGCCTATCCTTTGTAATAAGCCATGCATATAGAATATTAGTTGCATTCTGTCTATGACTTGCTGAGTACCAAGTACTCACCCTTGCCGCAATACAATCATGAGTCGAAGAAGAGTCGACGCCAGCCTTGGAGGAGGATTTCTAGGAGGAGTCGACAAACTAGGGGCGAGCCCAGTCAGTTGCCTGTGGTATACTGGATGGCACCACGTTGATGCTTTTATTCCGCTGCAGTTTATTTCCTTTAATAAGTTTTCGCCCTGTGTGGCGTACTCTTGTAACTTGACCATAAGGTCGAGCAACCAGTTTGGTTATTTTAATTAAAGTACTTTACTACTATCGATGTGTATGATTGTGACATTTACCGATGTTGAGACTGTGTGCACTAGCGTGATCTTGGACTAGTGCTGAATACAAAGAGGGTCCGGATTTGCAAATTCGGGTCCCGGCAGAGGTGGTATCAGAGCCATACTGACTGTAGGATTACCCCTTAGTTAGAATGGTCGTAGTGAGAATAAAACCTATTTTCTAAAGTTAAAACTTGACAAGATGATGAATGAACTCTCGACTTATCCCCTTATCTCTTTTTATACCCCTTTGCTGAATTTCTCTTGTTCTCACTTGGTTTTAAAATTGTTGAGTTCTCACGTGAGTGTCTTTGGCAGATGAAAATGCTCAACAACTACGCCGAGCGAGAGGGAGGCTACGCCACTGAGTTGTGGCGTATGCTACAGGTGCTTGGAGGGTTCAAGAGGCCGCTTTACCAGGGGATTACTATAGTGCAGGCTGGATTGGTCAAGGCATGGGACGTCAAGATCACAGTGTACGCTCGAGAGAAGTCGAAGTTCAATTGTCCTTTTCACTTCACGGCCAGGAGGTCTACATTTGAGATGGGAATCCAGGAGGTGTCGCACCGAGCTATGAGGCACATCGCTCGCACTTACTCCAGAGAGCTAGAGGGCACAGTGTTCCGTCACCACCCACGCCGAGACAACATGATTGAACGGGAGCCGATAGTAGATGAAGATGTCACCGTCACACTCTTGGCGAGCTTCGTCGTCGCACAGGAGGATGCACTCGATGATACGGTGCAGGAGCTGCAGAAGGCCCGTGAGGAGGTCAAGAAAGAGAAGAAAAGTCTGCAGGAGGTTCGAGAGTATATGTCCCATCTTCTGCGAAGGATTAGGATTGATGAGCTAGAAATGGCATTGTATGGACAAGGGCCAGAGCCAGTACTGGAGCTGCATGAGCCAGATCCCGAGGAGCCGCAGCAAGAGCCACAGCACGCGCCAGAGCCCGAGGAGGATGCCGTTTCTTCGACTACAGTTGTTGTGGGGCATGGTGATCGCTTTGCGCCTATGCCGCCGCACCCGCCACGTGGAGGCAGTGGAGGTTGGGTCGAGGAGTGAGCATTCAGATTAGTGGTTGAGACCCCTTCGTCGAGTCGCATCTGAGAATAAGAGTCCTTAGGCATTGTGAGCATTATGTGTTGCAAGGTTGGATTTTCATTGATTGCTGAGTGTGCAGTATGTGTTGCAAGGCCCTTAGGCATTGTGAGCAACCATACCGAGTTATTATTGAATAAATAATAAAGTTGGATTTTGAGTTACACCTTCCACCCCGCATAAGTTTCTCTACTACTTGCCTATTCTTGTTTCCCTCTCGTCTCTAAACCTTGGAGCAATCGACAGATGGTGAACACTCGCGGAAACCTTGGAGGCAACGGAAGTGGTTCTCGCCCTGCAGCGAACCCCGCTGAAGCAGGACAGGCACCCCAGCCAGCACCGCCAGTTGACATGCAGAACTTTGGAGCCTTCCTTGCTGCACAGACCCAGCTGATGCATGCTATGATGCAACAGATGCAGCAAGTCACTGCTCAGGCCGCTGCCAATCAAGTCAATCAAGGACAGCGTCAAAACTCGAGGCTGTCAGAGTTCATGAGGACCCATCCGCCTACCTTTTCCGGAAACGCCAATCCATTGGAGGCAGATGACTGGTTAAGGTCAATTGAAAGGAAGTTGCACATTACCCAATTTGTGGGAAATGAGAGGGTGCTTTACGCCTCTCATCAGCTAGAAGGGACTGCAGCAGAATGGTGGGAGAATTACTGCGCTACACAGGAAAACCCACAAGATATCACTTGGGAGGAGTTCACCGCCGCCTTCCATCAGTATCATGTACCAGAATGAATCATGGACCTCAACAAGGAAGAGTTCAGAGCTTTAAAGCAAGGCAACCAGTCAGTGGCTGAATATCTCAATAAGTTTACTCAGCTAGCCTGCTACGCACCTAAAGACGTAGCAACAGATAAGGCTAGGCAGTCTCGCTTCATGAAGGGACTGAATTCTGGACTACAGGTGGGACTAATTACCCACACCTTTCCTGACTTCCAAGAGCTTGTGAACAAGGCGCTCATCCTGGAGGACAAGCACAAGGAACTGGATGACCACCAGAAGCGCAGGATGGCACAGCAGGGAGCACGCCAAGGAGGGCAACGCCTGAGAGTTGCACCAAATCAATTCTTCAGATTCCAGCCGCAGAATGCTGCAAGAACATCGTCGCCAGCACCAAGACCTACCAACCAGAACTACCAGACACCAGCTCCAGCCAGGAACGCCGCTGCGAGCAGCCAGCAGGGCACAGTGAGGCGTTGTTATACATGCAATGAACCAGGGCACTTCTCCAACAACTGCCCCAAGAAGACAGCAGGAGTGACCCCAGTTCGCTTCAACTTGGGCCCCACACCCGCCAGGACACCTGCACCGGGAGTAAACCGCGGGACAGCACAGCCAGGAGCCGCGCCCCATACCGTGGTGAGAGGCCGAGTCAATCACGTGACCGCAGATGCACTTCAGAATGCCACGGACGTCGTACTGGGTAAGTTACTTGTCAACTCAGTACCTGCAACAGTTTTGTTTGACTCTGGAGCTTCGCATTCGTTTGTTTCTCGAGATTTTGTTTCTAAGAATGATTTGGAGATTGTGGATCTTAAATGCATGCTTATAGTTCAAACCCCTGGGTCAGAACTCCGATCTCAAGTATGATTTTCTGGGGTGAGAATACTAATAAATGGGATAGAGTTCCTAGCGAACCTTATTATATTGGGAACCCAAACCTTAGATGTCATTTTGGGAATGGATTGGTTGTCCAAGCACAAGGCCATGCTTTACTGTAGAAGAAGGATCATCTTTATTGAGAGCCCTTGTGGAAGAAAAGAGGAATTCCAAGCGACTGCCATTCGTGAAGGACAGTTGATGGTCAACAGTATGAAGGCAATCAGCATAGAGGATGTCTCAGTGGTCAATGAGTATCCCGATGTTTTTCCTGAAGATTTACCTGGTATGCCGCCAGACAGAGACATAGAATTTGTGATTGAGTTAGTACCTGGAACAGCACCGATAGCGAAGAGACCCTATCGGATGTCAACCGAAGAATTGGTATAGATGAAGAAACAGCTAGAAGAGTTTATGGAGAAAGGATTCATCAGACCGAGTTCATCGCCGTGGGGAGCGCTAGTTCTGTTTATCAACAAAAAGGATGAGAGTTTCAGGATGTGCATAGATTACCGTGCACTTAATGATGAGACCATGCTCATCATGGACAGAACTAACACTGCATACATATGGTCATCACCAAGTATTGCTACAGTTATATCAACTGCATGGTTTCATCGACCCCCACCTTGGCCAGGACCATTAAGTTGGCGACACTTCACGGCATCCTCTACTGTGATACAACTACTACGATGGCTCCATCTGCATGGCTTTATCGACCCCCACCTTGGCCATCCTTCTACATCTTCGTCGGTTCAAGGACCATTGACTCGAGCTCGATCCCGTCAAATGAATTATCAGATCTAAAGACAAACTTGGGAGAAGATGATGAACTTGAGTCGAGGACGACTCAAATGCAAGAAGGGAGGATGATGAGGACATCACTACCATGCATACGGCCATGCCTACTAACCCAATTGAAGCCAACAATGTAATACAAGGGCCAATTACTCGAGCTCGCGCCGCGTCAATTCAATTACCAGGTGAATGCGTTCCTCGGGTTGCATACAAATAATTTAATGAATGGAATGCTATTTAATCCTTGTGATGATTTTATTGTCCTTAGGAACCAAGGAGAAGGACTCCCAAACGTCAAGCATGAAGCCAATTCTTCCGGTGCACAAGTTCAACTCGGATTCGGCCTCCGGGACAGCACCAACTTCAAACGACCATAACTTTTGATCCACAAGGGTGTTTGAGGTCTATGAGTACTGGTTTGAAAGGTTTCGACGTCCTCTTTCCAACGGATCCGGCCCCATCTCCAAATTCCTTACGAGTCAACGGGAATCTGCAAAACAAGTTCGGTCATCTTTCCAAATCCGAGTCAAACTAGGAATAAGAGTCCTATTCGGCCATGGAAGTGTTTTGGACGCCCCAAGCCTGGTTTTGGCCTCCTATTTCTCCTATAAATAGCTAGGGAGTCCCCCAAAATAACTTGGGTTTTGGTTATTTGATAGTTTAGCCTTTTGCTACTATTTGAGTCTTTTAGACGTGCTCAACAGCCGCCTAACAAGCTCCTTGTATCGGAACCCCAACTTTTCAATACTTCATCTAAATTTGCAATTTTAGATTGCTTTTGCCTTGTTCTTGCTAGTTCTTCGATTGCTTGCAGGAATTGATCTTCGTGATCAGGTTGATCGTGCTCACGGCAAGGTCAATAACCCTCTGGAGTTGGTTTAGCGATTGCTAAGGCGCATAAATGCGTTGTACGTTGTAGTCGGATCGTCAAAGTCGTCTCCACCCAAATCGAAGGTTATCATTCTCATCGAAAGATCGGGACACCCAGTGTTACATCACTTAATGAAGTCACCGTGAAGAACAAGTACCTGCTACCCAGGATCGATGACCTGTTTGACCAGCTGAGAGGAGACAGAGTTTTCTCCAAGATTGACCTGAGGTCAGGATATCATCAGTTGAAGATCCGATCGGAGGATATTTCAAAAACCGCATTCTCGTCAAGATACGGACATTACAAGTTTACAGTTATGTCCTTTGGACTGACGAATGCACCCGCATATTTCATGAATATGATGAACAAGGTTTTCATGGAGTATTTGGACAAATTTGTTGTTGTATTCATAGATGACATCCTAGTCTACTCTAAGACCAGAGAAGAACACGCAGAACACCTGAGGTTAGTGTTGGAGAAGCTAAGGGGACAGCAACTCTTCGCCAAGTTCAGCAAGTGCGACTTTTGGAAGGACAAGGTAGAATTCCTTGGACATGTGATGATCGCAGAAGGAGCTGCAGTTGACCCAAGCAAGGTGGAAGCCGTGTTACATTGGGAACAGCCGAAGACAGTGACCCAGATTCGTAGTTTTCTGGGAATGGCAGGTTACTACCGCCGCTTTATTGAAGGCTTTTCGACAATTGCGAGACCTCTTACGCAATTGTTGAAAAAGGAGAAGAAGTTTAACTGGACGCCGGAATATGAGAGAGGTTTCCAAGAGCTGAAGAAGCGATTGACTTCAGCGCCGGTGTTAGTCCTACCGGATGTTAATCAAACCTTTGATATCTATTGTGATGCATCACGCCAGGGGCTTGGATGTGTGTTGATGCAAAACCAGAAGGTCCTTGCATATGCATCAAGGCAGCTGAGGCCGCATGAAGTGAATTACCCGACACATGACCTAGAGTTAGCAGCTGTAGTGCATGCCTTGAAGTTGTGGCGTCATTATCTGATTGGGAACAGATGTGAAGTGTACACGGACCACAAGAGTCTTAAGTACATTTTCACCCAATCGGATCTGAACATGAGGCAAAGGAGATGGTTGAAGTTGATCAAGGATTACAATATCAGAATCCATTACCATCCCGGAAAGGCCAATGTGGTGGCCGATGCCTTGAGTCGGAAGAGCCATACCGTGAATGTGTTGCTAGTCGACAGCCAGGACGAGCTATGCAGGGAGTTACAGAAACTGGAATTAGAAGTTGTACCTGAAGGATTCCTAACTGCCCTAGAAGTGAAGCCTATCTTGGAGGATCAGATCCGAGAAGAACAGAAGGATGATGACAAGATCCAGAGGATCAAGTCCAAAATGGATGAAGGCAAGGCTAGGGACTTTAAGCTGGATGAGCAGGGTACATTGGGATTAAGGACCGCATCTGTGTACCGAACAAGAAAGAGCTGAAGCAGTTGATTCTGGAGGAAGCTCATGATCCAAGTATTCCATTCATCCAGGAAGTGCCAAGATGTACCAAGACCTGAAGGAGAGATTCTGGTGGCCAAGTATGAAACGTGAAGTTGCCGAGCATGTCGCATTGTGTGATATATGACAAAGAGTTAAAGCAATGCACCAAAGGCCAGCCGGATTGCTGCAGCTGCTAAAAATACCTGAGTGGGAGGAAATCGGAATGGATTTCATTACCGGTTTACCTAAACTCAAGGAGGATACGACTCCATATGGGTTATAGTGGATCGCTTGACTAAGGTCGCTCATTTTATCCCTGTAAAGACCACTTACTCGGGAGATAAGTTAGCGGAATTGTACATGACCGGAATCGTCTGTTTACACGGAGTGCCAAAGAAGATTGTATCGGACAGAGGTACCCAATTTACCTCGAGATTCTAGAATAAGCTGCATGAAGCCATGGGGACCCGTTTGAACTTCAGTACAGCATATCATCCGCAGACGGATGGACAGACTGAAAGTGTTAACAAGATTTTGGAGGATATGCTAAGTGCTTGTGCATTGGCTTACGCTATCTCTTGGGATAAGAGTTTGCCGTACGCTGAGTTCAGCTATAATAACAACTATTAGGCCAGTTTGCGGATGTCACCTTTTGAGGCACTGTATGGCCGACCTTGTCGAACACAATTGAATTGGAAAGAGACGGGTGAACGACATGTCTTTGGACCGGATATTCTTTAAGAAGCAAAAGAACATATTGCCATGATCCGGGAAAGACTGAAGATAGCCCAGTCGAGATAGAAAAGTTACGCTGGCAACCGTCGTCGAGACTTGAGTTTTGAACCGGAAGATTTCGTATATCTCAGGGTTACACCTATCAGGGGAGTTAAGAGATTCCACGCCAAAGGGAAGATTGTGCCAAGATATGTTGGTCCGTTCAAGGTCCTAAGTCGTTGAGGAGAAGTTGCTTACCAGTTGGAGTTGCCGCAATCGTTGGCGGTAGTGCATGATGTGTTCCATGTATCCCAACCGAAGAAGTGTCTCCGAGTGTCAAATGAACAGACGCCACTAGAGTTAATAGAGCTGCAGGAAGATCTGACATATAAGAAACACCCCGTGAAGATTCTGGACACCATGGATCGAGAGACAAGGAATAAATCAATCCGCTTCTGCAGAGTCTAGTGGAGCAACCATTCAGAGAGTGAGGCGACTTGGGAGCGCGAGGAGGATTTGAGAAAAAAATTTCCGAACCCATTCCTTAGTCAGCCCTGAATTTCGGGGTCAAGATTCTGTTAAGGGGAGAGGTTTGTAACACCCCGATTTTTGCTTTTCATGAATTTAAATGATATTTGGCATTTTTGATAATTTTTGGAATTTTCTGGGATTTATTTGGATTTAATTTGAATTTATTCCCTTTTGAAATAATTAAATAATTAAAAGTTTTAAATAAGGTTTTGTTGGAAATATTTTATTTGAGTCCAAAATGTCTCAAAGTATTTTCTAGAATTTTTCTGATTATTTTGCTATTTTTCTTGAATTATTTGAATTTCTAGAAATTATTTTAATTATTAAATCGCTGGAAAATCCAATCGGTTTTACTGTTCATCCGACCGAGTCGAACTCGAGTCAGACTCAAGTCTGACTCGAACCGGACCAAACCCTAACCCACGGGACCGTTGGATCGAGATCCAACGGCCATCGTTGTGCCACGTCACCTGAGCCCGAGCCGGATCGAACCCGCTCGCACCGGCCGGATCCAGGCCGTTGATCGCGTATGCGTGGATGGCTAGGATCGCGCCACGTCACCCAGTCCGAGCCGCTGCCGAAGTCCGCCGCCACCTGCGTGTGTTCTCCGCGTTTTTCACGGACATCGAGTCCAGTCGCCGCCGTTTGGCCGCAATAGCTCGCCGAAGTTAGGGAAGAGCGCCGCCGCGGTTTTCCGCTGTTTTCGCCACCGTTCTCCGCAGTGTTGGTGGCCAGATCCGAGACCGTTGCGTCAAGGCGCGTTGAGGGGTACCACTCACCTCACCGAAGAAGCGCGGGAACGTCGTTGGGCTCATCATCGTCCCCAGCTCCGATGACTTAGCTCCGCCGGGACATCGTCGACGCCACCAAGCTCCAGCAACCCTCCGATCTCCATCCGAGGGTTCAGGTTCGTCCACGTCACCCCCGTGTAATTCCACGTTGCGGTTTTTAGATCCAATCTCAACCATTGGATCTAGATCCAACGCACGGGATTGAGCCACATAGCCTTGAACCGCACCGTGCTGGGGGTAGATATCACCCGTTAGATCTAGATCGTACGGTTAGGGTTAATCCGTGTTGTAGCGTTAGATGCGTTCTCCACCGTTCGATCGAGATTGAACAGTGTAGATCGAGCCACGTGTCGCATGCCGGGACATGCCACGTCGCCCCCATGACGCGGTGAAACCCAATCTAATCTTAACCATTCGATTCGAATCGTGCGGTCCAGATCAAGCAACGTTAACCCAAACGTGCGAGATCCAGATCCAATCCCGACCGTCGGATTTCAAACCGACGGCCCAGATTGCGCCACGTGTCTGGAAGCCGAGCCGACGCGGTTCACGAGGGAACTCCTGATCGTCGCTGACATCAGCAGTGACGTCAGCATGGGCCCGCATGTCAGTGTCTGGGCCGACCGTGCGATGACGTCATCCGTGACGTCATGCTAACGTCACGGTGGGGTCCAGCTGTCAGAGCCGTTCGGCCAAGCGGTGATGACGTTAGCGATGATGTCATCCAGTTGATCCCACGTGTCAGCGACACGTGCACCCGTGGGCCGGATCCATGGTGGACCAAACCCGAAACGTGGAGCGAGTCTATGGACCAGGATCACGCCAATCTTTGGCGTCATAATTCGATTTTTCAATAGAAAAATAATTCGGTGGAAATTCAATTTTCATGCTGACGTCAGCTGACGCAATAAATCAATTTTTCAATAGAAAAATAAATGAATTAATTCGGTTTATTCTTTTATTTGATTTTTTAAACTTCAAACGCTTATAACTTTTGTGTTTTAACTCTGATTTGGGACGCTTATAACTTTTGTGTTTTAACTCCGATTTGGGTGATTCCAATTTCTAAATTTTTATTAAATTGAGCTCTAATTAATGGTCAATTTTATTTAATTTTTGGGCATGAGTTTTTCTATGTTTATATTTATTTAATTGATTTTTCAAATTTTAAACGGTATAACTTTTGCGTTTTAACTCCGATTTGGACGATTCTAATTTCTAAAAATTTCTAAAAATGTGCTCTCTCTGGTTATGAATTTTATTTGAATTTTTGGACACTTTTGTCCACTGTTTAATTATTATTGCTATTTGCACGCGTTACGAGTAGATGTAGAAGTGCCCGAAGGCTATGGAGGTGAAGTGATGAGGACATCACTATCATGGATACGGCCATGCCTACAAACCCAATTAAAACCAACAATGTAATTCAAGGACCAATTACTACTCGAGCTACTTTGCGTCAATTCAATTACCTGGTGAATGCGTTCCTTGGGTTGCATACAAATATTTTAATGGATGGAATACTATTTAATCCTTGTGATAATTTTATTATCCTTAGGAACCAAGGAGAAGGACTCCCAAGCGTCAAACATGAAGCCAATTCTTTCGGTGCACAAGATCAACTCGGATTCGGCCTCCGGGATAGTTCCAATTTAAAACGACCATAACTTTCGATCCACAAGGGTGTTTGGGGTCTATGAGTACTGGTTTGAAAGGTTTCGACGTCCTCTTTCCAACGGATCCGACCCCATCCCTAAATTCCGTCCGAGTCGACGGGAATCTGCTAAACAATTGGCGTCACTTTTCCAAAACCGAGAAGACTTGGGCTTTGGGCCTTGTAATAGAGTTGTAGTTAGTATCCTACTGCTTTGGACGTGATTCCCATGCCCCTAGCTTTCATAAATAACCATACATCGGCTCCTTAGGGTTTTGGTTTTTATTTGATTAGTTTAGCCAAGTGCAAACTTGATCCTGCGAGTTGTGCTGGACAGCCACCTTGTCAAGATCGTCAATAAGACTCCACTTTGTTTCGCTTCCACTTTTATCCGCAATTTCAGATTGCTTATTCTATTGTTCTTGCTTGTTCTTCGGTTGCTTGCAGGAATTGAACCTCGTGTTCAGGTTGTTCGTGCCTACGGCAAGATCAATAACCCACCGGAGTTGGTTTAGCGATTGCTAAGGCGCATCGTCGTCGTACGGTGTAGTCGGATCGTCAAAGTCGACTCCAACAAAATCGATCGTGTGTTTCTCATCGAAAGATCGGGACACCCAAAGCGCTTGTCATCCGACTGGTTACCGCGCTTGGTCACCCGACTGGTCACCGCGCTTGTCATCCGACTGGTTACCCACCTGATATCCGACTGATCGCCTGACTAGTCGCCACGCTGGTCACCCGACTGACCGCCAGACTGGTCGCCGCACTTGTCACCCGACCGGTCGTCCACCTGATAGCCGACTTGGTCGCCCACTGGTCGCCCCACTTGATGGAGCCGTGATGGCACTATGGGTGTCCCGATCTTTCGATGAGAAACACACGATCGATTTGTTAGTGTCGACTTTGACGATCCGACTACACCGTACGACGACGATGCGCCTTAGCAATCGCTAAACCAACTCCAGCGGGTTATTGATCTTGCCGTGGGCACGATCAACCTGAACACGAGGTTCAATTCCTGCAAGCAACCGAAGAACAAGCAAGAACAATAGGATAAGCAATCTGAAATTGCGGATAAAACTGGAAGCGAAACAAAGTGGAGTCTTATTGACGATCTTGACAAGGTGGCTGTCCAGCACAACTCGCAGGATCAAGTTTGCACTTGGCTAAACTAATCAAATAAAACCCAAAACCCTAAGGAGCCAATGTCTGGCTATTTATAAGAGGTAGGGACGTGGGAAACACGTCCAAAGCAGTAGGATACCAACTACAACTCTATTACAAGGCCCAAAGCCCACGTCTTCTCGATTTGGAAAAGTGACGCCAATTGTTTTGCAGATTCCCGTTGACTCGGACGGAATTTGGGGATGGGGTCGGATCCGTTGGAAAGAGGACGTCGAAACCTTTCCAACCAGTACTCATAGACCTCAAACACCCTTGTGGATCAAAAGTTATGGTCGTTTGAAGTTGGTGCTGTCCCGAGGCCGAATCCGGAGTTGAACTTGTGCACCGGAAGAATTGGCTTCATGCTTGACGCTTGGGAGTACTTCTACTTGGTTCATAAGGACAATAAAATCATCACAAGTATTAAATAGCATTCCATTCAATAAATTATTTGTATGCAACCCGAGGAACGCATTCACCTGGTAATTGAATTGTCGTGCCCGAGCTCGAGTAATAGGCCCTTGTATGATATTGGTGGATTCCATTGGGTTTGAAAGTCTGGCAGTATCAATGGTATTGATGTGCTCATCATCCTCCTTCTTGCATTTGAGTCGTCCTCGACTCAAGTTCATCATCCTCTCCCAAGTATGGTTTCAAAACGGCAATGTTGAATGTGGGACTAACCCCAAAATCTGCAGGCAATTCAAGCTTGTATGCATTATCATTAATCTTTGCCAATACTTTGAAAGGACCATCAGCTCGCGGCATCAACTTAGATTTTCTTAATTCTGGGAATCGATCTTTTCGCAAATGCAACCAAACTAAATCTCCTGGTTCAAAAGTTACATGTTTCCTTCCCTTACTACCAGCAAGTTTATATTTAGCATTCATGCGTTCTATGTTTTCTTTAGTTGTCTCATGCATTTTCATAATCAAATCAGCACGTTGTTTAGCATCAAGATTCAATTTCTCCGAATATGGTAGAGGTAACAAATCAATTGGAGCATGAGGTACAAATCCATATACAATCTCAAAAGGGCACATCTTAGTAGTAGAATGCATAGACCGATTATAAGCAAACTCAATATGAGGCAAACATTCTTCCCACAATTTAATGTTCTTTTTCAAAACAGCCCTAAGCATAGTAGATAAAGTTCGATTAACGACCTCAGTTTGTCCATCAGTTTGGGGATGACAAGTAGTAGAAAATAAAAGTTTAGTCCCCAATTTAGCCCACAAAGTTCTCCAAAAGTGGCTTAAGAATTTAGTGTCACGATCTGAAACTATTGTGTTAGGCACACCATGTAAGCGAACAATTTCACGAAAGAATAAGTCAGCAATGTTGGTAGCGTCATCGCTTTTGTGACAAGGTATGAAGTGTGCCATTTTAGAAAATCTATCCACAACGACAAAAATACTATCCCTCCCCTTCTTTGTTCTAGGGAGTCCTAAAACAAAATCCATAGAAATATCTTCCCAAGGCACGCTAGGAACAGGCAGAGGCATGTATAAACCATGTGGATTAAGTCGTGACTTAGCTTTTTGACATGTAGAGCAGCGGCGATGAAACGTTCCACGTCTCTGTCTCATCCTGGGCCAAAAGAAATGGCTAGCGAGTATGTCCTCCGTCCTTTTCACACCAAAGTGTCCCATCAATCCTCCTCCATGCGCTTCCTGTAGCAATAACAAACGAACAGAACTAGCTGGAATACATAGTTTGTTTGCTCTAAACACAAACCCATTATTGAGGACAAATTTGTTCCAAGTTTTTCCCTCTTTACAATTGAGCAACACATTTTTAAAATCATCATCATGCACATATTGCTCTTTAATCGTTTCCAAACCAAAAATTTTGAAGTCAAGTTGTGAGAGCATGGTATATCTCCTAGACAAGGCATCAGCAATGACATTATCCTTTCCCTGTTTGTGTTTGATGACATAAGGAAATGACTCAATGAATTCAACCCACTTTGCATGTCTACGGTTCAGTTTAGCTTGACTTCTAATATGTTTTAACGATTCATGATCCGAATGTATAACAAATTCCTTGGGCCATAAATAATGTTGCCATGTTTCTAAAGTTCGAACTAGCGCATATAACTCCTTATCATAAGTAGAATAATTCAAACTTGGTCCACTCAATTTCTCACTAAAATAAGCAACAGGTTTTCCTTCTTGTAATAGAACACCACCCAAACCAATTCCACTAGCATCACATTCTAGTTCAAAAGTCTTAGAAAAGTCTGGAAGCTGGAGTAAGGGTGCATGGGTTAACTTAGCTTTCAGAATGTTGAAGGCCTCTTCCTGTGACTTGCCCCAAACAAAAGGTACACCTTTCTTGGTGAGCTCATTCATGGGTGCAGCGATGGTGCTGAAGTCCTTCACAAAACGACGATAGAATCCAGCAAGTCCTAGGAAACTCCGCACTTGTGTGACCGTGTTAGGAGTCGGCCAACTCTGTATTGCTTCAACCTTGGCTTGATCAACTTCAATTCCCTGTGGAGTAACAACATAGCCAAGAAAAGAGACTCGATCCGTGCAAAAGGTGCACTTATCAAGGTTACTGATGGAGCCGTGATGGCACTATGGGTGTCCCGATCTTTCGATGAGAAACACACGATCGATTTGTTAGTGTCGACTTTGACGATCCGACTACACCGTACGACGACGATGCGCCTTAGCAATCGCTAAACCAACTCCAGCGGGTTATTGATCTTGCCGTGGGCACGATCAACCTGAACACGAGGTTCAATTCCTGCAAGCAACCGAAGAACAAGCAAGAACAATAGGATAAGCAATCTGAAATTGCGGATAAAACTGGAAGCGAAACAAAGTGGAGTCTTATTGACGATCTTGACAAGGTGGCTGTCCAGCACAACTCGCAGGATCAAGTTTGCACTTGGCTAAACTAATCAAATAAAACCCAAAACCCTAAGGAGCCAATGTCTGGCTATTTATAAGAGGTAGGGACGTGGGAAACACGTCCAAAGCAGTAGGATACCAACTACAACTCTATTACAAGGCCCAAAGCCCACGTCTTCTCGATTTGGAAAAGTGACGCCAATTGTTTTGCAGATTCCCGTTGACTCAGACGGAATTTGGGGATGGGGTCGGATCCGTTGGAAAGAGGACGTCGAAACCTTTCCAACCAGTACTCATAGACCTCAAACACCCTTGTGGATCAAAAGTTATGGTCGTTTGAAGTTGGTGCTGTCCCGGAGGCCGAATCCGAGTTGAACTTGTGCACCGGAAGAATTGGCTTCATGCTTGACGTTTGGGAGTCCTTCTCCTTGGTTCCTAAGGACAATAAAATCATCACAAGGATTAAATAGCATTCCATTCATTAAATTATTTGTATGCAACCCGAGGAACGCATTCACCTGGTAATTGAATTGTCGTGCCCGAGCTCGAGTAATTGGCCCTTGTATGACATTGTTGGTTTCCATTGGGTTTGTAAGTATGGCCGTATCCATGGTAGTGATGTCCTCATCAGTTACCAAATAAACGTGCATCGCGTAAAGCATTAAAAACAGCACGTAAATGTCCAAGATGGTCTTCTAAGGATTTGCTGTAGATCAAGATATCATCAAAGTAAACTACCACAAACTTTCCAATGAAAACACGTAAAACCTCGTTCATCAGTCTCATAAATGTGATAGGAGCATTAGTCAATCCGAAAGGCATTACTAACCACTCATATAACCCGAACTTAGTTTTAAATGCTGTTTTCCATTCATCTCCTAACTTCATGCGAATCTGGTGATACCCACTACGCAAATCCACTTTAGAGAACATAGTAGAGCCACTTAGTTCATCAAGCATATCGTCTAACCGAGGAATAGGATGGCGATATCTAATGGTGATATTATTAATTGCTCTACAATCCACACACATGCGCCATGTTCCATCTTTCTTAGGTACTAAAATGACTGGTACAGCACAAGGACTAAGAGATTCACGTACGTACCCTTTATCAAGCAATTCGTGAACTTGGCGTTGTATCTCTTGTGTCTCTTCAGGGTTGGTTCTGTAAGGTGCTCGGTTGGGCAAGGATGCCCCTGGAATGAGATCAATTTGATGCTCAATCCCTCTAATTGGCGGCAGCCCTGAGGGGATGTCCTTTGGAAAGATGTCAGTGTATTCCTGCAAAAGGTTAGTGACAACAGGAGGCAAAGAGAGGGACATCTCCTCTAGAGAAAACAAAGTTTCTTTGCAGACCAAAGCATAGCATGTAGACCTACAAACAGCCAACTCATTCAAATCAGATTTTGTTGCAAGAAAACAAGCACCTTTCAATTTAATCTCATTCGGCTTAGCACAATCAAGGTTAGATTCTTTCTGTTTATGTTATTCAAGTCCTTTGGTGACAATCTGATTTTCACTCTTAGAATTCTCTCGAGTTTTCTCTTTGCTAGATCTAGCGATTTCATCCTTTACAATGGCATCAGGCGATATTGGGTGTAGCACAATTTTCTTTTCTTTATGCACAAAAGAGTATTGATTTGTTCTACCATGATGTAAGCAATCCTTATCATATTGCCACGGTCTACCTAATAACATAGAACATGCTTGCATAGGTACGACATCGCAATCAACATAATCATGATAGGAACCTAAAGCGAAATGTACTCTTACCATGCGAGTTACCTTGAGTTTGCCGCTGTTGTTGAACCATTGAATGTGGTAGGGCTGAGGGTGTGGTCTAGTGGAGAGTGCTAGCTTCTCCACCATGTCCATGCTGGCTAGATTATTGCAACTCCCCCCATCAATGATTATTCGAATGGATCGCGCCTTGATGACGCCTTTTGTGTAAAACAAGTTGTGGCGTTGATTTGGATCGGCGCGAGCAATCTGAGCACTAAGCACACGTTGTGCAATAATACTCAAATATTGGTCAGCATCACCAGCGCTCACGTGCACCTCGTCGTGCTCGGCATTTGGATCGCCGTCTTCATGTTCAGCGAGCAAAGCATATGTTTCTTCATCCAGATCACTTGCTGAGTCATACTCGCCGTCTTCACGGATTATTAACACACGCTTGTTCGGACACGCCTTCATCATGTGTCCGAAACCCTTGCAGCGATGGCACTGAACATCTTTGGTGCGTCCCGTTGATGCGACCGGCGACTTACGAACTATTTGTAGTAGCTTGTGTGGCACTTTTCGTCGGCGTTGGTCGTGGTGCCGAATTTGCGGTGGTGGACGCCGTTCTGTTGATGGAAGAGGTCGGCGTGGTAGTACGGCCAGCAGGGGCAGCAGGGGTGCGCGGTGTCCACGAAGTAGTTCGACCTGCAGAAAAGTTAGTCTTGGCCCTCGATTGACGACCCTGCACTTCACGTTCAGCTTTGCAAGCAAGATGGAACAACCGAGTCATCGAATTATAATCCTTATAGTCTAGAATATCCTGGATTTCTCGAGTTAAACCACCTAAGAAACGAGCCATAGAAGCTTCCTCATTCTCAATTAATCCACAACGCAACATGCCAATTTGCAATTCTTGGTAATATTCTTCCACCGAATTATTACCTTGCTGTAGGCGCTGCAATTTATTCAATAAATCTCTAGCATAGTATGAAGGAACAAATCTATGCCTCATTAGCAATTTCAAGGCTTCCCAAGTGGTGGGTATATTATTTGGATGAGCACGGCAATGTTCTCTCCACCAAACAGAAGCAAAATCAGTGAACTCACTTGTGGCAGCCCTAACTCTTCTATTCTCAGGGAAATCATGGCACGCAAATTTTTGATCCACAAGTAATTCCCAACCAAGGTAACCATCAGGGTCATATTTACCTTCAAAAGGTGGCATATTGAAATTTACCTTAGGGAAAACATCATCTCGTTCTCGTTCCCTTGGTCGTGGAGGGTCACGTCGCATACCTTGCTGATTGAAGCGTAGCCGTTGATGGTTACGATCATTATCGTAACGGATGGGGTTAACCTCCTCCATATCAGTGGTGTCATCATATTCGTGCTCGTCGTTCTGTTCTTCTAAATCTGCTGGGGGCCTCCCCTGTGGAGCTGAATTGTTGCTTGGACGACGGGGAGGTGGATTGGAAGCACCAGATGCAGCAGCTGCAAAAGTATCAAGTCTAGCCAAAATAGTAGCAAGAGTAGTGTTAGCAATCCCTTGTGCGGCCTCGATGGATCTGAGACGGTCTTCTTGCATTGACATACGCTCATTAGTGAGCCGTACATCCTCGCTAAGACCATCGGTGGTTTCCCTCGTCATCTTTTGGAAGTGAGCAATGATGCCCTTGGTTCGTGGAGAGTGATGAAGTGAACTCTCGTCACCTGACATGGTTAGTTGATGACAAGGAAACAAAAACCACAAGTATAATGTTCCTATCAACTACTAGGTGGCAAGTCTCTCAAGCGCTCAAGCCTATGACCCAAGTTCTTACAAGTTCTTACAATGCAGCAGGCGTTGTCGGCCGTTAAGCGTTGTCAAAGGTTCTCCGAAGTTTGTGTAGAAGCGATTGCCAAGGGATCGAGCGCCTGTGCGGGTAGAAAGTGGAGCTTGGACAGGCTTAATTTAGTAGCAAAAGGTTAGCAATAATCCAATCAGTGAATGCAAAATTGAAGAATTGTTCAACGTCTAGTCACTAGTTGCTGACTCGAGGCTAGCAAGGACTGTAACTCAAAACTGTGGTCGGCGACAGTACAGTTCCTCAGCAGATGAAAAAAAACAGCGCGAAAAAAAAAATTCGCGAAAGAAGGGAACTATCTCAAAAGACTTGGAATCTTGTGAAAACAGGTTTAGCACATAAAAATTTTCGGATCTAGTCACTAGTTTTTTTTTTTTTTTTTTTTTTTTTTTTTTTCGGAACGATCCGACTCCTTTTTCTTTCAAGTGCTATGCAGGCGGAAGACCAGTCGTGTGACCAGTCGGACGGCCAGGTGGGCGACCCAGTCGGCTATCAGGTGGAAGCGACGATCGGCGGTGACACCGGCGACGATCGGCGACGATCAGGCGACGATGGGCTATCGGTTGGCGACGATCGGCGACGATCGAGCGACGATGGGCTATCGGTGAAGCGACGATCGGCGGTGACGATCAGGCGACGATCGGCGACGATCGAGGCGACGATGGGCTATCAGTGGGCGACCAGTCGGAAGCGACGATCGGCTAACAGAGGGCAACCGGTCGGTCGACCAAGTGGGCGAACAATCAAGCGGCGAACACTCGGTTTATAATAAAGCTTCGGTCCGAACTCCTTTTTTTTTTTTTTTTTTCAACAGTTCGGGACCGACACGGAACACAACTCGAAACGGAACACAACTCGAAACCGCTGTGGGAGACAAAATTTTCTTCTGACCTGGAACTAGACTAGAATTCAGCAACTCGACACGACGATGCAACCAAAAATTCAATAACGCAGTTACCTTTGGAAAGGAAAAATGCGAGGCTCAAATTGTTTTGGTATGGGGAGATCCAATCTGATGGCGCTTCTCTGGACTATAGGAAAGATATCAATCTACTAATCTAGGGTAAAGAATTCTCACCGAGCAACCTGGTTTGCTCTGATACCACTTGATGGAGCCGTGATGGCACTATGGGTGTCCCGATCTTTCGATGAGAAACACACGATCGATTTGTTAGTGTCGACTTTGACGATCCGACTACACCGTACGACGACGATGCGCCTTAGCAATCGCTAAACCAACTCCAGCGGGTTATTGATCTTGCCGTGGGCACGATCAACCTGAACACGAGGTTCAATTCCTGCAAGCAACCGAAGAACAAGCAAGAACAATAGGATAAGCAATCTGAAATTGCGGATAAAACTGGAAGCGAAACAAAGTGGAGTCTTATTGACGATCTTGACAAGGTGGCTGTCCAGCACAACTCGCAGGATCAAGTTTGCACTTGGCTAAACTAATCAAATAAAACCCAAAACCCTAAGGAGCCAATGTCTGGCTATTTATAAGAGGTAGGGACGTGGGAAACACGTCCAAAGCAGTAGGATACCAACTACAACTCTATTACAAGGCCCAAAGCCCACGTCTTCTCGATTTGGAAAAGTGACGCCAATTGTTTTGCAGATTCCCGTTGACTCGGACGGAATTTGGGGATGGGGTCGGATCCGTTGGAAAGAGGACGTCGAAACCTTTCCAACCAGTACTCATAGACCTCAAACACCCTTGTGGATCAAAAGTTATGGTCGTTTGAAGTTGGTGCTGTCCCGGAGGCCGAATCCGAGTTGAACTTGTGCACCGGAAGAATTGGCTTCATGCTTGACGTTTGGGAGTCCTTCTCCTTGGTTCCTAAGGACAATAAAATCATCACAAGGATTAAATAGCATTCCATTCATTAAATTATTTGTATGCAACCCGAGGAACGCATTCACCTGGTAATTGAATTGTCGTGCCCGAGCTCGAGTAATTGGCCCTTGTATGACATTGTTGGTTTCCATTGGGTTTGTAAGTATGGCCGTATCCATGGTAGTGATGTCCTCATCACCACTGGTCGCCGCCTGATTGGTCGCCCGAACTGGTCGCCGCCCGACTGGTCACCGCACTTGTCACCCGATCCGCCGCCGTCCGCCGTCCTCCGCTGCCGTTAAGCTCAGTTCCGGGACCGCGAGGTCAAGCCGCGTCGGTGAGGACCTTTCACATCGCCGGATGAGCCCCACAGCGCCGTCGCGAGTGTCGCTGTCCTCGTCTCCGGTGACCCAGCGCCGCCGCAAGCCATCGCCATCGATCGAGCTCCACTAGCCGTCCGATCTAGATCCAAGGGCCCAGATCACGCCACGTCACCCCTCGGTGAGTTCCACGTTGAAATCCCCAGATCTATTTCCAACCGTTGGATTTAGATCCAACGGCGTAGATTGTGCCACGTAGCCTAATCCGCTCAGTACTAGATCCATTCTCAGCCGTTAGATCTAGATCAAACGGTTAGGGTTAGCCGCGTTGTAAACGTTAGATTGGATCTTGACCGTCCGATCAAGATCGAACGGTCCAGATCAGCTGAGTTGTTTTCCAAACGCGTTAAGTCAGATCCAATCTGGGCTGTTGATTTTCAAATCAACGGCCAAGATCAAGCCACATGCCCGGGAGGCTGACCGCCGCGGTTAGCGCGCAGCGTCGCGTCACGGCGTTGATTTCTGGCCCGGGCAGCGTGTCGGCGGTATCCCGGCCGTGCGGTGACGTCACCCATGACTTCACCGGTGGGGCCACGCTGTCGATCTTTGTGGCCAAGCCACGCTGACGTCAACAATAGCGTCACCGATGATCCCACGCCGGATGAGGCGTGGGGCGTGCGCCAGGTCCACGATTGGGCCGGCGCGCCGTCTTGGCGGTCCATGGACCGAGGCGACGTGGCGGCTCCTGGTTGGTCCACGTGTCACTGCTGACGCAATAAATGAATTTCCAAAAAGAAAATGATTTATTAATTCGAATAATTGATTTCAGAATTTGTTTCAAACTTCAAACGCTTATAACTTTTGCATTTTAACTCCGATTTGAGTGATTCAAATTTCTAAATTTGTATAAAATTGAGATCTACCTATTGATGAATTTTATTTAATTTTTGGACTAAAGTTTTTCTCTGTAATATTATTTAATTGATTATTTAAACTTTAAATGCTTGTAACTTTTGCATTTAAACTCCGAATTTGACGATTCCAGTTTCTAAAAATTTATAAAATTATGCTCTCTCTGTTTGTGAACTTTATTTGGATGTTTGGACACTTTTTGTCTACTGTTTATTTATTATTTGCTATTTGCACGCTACACGAGTAGACGTTGAAGTGCCCGAAGGATTCGAAGGTGAAGTGGACCCAGGAGCCAGCTCAGGACCAAGAGCAAGTACTTTTTGAAGGCAAGTTGTGCTTTGACCATGTTGATCCCAATTTCAAATTAATTCGATTTGAAACTATTGCATGCTAGTTTAATTAGAAAATACTTTATTTAATTATGGGGAATTAGATAGATGCCAAATTGTTGTATGACACCTTGGTTAATTAAATATGTGCCTTGATCCCTTGTCACCCTAGTTGAGGATTAAATAGTTGGACATTACTAAATTACCAACATGGGATTTTAAATCGTTGTAGTTTATTGCTTAGACCTGCTACGTGCTCATGACATGATTTTTGGACAATCAAATGTTAATATTGACTTAATGATATATTGAACCTGTTTTGGAAAGGTATCATGTGATGTTGATGGCACGTGGTGCATGGTAATCAATTGGGGGTTTGATAAATAGTTTTCGACCGGGGCATGTGGCAAGAATGATCGGGTGGGCCAGTTGTGGCACCGGGAACGTTGTTCTGGTTCTTCGGGTAGTCTTGCCCTGGTCACCCTAAGGACTTAACCTTGCAAGCCTTTGAACTGAGTCAAACGTGCAACCACATGTCTGTAATGGGACGGACCTATTTGATTAAGTTGCTAATAACGTACCTGTGGGACCTCAGGATGTCAACTACACCCTTTGTGTAGTTGTACGGGGGAGCGTACCGGGGCTGCGGCCAGGTACCCATCTAACGGTGGATTGGCCTAAACTTCGCCTTCGCTAAGGGAAGGGTGATGGCGCCGTGATGGCACTATGGGTGTCCCGATCTTTCGATGAGAAACACACGATCGATTTGTTAGAGTCGACTTTGACGATCCGACTACACCGTACGACGACGATGCGCCTTAGCAATCGCTAAACCAACTCCAGCGGGTTATTGATCTTGCCGTGGGCACGATCAACCTGAACACGAGGTTCAATTCCTGCAAGCAACCGAAGAACAAGCAAGAACAATAGGATAAGCAATCTGAAATTGCGGATAAAACTGGAAGCGAAACAAAGTGGAGTCTTATTGACGATCTTGACAAGGTGGCTGTCCAGCACAACTCGCAGGATCAAGTTTGCACTTGGCTAAACTAATCAAATAAAACCCAAAACCCTAAGGAGCCGATGTCTGGCTATTTATAAGAGGTAGGGGCGTGGGAAACACGTCCAAAGCAGTAGGATACCAACTACAACTCTATTACAAGGCCCAAAGCCCACGTCTTCTCGATTTGGAAAAGTGACGCCAATTGTTTTGCAGATTCCCGTCGACTCGGACGGAATTTAGGGATGGGGTCAGATCCGTTGGAAAGAGGACGTCGAAACCTTTCAAACCAGTACTCATAGACCCCAAACACCCTTGTGGATCAAAAGTTATGGTCATTTTAAGTTGGTGCTGTCCCGGAGGCCGAATCCGAGTATAACTTGTGCACCGGAAGAATTGGCTTCATGCTTGACGTTTGGGAGTCCTTCTCCTTGGTTCCTAAGGACAATAAAATCATCACGAGGATTAAATAGCATTCCATTCAGAAAATTATCTGTATGCAACCCGAGGAACGCATTCACCTGGTAATTGAATTGTCGTGCCCGAGCTCGAGTAATTGGCCCTTGTATGATATTGTTGGTTTCCATTGGGTTTGTAAGTATGGCCGTATCCATGGTAGTGATGTCCTCATCAAAGGGTTAGTGTGCAATCACCGGGGAGGACCACTTGTACTGTTAGAAGTTTTCGAAAGACTCTGTTACGGACACTCGCCTTTGTGGTGTTTGACTGTATCTTGTGGGTAAAGTGCATAACCTCTGCAGAGTGTAAAATCTATTCGAATAGCCGTGTCCACGGTATTGGACATCGCTCGGAAATTACAGTTAAGGGTTAGACTTTCTTGAAAATAACTTGGTCTTGGAAAGGTTGGGTTTGGTATAATAATGATGTTGATGGAAATGTGGATTAGAATCGGGAAAGATGGTTATTTAACTCCTGGAAAAGTTATTGATGCTATACTTGTGTTTACTGCTTTCGAATCTACTTATGATACTTGTTAAATGCTCTTACTGCAAATATACCTTGAGCCACTCCTTTGTATTAAGCCATGCATGTAGTATATTAGCTTCATTTTGTGCATGACTTGCTGAGTACCAAGTACTCACCCTTGCTGCAATACAACACCAGTTGAAGAAGAATCTACACCAGCTTTGGAGGAGGAGCTCCCAGAGGAACCGTCTAACTAGGGAGCGAGCCCAGTCAGTTGCCTGTGGTATACTGGATGGCGCCACGAAGTTATCTTATTTTCCGCTGCAGTTATTTCTCTTTTAATAAGTTTCGCCCTGTGAGGCATATATTTGTAACTTGACCATAAGGTCAAGCAACCAGTTTGGTTAACTAATTAAAGTACCCTATTATTCGTTGAGTATGATTGTGATATTTGCCAATGTTGAGACTGTGTGCACTAGCGCGTTCCTGGACTAGTGCTGAATACACAGAGGGTCCGGATTTGCAAATTCGGGTCCCGACAGAGGTGGTATCAGAGCCATACTGACTGTAGGCTCACCCATAGTTAGAATGGTCGTAGTGAGGTTAAAACCTATTTTCTAAAGATAAAATTTGTCAAGATAATGAATGAATTCTCGACTTACCCTTTCTTCCTTGTTCGTACCCCTTGCTGAGTTCTTTACGTCTTTCACATCGATTTTAAAATGTTGCGTTCTTACGCAAGTATCCTTTGACAGATGATGATGAAGAACAACTACGCCGAGCGTGAAGGAGGCTATGCTGCCGAGTTGTGGCGTATGCTTCAGTTTCTTGGAGGTTTTGAGAGGCCGCTCTACCGAGGGACTACACTTGTGCAGGCAGGAGAAGTCATAGGATGGGACGTCCGGATCACGGTGTATGCCCGAGAGAAGACAAAGTTCAGCCGCCCTTTCCACTTCACCGCCAGGAGGTCTACCTTTGAGATTGGAATCCAGGAGGTGTCGCGTCGAGCAATGCAGCAGATCGCTCGCACTTACTCCAGGGAGCTGGAAGGCACAGTGTTTCGTCACCACCCACGCCGAGACAGCAGAGTTCAACGGAAGCCGATAGAAGATGAGGATGCTACCGTCACTCACTTAGCCAGATTCGTCGCCGCTCAGGAGGAGCTGATCGAAGACACAGTTCAGGAGTTGAAGAAGGCTCGCGAGCAGGTCGAGGAGGAGAAGAAGCACTTAGAGAATGCTCGTGAGTACGTCGCTTATGCTGCGGAAAGGATCGCAGAGCTGGAGACCGCACTGTATGGCCAGGGTCCCGATCCAGTGTTGGAGTTGGACGCTCCAGAGCCAGAGGAGGAACCAGAAGAGGCGCCACCTGCACCCGCGCCACAGCCACAGCAGCAGCCAGATCCAGAGCCAGAGGAAGACGCCGCGTCGTCAACCACAGCTGCAGTTGTGGGGCATGGCGATTGTTTCGCGCCTGTGCCGTCGCACTCGCCGCGAGGAGGCAGTGGAGGTTTTCTCGACGAGTGAACGTAGGTTTGCTATTAGGACTCCTTCGTCGAGTCGCGTTATAGAATAAGATTCACCCTTAGAGACGTTGGATTTTTATTGTTTCCTGAGTGTGCAGTATGTGTTGCAGGCCCTTAGGCATTGTAAGCAACCATACCAAGTTATTATTATTAATAATAAAGTTGGATTTTGAGTTACACTTTTCCCCCGCATAAGTTTCCCTACTACTTGTCTATTTTTGTTTCCCCCTTATCTCTGAAACCTTGGAGCAATCGACAGATGGTGAACACCCGCGGAAACCTTGGAGGCAACGGCAGTGGTTCTCGCCCAGCTGGAAACCCCAATGATGGAGCACCTGCACCCCACCTAGCACCGCCAGTTGACATGCAGAATTTTGGAGCTTTTCTTGCTGCTCAGACTCAGTTGATGCATGCTATGATGCAACAGATGCAACACGTCACTGCTCAGGCCACTGCCAATCAAGTCAATCAGGGACAACGCCAGAATACAAGACTGTCAGAGTTCATGAGGACTCACCCACCCACTTTCTCCGGGAATGCCAATCCGTTGGAGGCTGATGATTGGTTAAGGTCAATTGAGAGGAAGCTACACATTGCTCAATGCATGGGAAATGAGAAGGTACTCTACGCTTCTCATCAGTTGGAAGGGACAGCCGCCGAATGGTGGGAGAACTTCTGTGCCACGCAAGAGAACCCTCAAGACATCACTTGGGAGGAGTTTACAGCTGCGTTTCGTCAGTATCATGTGCCGGAAGGAATCATGGACCTCAAGAAGGAGGAGTTCAGAGCACTGAAGCAAGGTAATCAGCCGGTGGCCGAATACCTGAACAAGTTCACACAGCTTGCACGCTACGCACCTGAGGATGTAGCGACAGATAAAGCCAGACAGTCTCGCTTTATGAAGGGACTTAACTCAGGACTACAGGTGGGACTGATCACCCACACCTTTCCAGATTTCCAAGAGTTGGTGAATAAAGCGCTTATTCTTGAGGACAAGCGCAAGGAACTGGACGACAACAGGAAGCGAAGGATGCAACAGCAGGGATCGCGTCAGGGAGCGCAGCAACGTTTGAGGGTTGCGCCAAATCAGTTTTTCAGATTCCAGCCACAGAATGCTACAAGGACACCGTCACCAGCACCAAGACCCGTCAATCAGAACTATCAGACCCCAGCCCCAGCCAGAAACGCCGCTTCAGGCAGTCAACAGGGGACAGTGAGACGCTGCTACAACTGCAACGAGCCAGGACACTTTGCCAACAGTTGCCCTAAGAAGACATGTGAAATCATGTGCTGAAAAATTGGCTTAGAATTGAATTTGCAAATATGTTTGTTCATGTGTTTTGTCAATTTGACAAGAAGCAGTAAGTTTCGCTTTTGCGCCGGACCAAGATCTCAAGAAACAGTAAGTTTCCCATCTACGACGGACAAAGTTTTTGGGTCTGTCGTGAACGTATTTTTGAGCTCATGAGTCGAACTCAATCTTCCAAGAAACCAGTAAGTTTTGCATGTACGGCGGACAAACTTCTTTGGTCAGTCGTGAATGGCTTTTTGAGGTTTGATTTTGCATGTACGACGGACCGATTTTGTTTGTCCGTCGTGAACGTGTTTTCGCCAGAATGATTTCTTCTTGGAACCGAAACTTTCACTTGTACAACGGACCGATTTTGTCTGTCCGTTGTGAATGTTTTTTTGAGTGATTTTTCATGTGTACGCCGGACCATATTTCCTTGTCCGTCGTGAATGCGTTTTTGCTGAATTAGGGTTTTGAGCAGAATTGAAATAATTTGAATTTGAGATTATGAAATTTGTGATGATTTCATGATGCTTCTTTTGAAGTGGACTTTATGCAATGCTCGTGTGAGTAGTTGCATGGATTGACATTGAGTCAAGTCGTGGACTTGTGCTCGGATTTGTTTTGTGGTTTGTTCATGTGCAGGTATTGCTCGAAGACGAATGTGGTCGATGACGGGACCGGAACTAGGTTCATGGAGGAACTGAGGTTCGGGACTAGGTTCAGGAGGAACTGAGGTCTTGGTGGTCAAGGATGTCATGCGGGACGTTCGGGCTAGGAGAATGGTGCACATGAAGAATGGTTAGTCACGTGAGAATGGCAGGAGGTCATTCGCGTGCAAAGTGTTAGTCACGTGAGTATGGCAGGTGGCCATACGCGTGCAAAGTGTTAGTCACGTGAGTATGGTAGGGTTGCCATACGCGTGCAAGAGTTGTACTCGGCCAGGTTGGGCCAAGTAGAGTTGTGTTGAATACAGATTCCTTCTAGGGAATAGGAATCGTATTCAGAACTCCTTGTGGGTTGGTGCTTTAAATAGGTGGGGGGTCTCCTGTTGAAAGGCACCAAGTAGAGCTGAGCGCATCAAGCTTTGAGCTTGGTTTTAGGGTTTGTACTCTTTTGATGAGAGTATTTTAGACAAGAAATAAAGATCAATTCTTCCAAGATTTTTGCGTGCTACAGTAACCACGTCGCTACAGTGTTTTCTGTTTTGGTTCTTGTTTGCATGCTTGTTCTAATTCTAGATTGGTTTTTGATCGTTGAGTTTCATCTTGATTTGATCCATCAAAAACCGTTCTAGGGTATTGATTTAGAGTTTCTCAAAGTCTAGTTGATTAATCTTTTGAAGATCTTGTTTAATCTTGAAGTTTTGATTAGATTGATTCTCGTCAAGTTCTGAAACAGCAAGCTTGTGAAGCTTATAACTTTTGATCCGTAAGTCCGATCGAGCTGATTCTTTTTGGGTTCGGTTCGTACTGGAATCTAGTTTCTTGTGTCCAAATTTCAGATCGATCCGACGGTTGGATCTCCAGGAATTCTCGTTTTACCGAACCTCTGTCATTCTGTTTTTGTCGAAAACGAGGCAATTATTTGGTTCTGTTTTGGGGTGAACTTTTAGTAGATCAAGAATTTGATTTTAGCTTCCGCACAATCATTCACCCCCCCCTCTGATTGCTATATTCGTATACTTCGATCCTACAAGTGGTATCAGAGCCAGGTTTCTCTAATCTATCTTAACCGGTGATTAGATCAATGGATCGTTATTCGTCAAAACCATGTGTGTTCGATGGTGTTGATTTTCAGTTTTGGAAGGCCAAGATGGAGGCGTTCATCCAAGCACAGGGCTTCACAATTTGGGAGAAGGTCTACAAGCCATATGAAGTCCCTGCAAACGACAACGTCAACGACACCAATCGCACACATGTTGAAGCAAATAGCAAGGCGCGCAACTTGATCATCCAAGGCTTGGGACGCAGCGACTTTGATCGTGTGGTTCATCTTCGATCCGCATATGAGGTATGGAAATCTCTTTGTGATTACCATGAGGGTTCTAACACTGTCAAAGAGGTTCGCCAAGATATTTACAAAAAAGAATACATGCGTTTTGAGATGAAACCTAGTGAATCTGTAGATGACTTCTTTGCACGTTTCAATAAAATTCTTAGCAATCTACGTGCTGTTGGAGTTAGCTACACTAATGCTGAAAATGCTCGACAATTGCTTAGTGCTTTGGACATGTCAGTGTGGGAGATGAAAGTAACATCTATACAAGAATCTACTACCATGAGCACACTCACATTAGATGTTCTTTACTCTAAGTTGAAAACTCATGAGTTGGATGTTCTTGCCAGGAAGGGTAACATTAAATCAATTGCTTTGATCTCTAACCCTAACATGTCAAATGCAAATTCTTCTTCTAGCTTTGCCTTGTCTTCCATGTCTTCTTTAACAGATGAGCAACTTGAAGAGTTTCCTGAAGAAGATCTGGCACTACTCTCTTCTCGCTTTAACAAAGCTTTGCAGAATGTGAGAATGAGAAAGAGAGGTGGTCCTCCAAGATGCTATGAGTGTGGTGACCTCAACCATATTCGCACAAATTGTCCTAAGCTTGCAGGAAAAACATCAAAGGAGGAGAAGGACAACGACAGAAGGAATGAGAAGAAAAGGTTCTCGTCAAATGATAGGAAGAAGAAGAGCTTCATCAACCGCAAGGTGGTTCACCGAGTTCTTTCCGCTCTTGAACAAGTCAATTTGAGCGATGTGGACTCGGAGAGCAGCGAAGATGATGCAACTCCAAGCAAGCATGATTTGATAGGATTATGTCTCATGGCAAGCAGCAAGGATAGCTTTACCGAGGACGACCACGACAGCGACTTCAATGAGGTAGATCCCTCTTATGATGAATTAGCTATTGCTGTTGCTCGTCTTGGAAAATTGCTTGACAAACGTGATAAGAAAATTAAGAAACATGATTTCATTATTGAATCATTGAATGCTGAAATTGCTAGACTTAAGACTTTGATTCCTAGTGATGAGGACATCACTACCATGGGTACGGCCATACTTACAAACCCAATGGAAACCAACAATGTCATACAAGGGCCAATTACTCGAGCTCGGGCACGACAATTCAATTACCAGGTGAATGCGTTCCTCGGGTTGCATACAGATAATTTTATGAATGGAATGCTATTTAATTCTCGTGATGATTTTATTGTCCTTAGGAACCAAGGAGAAGGACTCCCAAACGTCAAGCATGAAGCCAATTCTCCCGGTGCACAAGTTATACTCGGATTCGGCCTCCGGGACAGCACCAACTTAAAATGACCATAACTTTTGATCCACAAGGGTGATTGGGGTCTATGAGTACTGGTTTGAAAGGTTTCGACGTCCTCTTTCCAACGGATCCGACCCCATCCCTAAATTCTGTCCGAATCGACGGGAATCTGCAAAACAATTGGCGTCACTTTTCCAAATCGAGAAGACGTGGGCTTTGGGCCTTGTAATAGAGTTGTAGTTGGTATCCTACTGCTTTGGATGTGTTTCCCACGCCCCTACCTCTTATAAATAGCCAGACATCGGCTCCTTAGGGTTTTGGGTTTTATTTGATTAGTTTAGCCAAGTGCAAACTTGATCCTGCGAGTTGTGCTGGACAGCCACCTTGTCAAGATCGTCAATAAGACTCCACTTTGTTTCGCTTCCAGTTTTATCCGCAATTTCAGATTGCTTATCCTATTGTTCTTGCTTGTTCTTCGGTTGCTTGCAGGAATTGAACCTCGTGTTCAGGTTGATCGTGCCTACGGCAAGATCAATAACCCGCTGAGTTTGTTTAGCGATTGCTAAGGCGCATCGTCGTCAAATGCGGTGTAGTCGGATCGTCAAAGTCGACTCTAACAAATCGATCGTGTGTTTCTCATCGAAAGATCGGGACACCCATAGTGCCATCACGGCTCCATCAAGTGGTATCAGAGCAAACCAGGTTGCTCGGTGAGAATTCTTTACCCTAGATTAGTAGATTGATATCTTTCCTATAGTCCAGAGAAGCGCCATCAGATTGGATCTCCCCATACCAAAACAATTTGAGCCTCGCATTTTCCTTTCCAGTGCACTGCGTTATTGAATTTTTGGTTGCATCGTCGTGTCGAGTTGCTGAATTCTAGTCTAGTTCCAGGTCAGAAGAAAATTTTGTCTCCCACAGCGGTTTCGAGTTGTGTTCGGTTTCGAGTTGTGTTCCGTTTCGAGTTGTGTTCCGTGTCGGTCCCGAACTGTTTAAAAAAAAAAAAAAAAAAAAGAGAAAAGGTGTTCGGACCGAAGCTTTCTTCTCATCCAACTGGTCGATCGTCGCCCACTTGGTCGTCCGACCAGGTTGCCCTCTGTTAGCCGATCGCGCCGTCGCCTCTGATCGTCGCCCACCTGATAGCCATCGGTCGCCCGATCGTCGCCGTCTGATGATCGCCGCTGTTGGTCGCCCACCTGATAGCCCATCGGTCGCCCGATCGTCGCCGCCCGTCGCCGCCCAGGTCGCCCACCTGATAGCCCAGTCGCTGATCGTCGCCCTCTGATAGCCGATGGTCGCCACCTGGTCACTGGTCACCACGGGTCTTCCGCCTGCATAGCACTTGAAAGAAAAGGAGTCGGATCGTTCAAAAAAAAAAAAAAAAAAAGAGTGGAACAGATCCGAAAATTTTTATGTGCTAAACCTGTTTCACAAGATCCCAGTCTTTTGAGATAGTTCCCTTCTTTGCGAATTTTTTTCGCTGTTTTTTTTTCATCTGCTGTGGAACTGTCTTGTCGCCGACCACGATTTTGAGTCACGATCCTTGCTAGCCTCGAGTCAGCAACTAGTGACTAGACGTTGAACAATTCTTCAATTTTGCATTCACTGATTGGATTATTGCTAACCTTTGCTACTAAATTAAGCCTGTCCAAGCTCCACTTTCTACCCGTCAGGCGTTCGATCCCTTGGCAATCGCTCTACACAAATTTTGGAGAACCTTTGACAACGCCAACGGCCGACAACGCATTCTGCACTGTAAGAACTTGTAAGAACTTGTGTAATAGTCTTGATCGCTTGAGATACTTTCCTCCTACTAGTTTATATGAACATTATACTTGTGTGTTTTTTTTCATTGTCATCATCTAACCATGTTAGGTGACGAGTTCACTTCATCACTCTCCACGAACCAAGGGCATCATTGCTCACTTCCAAAAGATGACGAGGGAAGCCACCGATGGTCTTAGCGAGGATGTACGGCTCGCTAATGAGCGTATGTCAATGCAAGAAAACCGTCTCAGATCCATCGAGGCCGCACAAGGGATTGCTAACACTACTCTTGCTACTATTTTGGCTAGACTTGATACTTTTGCAGCTGCTGCATCTGGTGCTTCCAATCCACCTCCCCGTCGTCAAGCAACAATTCAGCTCCACAGGAGGTCCCCAACAGATTTAGAAGAACAGAACGAAGAGCACGAATATGATGACACCACTGATGCGGAGGAGGTCAACCCCATCCATTACGATAATGATCGTAACCATCAACGGCTACGCTTCAATCAGCAAGGTATGCGACGTGATCCTCCACGACCAAGGAACGAGAACGAGATGATGTTTTCCCTAAGGTAAATTTCAACATGCCACCGTTTGAAGGTAAATATGACCCTGATGGTTACCTTAGTTGGGAATTACTTGTGGATCAAAAATTTGCGTGCCATGATTTCCCTGAGAATAGAAGAGTTAGAGCTGCCACAAGTGAGTTCACTGATTTTGCTTCTGTTTGGTGGAGAGAACATTGCCGTGCTCATCCAAATAATATACCCACCACTTGGGAAGCCTTGAAATTGCTAATGAGGCATAGATTTGTTCCTTCATACTATGCTAGAGATTTATTAAATAAATTGCAGCGCCTACAGCAAGGTAAGAATTCGGTGGAAGAATATTACCAAGAATTGCAAATTGGCATGTTGCGTTGTGGATTAATTGAGAATGAGGAAGCTTCTATGGCTCGTTTCTTAGGTGGTTTAACTCGAGAAATCCAGGATATTCTAGACTATAAGGATTATAATTCGATGACTCGGTTGTTCCATCTTGCTTGCAAAGCTGAACGTGAAGTGCAGGGTCGTCAATCGAGGGCCAAGACTAACTTTTCTGCAGGTCGAACTACTTCGTGGACACCGCGCACCCCTGCTGCCCCTGCCGGCCGTACTACCACGCCGACCTCTTCCATCAACAGAGCAGCGTCCACCACCGCAATTCGGCACCACAACCAACGCCGACGAAAAGTGCCACACAAGCTACTACAAATAGTTAAGTAAGTCGTCGGTCGCATCAACGGGACGCACCAAAGATGTTCAGTGCCATCGCTGCAAGGGTTTCGGTCACATGATGAAGGAGTGTCCGAACAGGCGTGTGCTAATAATCCGTGAAGACGGCGAGTATGACTCAGCAAGTGATCTTGATGAAGAAACATATGCTTTGCTCACTGAACATGAAGACGGCGATCCAAATGCCGAGCACGACGAAGTGCACGTGAGCGCTGGTGATGCTGACCAATATTTGAGTATTATTGCACAACGTGTGCTTAGTGCTCAGATTGCTCGCGCCGATCCAAATCAACGCCACAACTTGTTTTACACAAAAGGCGTCATCAAGGAGCGATCCATTCGAATAATCATTGATGGGGGGAGTTGCAATAATCTAGCCAGCATGGACATGGTGGAGAAGCTAGCACTCTCCACTAGACCACACCCTCAGCCCTACCACATTCAATGGTTCAACAACAGCGGCAAACTCAAGGTAACTCGCATGGTAAGAGTACATTTCGCTTTAGGTTCCTATCATGATTATGTTGATTGCGATGTCGTACCTATGCAAGCATGTTCTATGTTATTAGGTAGACCGTGGCAATATGATAAGGATTGTTTACATCATGGTAGAACAAATCAATACTCTTTTGTGCATAAAGAAAAGAAAATTGTGCTACACCCAATGTCGCCTGATGCCATTGTAAAGGATGAAATTGCTAGATCTAGCAAAGAGAAAAATCGAGAGAATTCTAAGAGTGAAAATCAGATTGTCACCAAAGGACTTGAACAACATAAACAGAGAGAATCTAACCTTGATTGTGCTAAGTCGAATGAGATTAAATTGAAAGGAGCTTGTTTTCTTGCAACAAAATCTGATTTGAATGAGTTGGCTGTTTGTAGGTCTACATGCTATGCTTTGGTCTGCAAAGAAACTTTGTTTTCTCTAGAGGAGATGTCCCTCTCTTTGCCTCCTGTTGTCACTAACCTTTTGCAGGAATACACTGACATCTTTCCAAAGGACATCCCCTCAGGGCTGCCGCCAATTAGAGGGATTGAGCATCAAATTGATCTCATTCCAGGGGCATCCTTGCCCAACCGAGCACCTTACAGAACCAACCCTGAAGAGACACAAGAGATACAACGCCAAGTTCACGAATTGCTTGATAAAGTGTACGTACGTGAATCTCTTAGTCCTTGTGCTGTACCAGTCATTTTAGTACCTAAGAAAGATGGAACATGGCGCATGTGTGTGGATTGTAGAGCAATTAATAATATCACCATTAGATATCGCCATCCTATTCCTCGGTTAGACGATATGCTTGATGAACTAAGTGGCTCTACTATGTTCTCTAAAGTGGATTTGCGTAGTGGGTATCACCAGATTCGCATGAAGTTAGGAGATGAATGGAAAACAGCATTTAAAACTAAGTTCGGGTTATATGAGTGGTTAGTAATGCCTTTCGGGTTGACTAATGCTCCTAGCACTTTCATGAGACTAATGAACGAGGTTTTACGTGTTTTCATTGGAAAGTTTGTGGTAGTTTACTTTGATGATATCTTGATCTACAGCAAATCCTTAGAAGACCATCTTGGACATTTACGTGCTGTTTTTAATGCTTTACGCGATGCACGTTTATTTGGTAACCTTGATAAGTGCACCTTTTGCACGGATCGAGTCTCTTTTCTTGGCTATGTTGTTACTCCACAGGGAATTGAAGTTGATCAAGCCAAGGTTGAAGCAATACAGAGTTGGCCGACTCCTAACACGGTCACACAGGTGCGGAGTTTCCTAGGACTTGCTGGATTCTATCGTCGTTTTGTGAAGGACTTCAGCACCATCGCTGCACCCATGAATGAGCTCACCAAGAAGGGTGTATCTTTTGCTTGGGGCAAGTCACAGGAAGATGCCTTCAACATTCTGAAAGCTAAGTTAACCCATGCACCCTTACTCCAGCTTCCAGACTTTTCTAAGACTTTTGAACTAGAATGTGATGCTAGTGGAATTGGTTTGGGTGGTGTTCTGTTACAAGAAGGAAAACCTGTTGCTTATTTTAGTGAAAAATTGAGTGGGCCAAGTTTGAATTATTCTACTTATGATAAGGAGTTATATGCGCTAGTTCGAACTTTAGAAACATGGCAACATTATTTATGGCCCAAGGAATTTGTTATACATTCGGATCATGAATCGTTAAAACATATTAGAAGTCAAGCTAAACTGAACCGTAGACATGCAAAGTGGGTTGAATTCATTGAGTCATTTCCTTATGTCATCAAACACAAACAGGGAAAGGATAATGTCATTGCTGATGCCTTGTCTAGGAGATATACCATGCTCTCACAACTTGACTTCAAAATTTTTGGTTTGGAAACGATTAAAGAGCAATATGTGCATGATGATGATTTCAAAAATGTGTTGCTCAATTGTAAAGAGGGAAAAACTTGGAACAAATTTGTCCTCAATAATGGGTTTGTGTTTAGAGCAAACAAACTATGTATTCCAGCTAGTTCTGTTCGTTTGTTATTGCTCCAGGAAGCGCATGGAGGAGGATTGATGGGACACTTTGGTGTGAAAAGGACGGAGGACATACTCGCTAGCCATTTCTTTTGGCCCAGGATGAGACGAGACGTGGAACGTTTCATCGCTCGCTGTTCTACATGTCAAAAAGCTAAGTCACGACTTAATCCCCATGGTTTATACATGCCTCTGCCTGTTCCTAACGTGCCTTGGGAGGATATTTCTATGGACTTTGTTTTAGGACTCCCTAGAACAAAGAAGGGGAGGGATAGTATCTTTGTCGTTGTGGATAGATTTTCTAAAATGGCACACTTCATACCTTGTCACAAAAGCGATGACGCTACCAACATTGCTGACTTATTCTTTCGTGAAATTGTTCGCTTACATGGTGTGCCTAACACAATAGTTTCAGATCGTGACACTAAATTCTTAAGCCACTTTTGGAGAACTTTGTGGGGTAAATTGGGAACTAAACTTTTATTTTCTACTACTTGTCATCCCCAAACTGATGGACAAACTGAGGTCGTTAATCGAACTTTATCTACTATGCTTAGGGCTGTTTTGAAAAAGAACATTAAATTGTGGGAAGAATGTTTGCCTCATATTGAGTTTGCTTATAATCGGTCTATGCATTCTACTACTAAGATGTGCCCTTTTGAGATTGTATATGGATTTGTACCTCATGCTCCAATTGATTTGTTACCTCTACCATATTCGGAGAAATTGAATCTTGATGCTAAACAACGTGCTGATTTGATTATGAAAATGCATGAGACAACTAAAGAAAACATAGAACGCATGAATGCTAAATATAAACTTGCTGGTAGTAAGGGACGGACACATGTAACTTTTGAACCAGGAGATTTCGTTTGGTTGCATTTATAAAAGATCGATTCCCAGAATTAAGAAAATCTAAGTTGATGCCGCGAGCTGATGGTCCTTTCAAAGTATTGGCAAAGATTAATGATAATGCATACAAGCTTGAATTGCCTGCAGATTTTGGGGTTAGTCCCACATTCAACATTGCCGATTTGAAACCATACTTGGGAGAGGATGATGAACTTGAGTCGAGGACGACTCAAATGCAAGAAGGGGAGGATGATGAGGACATCACTACCATGGGTACGGCCATACTTACAAACCCAATGGAAACCAACAATGTCATACAAGGGCCAATTACTCGAGCTCGGGCACGACAATTCAATTACCAGGTGAATGCGTTCCTCGGGTTGCATACAGATAATTTTATGAATGGAATGCTATTTAATTCTCGTGATGATTTTATTGTCCTTAGGAACCAAGGAGAAGGACTCCCAAACGTCAAGCATGAAGCCAATTCTCCCGGTGCACAAGTTATACTCGGATTCGGCCTCCGGGACAGCACCAACTTAAAATGACCATAACTTTTGATCCACAAGGGTGATTGGGGTCTATGAGTACTGGTTTGAAAGGTTTCGACGTCCTCTTTCCAACGGATCCGACCCCATCCCTAAATTCTGTCCGAATCGACGGGAATCTGCAAAACAATTGGCGTCACTTTTCCAAATCGAGAAGACGTGGGCTTTGGGCCTTGTAATAGAGTTGTAGTTGGTATCCTACTGCTTTGGATGTGTTTCCCACGCCCCTACCTCTTATAAATAGCCAGACATCGGCTCCTTAGGGTTTTGGGTTTTATTTGATTAGTTTAGCCAAGTGCAAACTTGATCCTGCGAGTTGTGCTGGACAGCCACCTTGTCAAGATCGTCAATAAGACTCCACTTTGTTTCGCTTCCAGTTTTATCCGCAATTTCAGATTGCTTATCCTATTGTTCTTGCTTGTTCTTCGGTTGCTTGCAGGAATTGAACCTCGTGTTCAGGTTGATCGTGCCTACGGCAAGATCAATAACCCGCTGGAGTTGGTTTAGCGATTGCTAAGGCGCATCGTCGTCGTATGGTGTAGTCGGATCGTCAAAGTCGACTCCAACAAATCGATCGTGTGTTTCTCATCGAAAGATCGGGACACCCATAGTGCCATCACGGCTCCATCACCTAGTGATGATACTTGCAAATCATGTGACTTAATTTACAATGAGCTCACCTTGCTTAGGAAAGAACATGCTCTTTTGTTGCATCTAAATGAGAAAAATGAGAAACATGTTGTACATGCTAGCTGTTCCACTGATGATTTGCATAGTTCAACTTCTTGTTCTAAATGCTCAACTCTTGAATTAAAATTGAAAGATGCAAATGCTAGGGTTTCTCAATTAACTGATAATTTGCTTTCACATGAAATTCTCTCATGCTCAACTTGTTGCAAGCAAAAAGGAAAAATAGATGTTCCCTGCAATAATTGTTTAATTCTTGCTAAGAAAGTTGATTACCTGCAAAACTCTTTGGAACGTTTCACTAATGGCAAGAAGAAGTTGAACATGATTTTGGATCAATCTAAGGTTAGCACAAACAAGAGAGGTTTAGGTTTTGATCCTTATGCCACATATGAAACTAAACCTCGCACTGTTGTTCAGGCTCCTTGCAAAATTGAGTTATCTAATGAGCCTAAGAAAATTGCTTTTCAATCTGCTGGTTTTTTATCCTCTACTATGATGAATGCAAAATGTGCTTTTACTGTTAAAGCTAAACATCATGTCAAGTACACTTGCACTCATTGTGGTAGAGATGGACACTTAGTAGATTTTTGCTTTAGACTAGCCAAACAGCAAAAGAAGGAAAGAACTGAGGCTAGGTCAAATTTCAGCAAAGCACATTTTTATGCGCCTAGAGTGATGAAAACACCTTCTGTTCCTACAAACATGGGAAAAGGCAAATCTGATTTTGTGCATAAAAATTATCGTGTTGTGCCTACTGTTGTGCGTCGTGTGTCTCAGTACTGGATTCCCAAAAATCTCATTCCTAACCCCAGTACTGAGACCTCGACATGTTTTGTTGCTATGTAGGCTTCTCGCGCGAGGAAGGAGAACATATGGCTAGTGGATTCCGGATGCTCACGCCACATGTCCGGTAATAAGAATTGGTTCTCCTCCCTCACTCGTGCATCTCGTGCTGAAAGTGTTACTTTTGGAGATGCTTCTTCCTCTTCTGTTGTGGCAAAAGGTACAATAAAGGTAAGTGACAAGTTTATGTTCAAAGATGTGGCTCTTGTTGAAAATTTGAAATATAACTTGCTTTCTGTCTCACAAATGCTTGATGAAGATCTTGAGATAAGCTTTAAGAAAAATGAATGCAAAGTGCTAGATGCTTCAGGTGATCTTGTGTTCAAAATTTCTCGTTTTGGAAGAGTCTTTAAAGCTGATTTTGATGCATCGCCTTCTTCTAAGCATAGGTGTCTAATTGCCAATGTTTCTAAAGATTTATTCTTTTGGCATCGTAGACTTGGTCATGTTGGTTTTGATCATCTTACTCGTGTAAGTGGTTTAGATCTTATATGTGGCCTGCCTAAGCTTAAGGGTGATAGCAATCTAGTATGTTCTTCTTGTAGACATGGTAAGATGATTGCAGGTTCACATCCACCTCTTACCATGATGATGACAAACGCTCCAGGATAGCTTCTACATCTTGATACAGTTGGACCATCTCGAGTTCAATCCTTTGGAGGCAAACGGTATGTGCTTGTGATTGTTGATGATTTTTCTAGATACTCTTGGGTGTATTTTATGGCATCTAAGGATGAGGCTTTTAGTCATTTTAGAAGTCTTGTTCTTAGGCTTTCATTGACCATCCAGGAGCTCTCAAAGCTATTAGAAGTGATAATGGAACTGAATTCAAAAATGCTTCCTTTGATCTCTTTTGTGCTGAAAAAGGAATTGATCATCAATTTTCATCTCCTAGAGTGCCTCAACAAAATGGTGTAGTCGAAAGAAAAAACAGAACGTTAGTTGAAATGGCTAGAACCATGTTAGATGAACATCTCTCTCCTAGAAATTTTTGGGCTGAAGCTATTTCAACTGCTTGTTATGTTTCAAACCGTGTGTTTTTGAGATCAAAATTGGGTAAGACTCCATATGAGCTTCGGTTTGGACATAGACCTTCTGTTTCTCACTTTCGAGTTTTTGAATGCAAATGTTTTGTCTTGAAATCTGGAAATCTTGATAAATTTGAAGCTAGATCAACTGATGGCATTTTTCTTGGATATCCTGCTCATACTCGTGGCTATCGTGTGCTTGTTTTGGAGACTAACAAAATTGTGGAAACTTGTGAAGTTACCTTTGATGAGGCTAGTCCAGGCACTAGTCCAAGTGATGCAGGTACAGGCGCATACATTCAGGGGGAGAAAATCTTTGAAGATGATGATGATGTTGAAGATGAGGTCTTGACTCTTCCTAATGCACAACAAGATGTAGCACCCTTGGCACCTACTACTACATCACCTACAGCTAACCATCCTCAAGCTACAACATCATCTGTACATGCTGAAAATGAAGAAGGAGAAGGAGAAGTCTCAAAAGCCAATGCTCCCTTGCACATTCAAAAAATGCATCCATCTGAACAAATTATTGGAGACCTAAATGAGAGAGTCACTCGATCCAGGTTTATTCATTCTGACACTCATGCTCATTCTGCTTTAGTTGCCTCTTTTGAACCCAAAGATATATCTCATGCATTATCTGACGAATCTTGGATCAATGCCATGCATGAAGAATTAGAGAATTTTGAACGAAATAAAGTTTGGAAACTTGTCTCACCTCCTCCTGATTTTAATGTTATTGGAACTAGATGGGTTTTCAAAAATAAACAAAGTGAGGATGGTGTTGTTGTTAGAAACAAGGCTAGATTGGTTGCTCAAGGTTACACTCAAATTGAAGGCTTAGATTTTGATGAAACCTTTGCTCCTGTTGCTAGAATTGAAGCCATTAGAATCCTTTTAGCTTTTGCTGCATCCAAAGGTTTCAAATTGTATCAAATGGATGTGAAAAGTGCTTTTCTTAATGGCTACATAAATGAGGAGGTTTATGTCAAGCAACCACCTGGTTTTGAAAATCCAAAGTTTCCAAATCATGTGTTCAAACTATCAAAAGCTTTGTATGGTTTGAAACAAGCCCCTAGAGCATGGTATGATAGGCTAAAAACCTTTTTACTTGAAAAGGCTTTTAATGGGAAAGGTTGACAAAACTCTCTTTTTACTCAAGCAAGGCAATGATCAACTATTCGTTCAGATTTATGTTGATGATATTATCTTTGGTGGTTCATCTCATGTTTTAGTGTCTGAGTTTTCAGAAACAATGAGGAAGGAGTTTGAGATGAGTATGATGGGTGAGTTAACATACTTTTTGGGATTTCAAATCAAGCAAACGAAGGATGGTACTTTTGTACATCAAAGCAAATACACGAAAGACTTGCTACATCGCTTTGGGATGGAAAACAGCAAGCCGATCATGACACCCATGGAGAGCACTTGCGCACTTGACCCTGATGAAGATGGTGAGCCGGTTGATCAAAAGGAATATAGAAGCATGATAGGTTCACTTTTGTACCTCACTGCATCAAGGCCGGATATACAATTTGCTGTATGCTTGTGTGCTCGTTTTCAAGCTTCCCCACGTGCTTCACATCGACAAGCTATCAAAAGGATTTTCAGGTATCTTCATGGAACTCAAGATTTTGGCATTTGGCTTTCTGCTTCCTCATGCATTAGTTTGAGATCTTTTTCTGATGCTGATTTTGGAGGATGTAGAATTGATAGGAAAAGCACTTCTGGTTCATGTCACTTCTTGGGAAATTCTCTCATTGCATGGTCATCTAGAAAGCAATCTTCTGTTGCACAATCAACTGCTGAATCTGAATATGTGGCTGCTGCTAGTTGTTGTTCTCAAATTCTTTGGATAGTAGCTACACTTAAAGATTATGGGGTTAATTTGGATAGTGTTCCTCTTTTGTGTGATAACACTAGTGCAATTTGCATTGCTAAGAACCCCGTGCAACACTCTAGAACAAAACACATTGACATCAGATTTCACTTTCTTAGAGATCATGTTGAAAAAGGCAACATTGTGCTTCATCATGTGGATACTGAACATCAATTGGCAGACATTTTCACAAAACCTTTCTCTTCTTCTCGTTTTGCTTTTATTCGGGGAGAACTTGGGATTGTTCATCCAATGGGTTTGTTTTGAGGGGGAGTTTCCTTGCCAAGTTCTTTCACTTAATGAGCTCACTTTATCATATTTCTTTATATATTATGTAATTGTGCTATTATATGATAATCTAAATTGTTCCACTTGAACTAAGAATGACATTGCGGAATTCCCTGATCTGATTGCCTATAGCTAAATACTCTGTGATATCTTACTCTTCTAGGCTTGATATTGAATCCTCTTGACAAATTTGGGCTATGAAGCAAGTGTGGTTTCAACTTTACTCTTTCATAAGACCTTTTAATCACTTTTGCATGTTTATAATCAAAGAAAAATGAAAAGAAAAGGGAATCAATAAAAAAGGGTTGTTAAAAGCAAAAAACCTCAAGTTATGTGCTTCAGGGTGCTTTCCCTAAAAAGATAAGATGTATGCTTCAAGCATGCCATTCCCTCAAAGATAAGATGTATGCTTCAAGCATGCCACTCCTAGAAAATAAAAGAAGTATGCTTCAAGCATGCCACATGCGATTTATTATTTAAAGATTAAATTGGTCTACTAGATTGGAGTTGAAACTACTTGCTCGCCCTGATTTGTTATTTGCTTCAACTTTGAGCCTTTGTTTTTCTACTAAAGGTTTTGCTTAGTACTTGGCTATAGTTGACTGAATTGAGGTTGAGATGCATGTCATTCTCTAACTTGTTAAAATTACATCAAGATCATGTATTTTGCATATTATGTGATATATAAGATTATATGATCGATTGAGCTCATCTTTTAATTTTGGGAGAAGTTTGGAGAATTTTGAAATTTTTGGGCACATTGCACATTCACACACATTTTCCTTCTCAGGGGGAGATTTTGTTTTACATTTTGGTCAAAGAGGGAATTCTGTGTTTTCTTTTTGGTCCTTGATCCTTTGGATTTCAAAATCTTTTGTAAAGTGAATGCCAAATGTTCAATTCTAAGTGGTGTTGCCAATGTTCTCATCAAGGGGGAGATTGTGAAATCATGTGCTGAAAAATTGGCTTAGAATTGAATTTGCAAATATGTTTGTTCATGTGTTTTGTCAATTTGACAAGAAGCAGTAAGTTTCGCTTTTGCGCCGGACCAAGATCTCAAGAAACAGTAAGTTTCCCATCTACGACGGACAAAGTTTTTGGGTCTGTCGTGAACGTATTTTTGAGCTCATGAGTCGAACTCAATCTTCCAAGAAACCAGTAAGTTTTGCATGTACGGCGGACAAACTTCTTTGGTCAGTCGTGAATGGCTTTTTGAGGTTTGATTTTGCATGTACGACGGACCGATTTTGTTTGTCCATCGTGAACGTGTTTTCGCCAGAATGATTTCTTCTTGGAACCGAAACTTTCACTTGTACAACGGACCGATTTTGTCTGTCCGTTGTGAATGTTTTTTTGAGTGATTTTTCATGTGTACGCCGGACCATATTTCCTTGTCCGTCGTGAATGCGTTTTTGCTGAATTAGGGTCTTGAGCAGAATTGAAATAATTTGAATTTGAGATTATGAAATTTGTGATGATTTCATGATGCTTCTTTTGAAGTGGACTTTATGCAATGCTCGTGTGAGTAGTTGCATGGATTGACATTGAGTCAAGTCGTGGACTTGTGCTCGGATTTGTTTTGTGGTTTGTTCATGTGCAGGTATTGCTCGAAGACGAATGTGGTCGATGACAGGACCGGAACTAGGTTCATGGAGGAACTGAGGTTCGGGACTAGGTTCAGGAGGAACTGAGGTCTTGGTGGTCAAGGATGTCATGCGGGACGTTCGGGCTAGGAGAATGGTGCACATGAAGAATGGTTAGTCACGTGAGAATGGCAGGAGGTCATTCGCGTGCAAAGTGTTAGTCACGTGAGTATGGCAGGTGGCCATACGCGTGCAAAGTGTTAGTCACGTGAGTATGGTAGGGTTGCCATACGCGTGCAAGAGTTGTACTCGGCCAGGTTGGGCCAAGTAGAGTTGTGTTGGATACAGATTCCTTCTAGGGAATAGGAATCGTATTCAGAACTCCTTGTGGGTTGGTGCTTTAAATAGGTGGGGGGTCTCCTGTTGAAAGGCACCAAGTAGAGCTGAGCGCATCAAGCTTTGAGCTTGGTTTTAGGGTTTGTACTCTTTTGATGAGAGTATTTTAGACAAGAAATAAAGATCAATTCTTCCAAGATTTTTGCGTGCTACAGTAACCACGTCGCTACAGTGTTTTCTGTTTTGGTTCTTGTTTGCATGCTTGTTCTAATTCTAGATTGGTTTTTGATCGTTGAGTTTCATCTTGATTTGATCCATCAAAAACCGTTCTAGGGTATTGATTTAGAGTTTCTCAAAGTCTAGTTGATTAATCTTTTGAAGATCTTGTTTAATCTTGAAGTTTTGATTAGATTGATTCTCGTCAAGTTCTGAAACAGCAAGCTTGCGAAGCTTATAACTTTTGATCCGTAAGTCCGATCGAGCTGATTCTTTTTGGGTTCGGTTCGTACTGGAATCTAGTTTCTTGTGTCCAAATTTCAGATCGATCCGACGGTTGGATCTCCAGGAATTCTCGTTTTACCGAACCTCTGTCATTCTGTTTTTGTCGAAAACGAGGCAATTATTTGGTTCTGTTTTGGGGTGAACTTTTAGTAGATCAAGAATTTGGTTTTAGCTTCCGCACAATCATTCACCCCCCCCCTCTGATTGCTATATTCGTATACTTCGATCCTACAAGACAACAGGAGTGACCCCAGTCCGCTTCAATCTGGGATCCACACCAGCCAGGACGCATGCACCAGGAGCCAACCGAGGGACAGCACAGCCAGGAGCAGCACCCCAGACCGTGGTGAGAGGCCGAGTCAACCATGTCACCGCAGATGCACTGCAGAATGCCACGGACGTCGTACTGGGTAAGTTACTTGTTAACTCAGTACCTGCAACAGTTTTGTTTGATTCTGGAGCTTCGCATTCGTTTGTTTCTCAAGGCTTTGCTGCTAAAAATGATTTGGAGATTGCAAGACTTAAATGCATGCTTTTAGTTCAAACCCCTGGTTCCGAACTCCGAACGAAAGTAGGATGTTCTGGGGTGAGAATATTAATAGATGGGATAGAGTTCCTAGCGAACCTTATATTGTTGGAAACCCAGACCTTAGATGTTATTTTGGGAATGGATTGGTTATCCCAGCACAAGGCCGTTTTGGATTGTGGACGAAGGATTATCTCAGTTGAAAGCCCGTGTGGAAGGAAAGTGGAATTTCAAGCCACCGCTGTTAGAGATGGACAGTTGATGGTTAACAGCACCAAGGCAATCAGCATAGAAGATGTCTCAGTAGTGAATGAGTACCCAGATGTTTTTTCGGAAGATCTACCTGGTATGCCGCCAGACAGGGACATAGAGTTTGTGATAGAGCTTGTACCTGGTACAGCGCCGATAGCAAAGAGACCTTACCGGATGTCCACCGAAGAATTAGTAGAGATGAAGAAGCAACTTGAAGAGCTGATGGAGAAAGGATTTATCAGACTGAGTTCGTTGCCGTGGGGAGCGCCAGTTTTATTCGTCAAGAAGAAGGATGGGAGTTTTAGGATGTGCATTGACTACCGTGCACTCAATGAAGTAACCGTGAAGAACAAGTACCCATTACCCAGGATCGATGATCTGTTTGATCAGTTGAGAGGAGCCGGAGTTTTCTCCAAGATTGATCTGAGATCGGGATACCACCAGTTGAATATCCGATCAGAAGATATCCCGAAGACCGCATTCTCGTCAAGATATGGACATTACGAGTTTACTGTTATGTCCTTTGGTTTGACGAATGCACCAGCATATTTCATGAATATGATGAATAATGTGTTCATGGAGTATTTGGACAAGTTTGTTGTTGTGTTTATAGATGATATCCTAATCTACTCCAAGACAGAGGATGAACATGCAGAGCACTTGAGGCGAGTTTTGGAAAAGCTGAGGGAACAGCAACTTTTCGCCAAGTTCAGCAAGTGTGACTTTTGGAAGGACAAGGTGGAGTTCCTCGGACATGTAATGACCGCAGAAGGAGTCGCCGTTGATCCAAGCAAGGTAGAAGCTGTGTTACATTGGGAGCAGCCGAAGACCGTGACCCAGATCCGGAGTTTTCTTGGTATGGCAGGTTACTACCACCGTTTCATTGAAGGCTTTTCGACCATTGCGAAACCTCTTACGCAATTGTTGAAAAAGGAGAAGAAGTTTGCATGGACGCTAGAATGCGAAAAAGGTTTTCAAGAGTTGAAGAAGCGATTGACATCAACGCCGGTGTTGGTTCTACCGGACGTCAATCAAAGCTTTAATATTTATTGTGACGCATCGCGCCAAGGACTTGGTTGTGTGCTGATGCAGAACGGAAAGATCGTCGCTTATGCGTCAAGACAGTTGAGGCCACATGAGGAGAATTATCCAACGCATGACCTAGAGCTAGCTGCCGTAGTGCATGCTTTGAAGTTGTGGCGTCACTATTTGATTGGAAACAGATGTGAAGTATACACGGACCATAAGAGTCTTAAGTACATCTTCACCCAATCAGACCTGAACATGAGACAGAGGAGATGGTTAGAGTTAATCAAGGATTATAATGTTGGAATCCATTACCATCCCGGAAAGGCCAACGTGGTGGCCGATGCCTTGAGTAGGAAGAGCCATACTGTGAACATGTTGACAGCCACGAGTCAGGATAAGCTATGTGAGGATTTCCAGAAAATGCAGATTGAAGTCGTACCGGAAGGATTCTTGGCCACATTAGAAGTGAAGCCTACCCTGGAGGATCAGATCCGAGAAGGACAGAAGGATGATGACAAGATCCGCATGATCAAGTCCAAGATGGATGAAGGCAAGGCAAAGGACTTCAAGTTGGACGAACAAGGCACGTTATGGATGCAGGATCGAATCTGTGTGCCAAACCAGAAGGAGCTGAAGCAATTGATTCTAGAAGAAGCCCATGACTCCAAGTATTCAATTCATCCTGGAAGTGCCAAGATGTATCAGGATTTGAAAGAAAGATTCTGGTGGCCGAGCATGAAGCGTGAAGTTGCCGAGCATGTTGCGCTGTGCGACATATGCCAGAGAGTCAAGGCGATGCATCAGAGACCAGCAGGATTGCTACAGCCGTTGAAGATACCTGAGTGGAAATGGGAGGAAATCGGAATGGATTTCATTACCGGTTTACCCAAGACTCAAGGAGGATATAATTCCATATGGGTTATAGTGGACCGCTTGACTAAAGTCGCCCATTTTATTCCTGTGAAGACCACTTATTCGGGAGATAAATTAGCGGAGTTATACATGACCAGGATCGTCTGTTTGCATGGAGTGCCGAAAAGATTGTATCGGACAGAGGTACCCAGTTTACCTCGAGGTTCTGGAATAAACTGCATGAAGCAATGGGAACCCGTTTGAACTTCAGTACAGCTTATCATCCGCAGACGGATGGGCAAACCGAAAGAGTTAATCAGATTTTGGAGGATATGTTAAGAGCGTGTGCATTGGCTTATGCTACCTCTTGGGATAAAAGTCTGCCGTTTGCTGAGTTCAGCTACAATAACAGCTATCAAGCAAGTTTGTAGATGTCGCCATTTGAAGCACTATACGGTCGACCTTGCCGAACACCGTTGAACTGGAATGAGACAGGTGAACGCCGTGTCTTTGGGCCAGATATTCTCCAAGAAGCCGAAGAACAGATTGCCATGATCAGGGAGAGATTGAAGATAGCCCAATCACGACAGAAGAGTTATGCTGATAACCGTCGCCGAGACCTGAGTTTTGAACCAGAAGATTTCGTGTATCTCAGAGTTACACCGCTCAGAGGAGTTAAGAGATTCCATGCCAAAGGGAAACTCGCGCCGAGATATGTTGGACCATTTAAGGTTCTCAGCCGTAGAAGTGAAGTTGCTTACCAGCTGGAGTTACCACAGTCGTTGGCAGGAGTACATGACGTGTTCCACGTGTCCCAGCTGAAGAAGTGTCTTCGAGTACCAGATGAGCAGACACCACTAGAGTCAATCGAGCTACAAGAGGATCTGACTTACAAGGAGCACCCCGTGAAGATTCGGGACACCATGGACCGAGAGACGAGAAACAAGTCAAACCGTTTCTGTAGAGTTCAATGGAGCAACCACGCGGAGAGTGAAGCAACTTGGGAGCGCGAAGAGGAATTGAAGAAAGAGTTTCCGAACCTATTTCTTTAGAAAGCCCTGAATCTCGGGGACGAGATTCTGTTATGGGGGGAGGTTTGTAACACCCCAAAATTTTGCTTTTCTTAAATTTAAGTGTGATTTGTTACTTTGGTGAATTTTTGGAGTTTTCTGGAATTTATTTGGAATTTATTTGAATTTATCCCCTTTTCAAATAATTAAAGAATTTAACTTTGCAAATAAAAATTTGTTGGAAATATTTTATTTGAGTTCAAAATGATCCAAAATATTTTCTAGAATTTTTCTGGAATTTTTCTGAGTCTTTTGCTATTTTTAATGAATTAAATGAATTTCTGGTAATTTATTAGATTATTTAATCGCTGGAAAATGCGAGTGGGTTTGTACTGTTCATCCGACCGGACCCGAGTCCGAGTCAGACTCGAGTCCGACCCGAGGCAGCCGTTTTGCCGAACCCGGCCAGAACCTAATCAGCGTGGACTGCTTGGATCTTGATCCAACGGCCACGATTGAGCCACGTCACCCGAGCCCGAGCCCGACCGAGCCAGCCAGCTCGCCCGAGCCAGACCCGAGCCCAAACCCTCGCACCGTTCGATCTTGATCCAACAGCTGACATTGATCCACGTCACCCAATCCGAATCCCTTTCGGATTCCGCCGCCGCAACAGAGTGGGCCTCGGTTTCCGCACGTTTCACGGATGTCGAGAGCCCTATTTAATGCGCCGCCACCGCTGCCGTGTTGCCGACTTCCGTGCGCACCTGTAGCCCTAGCCCGCTGAGCTCAAGCCGCCGTGTAGCCACCGTAATCGCTCGCCAGAGTTAGCCGTGCGTTCCACCGCGGTCTTGCGCCGTTTTCGCCGCCGTTAAGCTCAGTTCCGGGACCGCGAGGTCAAGCCGCGTCGGTGAGGACCTTTCACATCGCCGGAGGAGCCCCGCAGCGCCATCGCGAGTGTCGCCGTCCTCGTCTCCGGTGACCCAGCACCGCCGCAAGCCATCGCCGTCGATCGAGCTCCACCAGCCGTCCGATCCAGATCCAAGGGCCCAGATCACGCCACGTCACCCCTCGGTGAGTTCCACATTGAAATCCCCAGATCTATTTCCAACTATTGGATTTAGATCCAACGGCGTAGATTGTGCCACGTAGCCTAAACCGCTCAGTACTAGATCCATTCTCAGCCGTTAGATCTAGATCAAACGGTTAGGGTTAGCCGCGTTGTAAACGTTAGATTGGATCTTGACCGTCCGATCAAGATCGAACGGTCCAGATCAGCCGAGTTGTTTTCCAAACGCGTTAAGCCAGATCCAATCTGGGCCGTTGATTTTCAAATCAACGGCCAAGATCAAGCCACGTGGCCGGGAGGCTGACCGCCGCGGTCAGCGCACGCGTGCGTGCGACGCTGACACGCTGGGCCCGCGTGTCAGCGGCTGTCCCAGCCGTGCGGTGACGTCACCCATGACGTCACCGGTGGGTTGGCCTAAACTTCGCCTTCGCTAAGGGAAGGGTTAGTGTGCAATCACCGGGGAGGACCACTTGTACTGTTAGAAGTTTCTGAAAGACTCTGTTACGGACACTCGCCTTTGTGGTGTTTGACTGTATCTTGTGGGTAAAGTGCATAACCTCTGCAGAGTGTAAAATCTATTCGAATAGCCGTGTCCACGGTATTGGACATCGCTCGGGAATAACAGTTAAGGGTTAGACTTTCTTGAAAATAACTTGGTCTTGGAAAGGTTGGGTTTGGTATAATAATGATGTTGATGGAAATGTGGATTAGAATCGGGAAAGATGGTTATTTAACTCCTGGAAAAGATATTGATGCTATACTTGTGTTTACTGCTTTCGAATCTACTTATGATACTTGTTAAATGCTCTTACTGCAAATATACCTTGAGCCACTCCTTTGTATTAAGCCATGCATGTAGTATATTAGCTGCATTCTGTGCATGACTTGCTGAGTACCAAGTACTCACCCTTGCCGCAATACAACACCAGTTGAAGAAGAATCTACACCAGCTTTGGAGGAGGAGCTCCCAGAGGAACCGTCTAACTAGGGAGCGAGCCCAGTCAGTTGCCTGTGGTATACTGGATGGCGCCACGAAGTTATCTTATTTTCCGCTGCAGTTATTTCTCTTTTAATAAGTTTCGCCCTGCGAGGCGTATATTTGTAACTTGACCATAAGGTCAAGCAACCAGTTTGGTTAACTAATTAAAGTACCCTATTATTCGTTGAGTATGATTGTGATATTTGCCAATGTTGAGACTGTGTGCACTAGCGCGTTCCTGGACTAGTGCTGAATACACAGAGGGTCCGGATTTGCAAATTCGGGTCCCGACATTGCTAGTGATCGCTTTTCCTTTTGAAGTGTATTGGCTCTTTTGTCGTTGGGCAAGAAGCGAGTTGTGTCAACTGCAGGGGAACGTTCGGTCGTTTCTGTTGAGCGAGTCTTACGGATCATGGATATAAAGTAGGTTGTTCGTTCTAGTGGTAATTTTAGAGCGTTGTGTCTCTCCTGTTTCGCGTCGTCTTGAGTACAAGGAACCACAGAATGGAGGTTGGTACCGTGTTTTTCTGGAGATTAGCATGAGTTAAAGGGACTGGGCACTTCAGTGCCAAGGAATGCTTAGAACGAGGAGTTTGAGACCGTTTTCTTTTGTGGGCTGTTTGAGTTTTTATCTTATCGCTTGGGGTCGTGCTGAGACCGTGTGTGAGTACTTTGTGTTTCAATGTTGAGTAAAGTTCTCGCAAGTTTTGATTGTGAGTTATCTTTAGAGTTGTCAGTCTTTGATCCTTAGCTCCTTGCCTCTGAGTGCTGGCTGGTGCAAGTCGTAGGGGCTTCTAAGCGGGTTCTGAGGTGTGGACCATAACTCCTTTGATTTGATTGTTTGCGAAGTGGCGTGTCTCAGATTCGGGGTCGAATCCTGTTGAAGGGGGGAAGAATGACACTACGGAATGGTGTGACATTATTTAATGTGAATGTTAAGGTCAAAAACTTTAAGAAATATGGTATTGGAGGTTAAAACCATATGGTAGGAGGTTTAATAGCGTTTCCGGGCCGTTTCCGGGAGTTTGGGCCTTTCCGGGGAGTTTTGGGACTAGGGGAAAGGGTTGTGGGCTTTGGTGGGATGGAGTTTTAGTCCATTTAGGACTAGGAAACCAGGTTGGGGCTGGTAAAAGGGGCTCCCCCTGCCCCTTGTGCGCCCACCCCCCCTCTTGTGCGCCCCCTCCTCTCCCTCCATGCCCTAGCCGCCCCCACCTTCCCCTCTCCCTTGCATGCGCCCCCTCTCCCTTGCCCCCATTGCTCCCCACCTCTCCACCAGCTCTCCTCCACCCCCTTGCTGCCCAAGGGTGGCCTCCCCACCCCCTGCACCTCGAGGATCCATCCATTGGAGCGAGGAGCAAGGAGCGAGGAGCGAACCGGGAGGAGATCCATTCAGTTTTCGTGCGTTGGGCAAAGGTATGGCCATGGGAATCCTTGGGGTTGGGCTAGGTACTGTTCTAAGGGTGTTTATCAAGTTTTTAGATCAATTGGTGGTGTTGGAATTGAGTAGATTGGATTAGATCTAGAAGTTGCCACGTTCTCTGTTTCTGGCAGCATGAGCAGTCGACCTAGGGTTTGGTTTTTCGCCAATTTAGAGTCGGAATTTGGTCGTACGGATGTTGAAGAAGTTGTAGGTAATTTCAATACCTTTCAGTGGGTACAAAGAACTTTAAATTCCGCCCAGCCATTTGAAAGTTATGGTTGTTTTACCGAGCGTGTTAAAATCTATGACGTGATTGGAACAGATGACGGTATTTTGAAGATTAAACAACTTTAGACTCCGAATCAGTATTTCCCTATACCTAGAAAAAGTTGGGAAATTTCCTAAGCTACGCGAGGATGTACTCGTTTAATTGATTCGGAGTGCCAGAACTCAAGTTATGCCTTTTCGAAGGCTGCTGTCCCGACGGGACAGAACCTCTGTTTTTGGGTTTTGCGAGTAGTTGGCAATGTCGGGGTAGATGAGGGTTTGCCTACTGTTTTGTGGACATGATTGTGAGTGTGTGGTACCTATGTGCAGGTGGTGCAACCCCGGGAGTGCCTTCTACTTCCCGCCAATCCGTTGCTTGTGGTCGAGGCAAGTGTATTGTAATGGATAGCGGTTTGTAGGTTGCTTGTTGAGAATAGATGAAATTGGTTATATGATATGATCACATGCCATGCTTTAATGATTGTCAATGATATGATGAATATGCTTACTATGTTATGATGCCATGTGTTAATGTAAAAGTGATTTATGATGTTGGCATATTTGCATACATGACATGGCATGATACATGGCCCGGGCGGTGAGAAAGTCATAACTAATCCGGGGAAGGTCGGTGAGAAAGTTATGACTAATCCAGAGAGCCAATGAGTAAGTCCTACATCGTGATTCCATTCACCGCGATGAACGAAAGCGAGGAGTAGGCACCCTCCATCTTTGGGATGGAAGGGGGGAGAGGGTGCACACCGACGGGTGTGTACTCAACCATACCGGTATGAGTTTCCAAGGAGACATGAGCATCGCATTTCATTGCATTCATAATGATGATGAGAAGGATATGTGATCATGAATGAGATGATACATGATGTGAGTTGTTGAAGCCATGTAATTGTTTATGTTTGTACCATTGCAATATACTTGCTGAGTGATGAACTCACGCTTGTGTTTATGTTGTTTTCTTTTAGGTATCATGAATCCGACATGCGGGAAAGGGAGATAGTCACACGTCATCACTTAGCATCACACAATTAAACAATGGCATGTTCCTTCCCTTATGGTTATGGTTAATTCATTGAGCTAAACTGTGGTTTCGATGATTCGTTGGTCGTTATGAGTAAATGATTAGTCCATTTTTGTCATGTGACGGATAGAATTTATATCCTTAGTGGTATGGTGGCTGTTTGTCCGTTTGATCATGTTATTGCTATCGTTCATTATGCTATATTGACATGTTATTATTATTGTTGCTTCAATTCGTGTTAAAACAAAGGAGATGCTGCCGAAATTTTGGTTTTTAGCATGTGTGCCTTTGCTGTAATTTATGTTTAATTGTGGTTTTTAGATGTTGTTTAGTCTATGTTTGGTAGCATTCGGGCATATTAAATGCCGGGGTGTTACAGCACTCCAGCCGCAACTAGCCATATACTTCTCTCCATTGTTCATTCTAGCCCCATTCCAGTGAGTATTTCCTTTGGTTGTTACTCCTTTGTTTCCGGCGATGAGCGCTCCGGTGGTACTGGAACAACTGCCGTCGACGCCGACCTCCGTCTCGCCTCCTTTCGCGCTTGTCGATCTGCGCTACTGCTCACCGGCTACACTGCATGCCACCCTTCACCGCCGTCGCCATCGTTGCCACCGTGTACACCGTCGTCGCCGCCGTTGTCGGAGCCATCGCCGTTGGCCGCCGTTGCCGTCGCTTCCGCCGTCGTCTACGTCGACGTCGCCGCGCCGTTGAAGTCACTGTCGCCGCCGGTTACCGCGCCGTCGACTCACTCTCCGATCTCACATCTACGCCGGACGGTATACCTGTTTTTGTTTTCCTTTGTATGCGCTCTATCTCTACCGATCGGTTGATCTCATTGCATGTATATGTAGTACGTACGTATGTATGTCTATTGGTACTAGGATCGTTTGCAAGTATACGAATATATAATAGACGTATGCGTTTACACGTATATTTGTTGGCGTAGCCGAACGCGACTCCTCTCTAGACTGCATGCACAAGCACGCCATCGTCGTAGCCGCCTGCGCGCCATAGTCACCGTCGCCGCCGACTGATTCCGGCTGACCGCGTTCGCCGCCGCCGTCGCTGCCTCCGGCCGACTGCGCTCGCTGTCCCGCTCTGGTCGTCTGGCCGGTCTCTGTTATTTTTTCTCACGTAGCAAATGCCCAAACCAAACTCATATGCAACCAAGGAGTATACACATATACAAGGGGAATAGTGCCATGCAAAAATGTTACGTAATTCCATTTTTCCAAATCACGGATTTTGTCTATTTCGCTACAAATTCGTTTTAAGTCCAAATAGTATGCGGCCAATTTTTTTAATTAGTAAATATTAATACGTAGCTACGCTAATTTTACTGAAATTTTATAATCAAATCTATACTGTTAAATTATTCGCGGAAAGTCCAAATTTATGAATTTCGTATCTCTTAAACTATACGTCCAAAAATTCCAAAATAAATTTTATAAATCTTAGAAAATGCTAAAATAATTATCTAGAAATTTGCATGGGGATTTTAAGCAAGTTTTATTTGTAGCATTATTTTCGAATGTGTGTTTATATGTTGTTCCGAGTGTTTATTTGGTTCTTTATTTGCTACGCGTAGACGTCGAGTTGTGTGACGCTATCGGAAGTGAAGATCAGGACCAAGATCAAGCTTAGGATCAAGACCAGCTATTTTCTGAAGGCAAGTTGTGCTTTGACCATATTGCTCCAAATTTTTGAAATATATTTTGATTTAAATTATGCATGCTATGTTGTTAAAATGAATTAATTTAATTTGGGTGAAGTAGTTAATCAACCTAATTGTTAATTCCACCCTTTATGTTAATATTTGTATGCCATGTATCCATTGTCACCTTAAGTTGGTTTATTTAGTTGGATGATATTATTGTGCCAACACGGGAGGCTAGACCGTGAATAGTTGCTTTGCTATGCTTGCGTGAAATGTGTTTCAAACGACAAAATAATATTGACTAATGATATATGGAATGAATTTTGACAAGGGTGTAATCTTGCCACGTGATGACGTGAAGTGTAGGTACCTTTGTGGTTCTACATGGTAACTGATATTATTGTTGGCATGTGTTGCACAATAATCAAACCGGGGTGGGAAAATGGTTTAGACTGTGGCAAGTGGCAAGTGATTAATGGGGGGCCCAATGTGGCACATGGGAGAGATGTTGTTGAATTTGGTTTTGTGAACTTTGGGTAGTCTTGCCACGGTCAACCTAAGGACTTAACCTTGCAAGCCTTTGAACTGGGCCTAACATACAACCACATGTCTGGAGTGGGACAGACCTAGTTGAGTATGATTCCGAAGTCTTAGCATGTGAGACCTTAGGTGGTGTTTGTAGCTATAAATGTGGAAAGAAGGGTGTAGTGTTTACCGATTGGTCTTACATCTCTTCAACGGTATACGTTGGCCCTGTACTTCCGCTCCGCAAAAGGGAAGGGACAGTGGGAACTATACCGGGAGGTACACATGCGAGGATAGAGGTTTCGGAAAGACTTTGTTGTGGTTACTCGCCTGTGTGGTGTTTAACTATATCATGTGGGTAAAGTGTATAACCTCTGCAGAGTGTGTCAAAACTATTCGAATAGCCGAGTCCACGGTACTGGACAAAGCTCGGGGATTACAGTCAAGGGTTAGATTTTCTAAAATAAAAATGTGGGAATGGGTGGTTGTATGCTAGAGATAATTGCTAAAGTGATTTAAGGCTTTGTGCCAAACTGTTGAAAAGAGATTGGTAACTTATTATATAATAAAGTTTTACAGCTTTTGAATCTATTAAGATTATTTAATCAAAGCAAAACGCTGTTTGATGCAAACTAACCACTTAAGCCCTTCCTTTGGAAGAAGACATGCATATAGTAATAGGATTGCACCCCTGTGCATGACTTGCTGAGTATATTGTATACTCACCCTTGCTTTCAACAAAATCATCAGTTGGGGAGAAGCAGGGTTCAAATTCCCGCCGAAATCCCATGAAATTTCGCCATAATTTCGGATTTCAGACCCCCGCGAGTTCCGTAATCCCGGCGAAATCTAAAAAAACCCTAAAAATTTTTAAAAGTGTTACACTTACCCTATTTTTTCAGCGAAATTTCGGCTAAATGGACCGAAATCTCGGTTTTTTGAACGAAATTTGACCAAAATTTGACCGGATTTGACCGGATTGGATTCTTCAAATAGTTTTCCTTGTTTAACCAAAATTTCAAAAAAAATTGACGATTTTTGACCACCATAAAATTAAAATTGCTAAGTTCTAGTCTCATTTTTCTTTGTTTCATAAACTCATGGGGATATCCTAATCTGCCGGCCTGATGATTAGCATTGTTTGCACCAAGAACGGAGATCTGAATACTCCTCTCCGTTGAAGCCCGCTTGGCTACTGCGGTGGATGCCAGGATCATGTACTACTCCCTCCAGTCTCAACTAGTTGGGTGTTTTTCTCTCAGGAGTAAATCGCAAAAACCCTAACACGCACACACACACACACACACATCTGATTCTTTTCCACCAAGCAGGCCCCTACTCAATCAAAATATCAAAGCCATCACTCCAGGAACCGTAAGAATCATTTCTGCTCTTTTAAAAATGTACAGAAGTACACAGGTTCTATTTGTGTTTAGATAAACTTAGTGATAGATACAAAGTATGCCTAGAAATGCCACAATGACAACATTTTTTTTTGTTCCGCCTTATGATACACATGGGGGCGGACTGAGTAATTTAAAATATTCTACATTTGAAGAAAATGATCAATGTCATGGCTGTACAGTTTTAGGAAGCTGAGTTACTCCCGAGCACAACAAGGTGAACAACAAATACAGGTAGCACAATGGTCTACCGTTCCTTATATACAAAATTGAGCTGAATGTTTGTCGGAAGTAAATAACTAATAAGATTATTTCTATTCATTATCCACTTCTTGTAATTTAAATATTTATCATTTGTGATCATATTATGTAATGATTTTATTATGTTGCCTAGTTAAAGTGTTTAAATCCAAAAATAAGGCGAAATGCTAACAAATTTGGTTGTGTACAGTATTTTTTGTGCAAAAACTAAGTAAATTTCATTCAAACTGATAGAAATGTCACATAAATTCTTTCATGATTATTTTCAAAAATTTTCCTATTTTTTCTATCTCCAGGATACCATTTTATAGTACTTTTCACTATATGAATTTTTATAAATTCCTCATGCTTGATCATTATCTACAAATTTCATGGAAATATTAATGATATGTTAGAAATATACATAAAAAATTTCAAAAAAAATTAACGAATTTTGGACACTTTTTAGATCATTTTAATTTGGCCGAAATCTCAGCTAAATGGACCGAAATTTCGGTTTTTGAACTTCGACGGAGGAGAAGTTCCTGGAGGAAGCGATTATCTAGGAGTTGAACCTTGTCAGTTTCCTGTGGCATATTGATGGGATTCACCGACGTTCTTCATTCCGCTGCTGATTATTTACTTTTGTTATTGTAAGCCCTGCGTGGCAGACTAGTTGTAAGGTGACCTTAAGGTCTTGTAACTAGTTTATTTAATGTTTAAAGTACTTTATTATTATTTCCGCTGTGTATGGATGTGATATCTAACCCTGTTTGACTGTGTGTACTAGCGTGATCCTGGACTAGTACAGAATACACAGAGGGTCCGGATTTGCAGATTCGGGTCCCGACAACCTGATAGCCGACTTGGTCGCCCACTGGTCGCCACCTGACTGGTCGACCGACTTGGTCGCCCACTGGTCGCCCGACTGGTCGCCGCCTGATTGGTCGCCGCCTGACTAGTCGCCGACTGGTCGTCCACTAGTCGCCCACTTGGTCGCCCGACCGGTCGCCCACCTGTTAGCCGACTGGTCGCCCACCAGGCCATCCGACTGGTCTCCCGCCTGCATAGCACTTGAAAGAAAAACGAGTCGGATCGTTCCGGACTGAAAAAAAGTATGGAACCGTTCCGAAATTTTTTCTGTGCCAAACCTGTTTTCACAAGATCCCCAGTCTTTTGAGATAGTTCCCTTCTTTCGCGAATTTTTTTATGCCGGTTTTCCATCTGCACGTTAAACTGCATCGCGTGGCCGACCGCAGTTTTGAGTCACCAGTCCTTGCTAGCCTAGAGTCAGCAACTAGTGACTAGACGTTGAACAATTCTTCAATTTTGTATTCACTGATTGGATTATTGCTAACCTTTTGCTACTAAATTAAGCCTGTCCAAGCTCCACTTTCTACCCGTACAGGCGTTCGATCCCTTGGCAATCGCTCTACACAAACGTCGGAGAACCTTTGACAACGCCAATGGCCGACAACGCCTGTTGCATTGTAAGAACTTGGGTCATAGGCTTGAGCGCTTGAGAGACTTGCCACCTAGTAGTTGATAGGAACATTATACTTGTGGTTTTTGTTTCCTTGTCATCAACTAACCATATCAGGTGACGAGAGTTCACTTCATCACTCTCCACGAATCAAGGGCATCATTGCTCACTTCCAAAGGATGACGAGAGCGACCACCGATGGTCTTAGCGAGGATGTAAGGCTCACTAATGAGCGTATGTCAATGCAAGAAGACCGTCTGAGATCCATCGAGGCCGCACAAGGGATTGATAACACTACTCTTGCTACTATTTTGGCTAGACTTGATACTTTTGCAGCTGCTACATCTGGTGCTTCCAATCCACCACCTCGTCGTCCAAGCAATAATTCAACTCCACGGGAGAGGCACCCAGCAGATTTAGAAGAACAGAACGAAGAGAACCAATATGATGACACCATTGATGTGGAGGAGGACAACCCCGTCCATTATGACAATGATTGTGACCATCATCGGCTACGCTTCAATCAGCAAGGTATGCGACGTGATCCTCCACGACCAAGGGAACGAGAACGAGATGATGTTTTCCCTAAGGTAAATTTCAATATGCCACCCTTTGAAGGTAAATATGACCCTGATGGTTACCTTAGTTGGGAATTACTTGTTGATCAAAAATTTGCGTGCCATGATTTCCCTGAGAATAGAAGAGTTAGGGCTGCCACAAGTGAGTTCACTGATTTTGCTTCTGTTTGGTGGAGAGAACATTGCCGTGCTCATCCAAATAATATACCCACCACTTGGGAAGCCTTGAAATTGCTAATGAGGCATAGATTTGTTCCATCATACTATGCTAGAGATTTATTAAATAAATTGCAGCGCCTACAGCAAGGTAAGAATTCGGTGGAAGAATATTACCAAGAATTGCAAATTGGCATGTTGCGTTGTGGATTAATTGAGAATGAGGAAGCTTCTATGGCCCGTTTCTTAGGTGGTTTAAATCGAGAAATCCAGGATATTCTAGATTATAAGGATTATAATTCGATGACTCTGTTGTTCCATCTTGCTTGCAAAGCTGAACGTGAAGTGCAGGGTCATCAATCAAGGGCAAAGACTAACTTTTCTGCAGGTCGAACTACTTCGTGGATACCGCGCACCCCTGCTGCCCCTGCCAGACATACTACCACGCCGACCTCTCCCATCAACAGAACGGCGTCCGCTACCGCAAATTCGGCACCACGACCAACGCCGACGAAAAGTGTCACACAAGCTCCTACAAAAAGCTCGTCGTCGTCGGTCGCCTCAACGGGATGCACCAAAGATGTTCAGTGCCATCGCTGCAAGGGTTTCGGTCACATGATGGAGTGTCCGAACAAACGCGTGCTAATAATCCGCGAAGACGGTGAGTATGACTCAGCAAGCGATCTTGATGAAGAAACATATGCTTTGCTCGTTGAACATGAAGACAGCGATCCAAATGCCGAGCATGATGAGGTGCACGTGAGCGCTGGTGATGCTGACCAATATTTGAGTATTATTGCACAACGTGTGCTTATTGCTCAAATTGCCCGCGCCGATCCAAATCAATACCACAACTTGTTTTACACCAAAGGCGTCGTCAAGGAGCGATCCATTCGAATAATCATTGATGGTGGGAGTTGCAATAATCTAGCCAGCATGGATATGGTGGAGAAGCTAGCACTCTCCACTAGACCACACCCTCAACCCTACCACATTCAGTGGTTCACCAACAGTGGCAAACTCAAAGTAACTCGCATGGTAAGAGTACATTTTGCTTTAGGTTCCTATCATGATTATGTTGATTGCGATGTCGTACCTATGAAAGCATGTTCTATGTTATTAGGTAGACCGTGGCAATATGATAAGGATTGTTTACATCATGGTAGAACAAATCAATACTCTTTTGTGCATAAAGAAAAGAAAATTAAGCTACACCCAATGTCGCCTGATGCTATTGTAAAGGATAAAATTGCTAAATCTAGCAAAGAGAAAAATCGAGAGAATTCTAAGAGTGAAAATCAGATTGTCGCCAAAGGACTTGAACAACATAAACAGAGACAATCTAACCTTGATTGTGCCAAGCCGACTGAGATTAAATTGAAAGGTGCTTGTTTTCTTACAACAAAATCTGATTTGAATGAGTTGGATGTTTGTAGGTATACATGCTATGCTTTGGTCTGCAAAGAAACTTTGTTTTCACTAGAGGAGATCTCTCTCTTTGCCTCCTGTTGTTGCTAACCTTTTGCAGGAATACACTGACATTTTTCCAAAGGACATCCCCTCAAGGCTGCCGCCAATTAGAGGGATTGATCATCAAATTGATCTCATTCCAGGGGCATCCTTGCCCAACCGAGCACCTTACAGACCAACCCTGAAGAGACACAAGAGATACAACGCCAGGTTCAAGAATTGCTTGATAAAGGGTACGTACGTGAATCTCTTAGTCCTTATGCTGTACCAGTCATCTTAGTGCATAAGAAAGATGGAACATGGCGCATGTGTGTGGATTGTAGAGCAATTAATAATATCACCATTAGATATCACCATCCTATTCCTCGGTTAGACGATATGCTTGATGAATTAAGTGGCTCTACTATGTTCTCTAAAGTGGAGTTGCGTAGTGGGTATCACCATATTCGCATGAAGTTTGGAGATGAATGGAAAATAGCATTTAAAACTAAGTTTGGGTTATATGAGTGGTTAGTAATGCCTTTCGAGTTGACTAATGCTCCTAGCACTTTCATGAGACTGATGAACGAGGTTTTACGTGCTTTCATTGGAAAATTTGTGGTAGTTTACTTCAACGATATCTTGATTTATAGCAAATCTTTATAGGATCATATTGAACATTTACGTGTTGTTTTTAACGCTTTACGCGATGCACGCTTATTTGGTAACCTTGAGAAGTGCACCTTTTGCACAGCTCGAGTATCTTTTCTTGGCTATGTTGTTACTCCACAGGGAATTGAAGTTGACCAAGCCAAGGTTGAAGCGATACAGAGTTGGCTGACTTCTAACACGGTCACACAGGTGCGAAGTTTTCTAGGACTTGCTGGATTCTATCGTCGTTTTGTGAAGGACTTCTGTGATACCACGGAGTGTCGTAATCTTATAAAATGTGTATGTTGAGGTCAAAACATTATAAAATGTGTAAATGGAGGTTAAAACTTTACGTTATGCCGTTTATAGCGTGTTTTTGGGCTGTTTTCGGGTGTTTGGGCCTCTCCGGGGGACTTTGGGTCTTGGGGGTTGAGTTGGGCCTCCAGTGGAAGGGTTTGGGCCCAAGGGGGGGAATTTTGGGCAGCCAAATCTGCCCCCCACCCCTTGGTGCGCCCCCACTCCCTTTCCCAACCCTAGCCGCCACCCCCTAGCCCCCCCATGCGCCTCCACCCTTCCCCTTCCTCTCCATCTTCCCCCATGGCGCCACCACCTCTCCCCTCCCCTCTCCACCACCCTAGCTGCCCTAGGGAAGCCTCTCCACCTCACCACCCCGCAGATCCATCCATTGGAGCGCTCCACGACGAGGAGATCCGGTGGATTTGGAGCGAGGAAGGAGATCGCGCGAACCGGGAGGAGATCCGTTGGGTTTTCGTTCGTCGGGCGAAGGTATGGCCACGGGGATCCTTGGGGTTGGTCTAGGATATGTTCTAAGGGTTAATATCATGTTTTTAGATCAATTGGTGTGCTGTAGTTGGGTAGATTAGATGGAATCTAGAGTTTGCCACGTTCTCTGTTTCGGGCAGCATGAGCAGTCGACCTAGGGTTTGGGTTTTCGCCAATTTAGACTCGGAATTTGGTCGTCCGCCTCTTGAAGAAGTTGTAGGTAACTTCAATACCTTTCAGTGGGTATAAAGAACGTCCAATTCTGCCCAGCCGTTTGAAAGTTATGCTCATTTTACCGAACGTATTAAAAACTGTGATGTGATTGGAACAGATCACGGTATTCTGTAGATTAAACCACTTTAGAGTCCGAATCAGTCTTTCCATATACTTAGAAAAAGTTAGGAAATTTCCTAAGCTACGCGAGGATGTACTCGTTTAATTGATTCGGAGTCTTAGAACCCGAGTTATGCCTTTTGGAAGGCTGTTGTCCCGACGGGACAACCTCTGTTTTTGGGTTTTGCGAGTAGTTTGCGATGTCGGGGTAGAAGAGTGTTTGCGTACTATTTTGTGGACATGATTGTGAGTGTGTGGTACCTATGTGCAGGTGGTGTGACCCCGGGAGTGCCTTCTACTTCTCGCCAATCCGTCGCCCGTGGTTGAGGCAAGTGCATTGGAATGGGTAGCGGGTTGTAGATTGCTAGTTTTGTTGAGATTGAAATGGAATATATGATATGTTCACATGCCATGCTTTGATGTTTGCCATTGATATGATGAATATTTTTTATTATGTTATGATGCCATGTGTTAATGTACAAGATATTTATGATGTTGGCATGTTTGCATACATGGCATGATACATGGCCCGGGCGGTGAGAAAGTCATAACTAGTCCGGGGAGGGTCGGTGAGAAAGTTATGACTATTCCGGAGAGCCAATGAGTAAGTCCTACATCGTGATTCCATCCACCGCGGTGTATGGAAGCGAGGAGTAGGCACCGTCCATCTTCGGGATGGAAGGGGGAGAGGGTGCACACCGACGGGTGTGTACTCAACCATACCGGTATGAGTTTCCAAGGAGACATGTGCATCGCATCGCATTGCATACATGATGATGATAATAATGATATGTGATCATGAATGAGATGATAGACATGATGTGAGTTGTTGTAGCCATGTAATTGTTCTTTTGTACCATTGCAATATACTTGCTGAGTGTTGAACTCACGCTTGTGCTTTCTTGTTGTTTTAGGTACCATGAAACCAGCATGCGGGGAAGGGAAATAGTTACACTTCTACACGTAGCTTCACTTATTTGTTCCCACAGTCATTCAATTGGAGTCTTGATAATAAATTAAGTGTGATGCTTATTGATTTATGGTTTAGTTTTGCGATATGAGAGTCTTATCGTTCGTTTGGCTCATGAAGACATTGAATGCTTGGAATTAGACTTATATTGTTGTCATGCCGTTATTTATTGCTATTTTAGATGCCTCTTATTGCCATATATTGCTATGCTGTTGTTGTTCCTTCAATTCATGTTAAAACAAAGGAGATGCTGCCGAAATTTCGGGTTTTAGCATTCGTGCCGTTGCTGTAATTTACTTGTATTTGTGGTATTTAGAGGTTGCTTACTTAGTCTATGTTTGGTAGCATTCGGGCATATTAAATGCCGGGGTGTTACAGTTGGTATCAGAGTGGGCTGTAGGTCCTTGGAATGTGTATTTTTAGTGTCATACCTTAGGTTACAACTAAAATGTGATGTGGGATAACTTAGAAACATGGCTTAGGTTTTAACTAAAATTTTGTCATAGGATAGCAACATTAAAACTTGCAAAAAAATGGTATAACTAATCTAAAATTTGACACACATGGATGCACAGTAGGAAAGGGTATGGGTATCGTTCCTTTATGCTTAAATGTTGTATTTAAGCTTTGATGTTGAATGCTTCATTTGATAATGCATGTTGCTATGTCTATGAGATAAATGATTGAATTGTGGTTGTTGTGGTGATAAAGTGGGGTTGTGGTTCCGAAGGGTTTCGGTCACCACTTTTGTTAATAGCAAGGGTGTGGTTTGACGGTATGGCCGGTTAAAGCCATCACCGAAGAACTATTAACCCCTTGTGGGGAAAGAGTGCTTACCTTTTCTATCGTAGATCGGGTAGTTGGCTGGAGACAAATAGAAGAGTTGATGATGGTTTCCTTCGGATGCTTTTCACCATTCTGACGGGCGGTTTTGGTTGGTCTTCTTGGTTTTTAGTCGATTGAAATCAAAAGAAAAGTGTTTGGTCTTGGATTTTCGCGGATTGTTCCGTATGCGGTATGTGGTTTTGTCTTCCTTGGTTGAAGACAAAGAAGAAGAGTCTAGTGTTGCGCTTCTTTTGGTCGCCTTTCCAGCTTTGATGCTTAGTTTGTTGATTGCTTTATGGGGAGAAGCATTCAATTTATTCTTGTGTTTGTCTTTCTCCGAGGTCAAAAGAGTTATTGCGGCGTTATGCCAGACTTGGTTGTCAGGGCTGAAGATTCTGTGGCTTTGTAGGAGTAAATGGTGTTTGATTTCGTCATTTTACTAGTTTGAGAAATCATCTTTGAAAGCCCTTCTTGTTTCGTGAAAGTTTGGGGTTTGGTGTTAATGTTTTATTTGAAATGGATTACTTCATCGCTTGGTTCCCTTTTAAGAAAATTGTGTTTCAACTATTTTCCTCTATGGGAGTCTTTGAGATTGAAAAGTGTTTTGGAGAATTTCCTCTTGCATGATCAAGTTTGGGTTTGTCTCATTGCAACTTTGAGAGTCAAGCTTCTTTGTGAGTTTTGGTTGAGTATTAAAAGAAAAAAAATGCTGCAAATAAAGTAAGTATTCGTTTGACTGAAATTACTTGTCAAAAGTGAAAATTGTTGTTTAGCATGTTATGTAGTATGCAACAATGTGGTTTATGAAAATGATGTACACCTTAGTTAATTTGCGAGTTGAATCAATTAAATGTAATTGTTACCTTTAGCTTAAGATTAAATGAACCTCTAGTGATGTAGAGTACCCCATAGTGGGAATGATTAAATGTGTTAATGTACGTGCTTAGAATCTGTTGCTTTGCTTTAAACCATGCTTATGACCCCCGATTATGTTTAAAGTTTTAAATCCTGATGCATAGTTAGAACATTAAGATGATGTAGACTGCTGTTATTGTTAAAGAAACTTTGCTGGTTGTTTAAAGATGTTCTAATCTAACGGGTTAATATAGAAATTTAATCGTGTTGACTAGTGACTTTAATTTGAAAGTTGATTAGAGTTTCTATTTACGTTGTTGCAACCTACTAGTATATTTGGAAGTATGCAGTTGTGTCTCTACAATGCTAGTATTGATATCAATTGAGAAGACATGAGAATTATTGTTAATGATGTTGTTAAGGGCAGTGTTAATGCTAGTATTCAATCTATTTTAAATAGTTGGAGTATGTTGTGTGGTGGTAATTTTGTTATCACCTATGTATAGGGTAGCTAAAAGTAATGTTGTTGGTTGATGATTATGCCCATTTGTTGTTATTGATGACTAAGTAGTGGTGGTAACTGTTTATATTACTCGTTGGAAAACCATGGTTAAAGTAGAGGAAAATTTTAACATGTTGCGATGGAGTGAGCTTTGGATAATTAACATGATGAATGATTTTATCCTTAATGAAAGTATAACTTAATCTCACTTACGAATTCTTCCCTGTGGAGATAATATTTACATGTTGAAGTCGCTTGTTAACTGAATAAGTTTCGATTGTCGAGACGTTTACATATAGGTGGTATGAAATTCATTGGTTGATCATGCTGAAAGATTTGTTGGAGCATTTGTTTCAGTCTAGAATATGATGTTATATGATATGTTGGTCCATGGGGATCTTGTTGACGTAGCCTTCGTTGGATGTGTTTGGATAAGCATCATAAACTCTATTTATAAGTATTGGAAAAGGTAATAAGAGAAAGAATTTGTTTTGTAGCTCTTGTTGTAACCTGAGGGGTTTCTCGATGAGTAAATAGTGAATATTGAATGTTTAAAAGATAAGTATAGGGTTTCATGCTGAGCTTGTGTTTAAAACCTTTTGGACTGGTTTGGTTGTTTGCTATCTTGGTCAAATGCTTTCGGTCAAGGCGTTTTTTTATGTTGTGTGTCAGAGTTTCCCTAAACTTGTAGGGATTGGTGTTGATCTTTGGGTTTGGCCCATTTGTTTAGTTGTGCTATGAGTATGGACTGACACCCAAAAGTTTTAAGTGGATCGCACTCCTTCACGTTCGCCCTGAATTTTCTTTGGGAATAAATTTTAAAGGAAGCAGTTGAACATAGTGGGTTGTGTTGGAGTTTCTTGGGATTTAATTTGTGACTCTTTTTGGCTAGAATTGGAGTTATTTGGAAAATGTGTGTGGTGTTTGCAAGTGTTTCAAAAGGGTGGATTTTATGAATGTTTCATCAGTGATTTTGTTAGTGAAGTGTTCCCTTCTTGGAAATGAGTTTCCCTTTCTTGTTGAGAACATTTGTGGCGGTTGTGTGTGCTGATGTTTAACTTTGGAGTCGATGTTCTTTTCCAAAATGCTGATTTTGGTTAAAATGTGAGGTTTTGCAAGTTTAGCTTTCGAGAAATGGTGGGTTCTGACATGACGTGGTGTGTTCCAGCTAACGGTGTTGCAGTCATAGTCTATATGATTTAGCGCAGCCGTCAATGTTATGTGTGTTTCAATCATGTGATACCGAGGAAGAAGTCTTTTGGTGAATGACTTTTCGGTATTGTTGTTACATGATGAGCGAATGGTGAAAACGAAGCATGGCATCGTTTATAAATGTTCAATGATAAATGAGTCGGTGAGCCAGGTCAGTGAGAAAGTCATATATGGATATATGACTAATCCGGAGTGCTCTTGAAAAGTGTGCATTCTTGTCATGTATCGAGATTTTCATTTCTTCCTAGTATGAAAAGAAAGAATGAATAATTTGTGCTGTTTTGGCTGTGGTGTTAGAGGTTTGAGTTTTCTTTGTGATTTGGCTTAGAAAAATGAAATGAGTACTCTTTGGTTGTTGCCGAACTCTTTCCAATGTGGCTTTTAGCGCTTTGGAGTTCGAGTTGTTGGATGTGGATCATTTTGGGTTCATGGGTCTTGGTTGAGCTTACTCAATGATTGTACCCTTGTTCCGATTCTTTGAAAGGAAGAATGCGAGGGCGAAACCTTCTTAGAAAGAGGAATCTAGTGTGGGTTTGTAATGACCTAAGATATTAGGCGTTGCTAGTGGTTGATCGTAACTAGTTGGAAGTGAAGAGTAAAGGAAGGTTGTGTAGGACTCAATTCAAACCTTCTTGGAGACTTGTGTCATTGATGTGTCCCTCGGTAGGGTTGATTAAATTATTAGTAGACCACTTGGTGGTTGCTAGTAATTGCTTTTCCTTTTCGAAGTGTATTGGATCTTTTGTCGCCGAGCTCTGAGCGAGTTGTGTCAACCGATGTGGATTGCTCGGTTGATATTGTTTTTGCGGGTTTTAAGGACCCTGGTTATAAAGTAGGTTTTTCCTTCGGTGGTAGTGGTGGGTATTGGTCTTTTGTAAAAGGTCAATCTTTTGCAAGGTGTTAGCCGATTGTTCAAGCAGTTGGTAGTCTTGGAGTGTTGTGTCTTGCTTGGTTCGCGTCGTCTAGAATACGACGAACCACAGTAGAGAGGTTGAGATGTGAAAGCACTTTTGTGCGTGGGAGCTGAAGAGGGTTCTAGAGGTTGGTGCCGTGTTCTTCTGAGGAGAAACATCGGTTAAAGGGATCGGGCACTTTAGTGCCAAGGAATGCATAAAAATGAGGAATATGAGACCGTTTCCCTTCATTGTCAGCTTAGGAAGTTATCCTTTTGCTTGGGACGTTCTGAATCCTTATGTTTGTACTCGGTGTTTCAAAGTGGAGTAAGAATTCTGGCAAGTTTTGAATGTGAGTTATCTTTAGAGCTGTCAGTCTTTGATCCTTAGCTCCTTGCTTCTGAGTGCTGGCTGGTGCAAATCGTAGGGGCTTCTAAGCGGGTTCTGAGGCGTGAACCATAGCTCCCTTCGATTTGGTTGTTTGCGAAGTGGCGTGTCTCGGATTCGGGGTCGAATCCTGTTGAAGGGGGGAGAATGTGACACCACGGAGTGTCGTAATCTTATAAAATGTGGATGTTGAGGTCAAAACATTATAAAATGTGTAAATGGAGGTTAAAACTTTACGTTATGCCGTTTATAGCGTGTTTTTGGGCTGTTTTCGGGTGTTTGGGCCTCTCCGGGGGACTTTGGGTCTTGGGGGTTGAGTTGGGCCTCCAGTGGAAGGGTTTGGGCCCAAGGGGGGGACTTTTGGGCAGCCAAATCTGGCCCCCACCCCTTGGTGCGCCCCCACTCCCTTTCCCAACCCTAGCCGCCACCCCCTAGCCCCCCCATGCGCCTCCACCCTTCCCCTTCCTCTCCATCTTCCCCCATGGCGCCACCACCTCTCCCCTCCCCTCTCCACCACCCTAGCTGCCCTAGGAAGCCTCTCCACCTCACGACCCCGCAGATCCATCCATTGGAGCGCTCCACGACGAGGAGATCCGGTGGATTTGGAGCGAGGAAGGAGATCGCGCGAACCGGGAGGAGATCCGTTGGGTTTTCGTTCGTCGGGCGAAGGTATGGCCACGGGGATCCTTGGGGTTGGTCTAGGATATGTTCTAAGGGTTAATATCATGTTTTTAGATCAATTGGTGGTGCTGTAGTTGGGTAGATTAGATGGAATCTAGAGTTTGCCACGTTCTCTGTTTCGGGCAGCATGAGCAGTCGACCTAGGGTTTGGGTTTTCGCCAATTTAGACTCGGAATTTGGTCGTCCGCCTCTTGAAGAAGTTGTAGGTAACTTCAATACTTCAATACCTTTCAGTGTGTATAAAGAACGTCCAATTCCGCCCAGCCGTTTGAAAGTTATGCTTATTTTACCGAACGTATTAAAAACTGTGACGTGATTGGAACAGATCACGGTATTCTGTAGATTAAACCACTTTAAAGTCCGAATCAGTCTTTCCATATACTTAGAAAAAGTTAAGAAATTTCCTAATCTACGCGAGGATGTACTCGTTTAATTGATTCGGAGTCTTAGAACCTGAGTTATGCCTTTTGGAAGGCTGCTGTCCCGACGGGACAGAACCTCTGTTTTTGGGTTTTGCGAGTAGTTTGCGATGTCACGGTAGAAGAGTGTTTGCTCACTGTTTTGTGGACATGATTGTGAGTGTGTGGTACCTATGTGCAGGTGGTGTGACCCCGGGAGTGCCTTCTACTTCTCGCTAATCCGTCGCCCGTGGTTGAGGCAAGTGTATTGGAATGGGTAGCGGGTTGTAGATTGCTAGTTTTGTTGAGATTGAAATGGAATATATGATATGTTCACATGCCATGCTTTGATGTTTGCCATTGATATGATGAATATGTTTTATTATGTTATAATGACATGTGTTAATGTACAAGATATTTATGATGTTGGCATGTTTGCATACATGGCATGACACATGGCCCGAGCGGTGAGAAAGTCATAACTAGTCCGGGGAAGGTCGGTAAGAAAGTTATGACTATTCCGGAGAGCCAATGAGTAAGTCTTACATCGTGATTCCATCCACCACGGTGTATGGAAGCGAGGAGTAGGCACCCTCCATCTTCGGGATGGAAGGGGGGAGAGGGTGCACACCGACGGGTGTGTACTCAACCATACTGGTATGAGTTTCCAAGGATACATGTGAATCGCATCGCATTGCATACATGATGATGATGATAATGATATGTGATCATGAATGAGATGATAGACATGATGTGAGTTGTTGTAGCCATGTAAATGTTCTTTTGTACCATTGCAATATACTTGCTGAGTGTTGAACTCACGCTTGTGCATTCTTGTTGTTTTAGGTACGATGAGACCGGCATGCGGGGAAGGGATATAGTCACACTTCTACACGTAGCTTCACTTATTTGTTCCCACAGTCATTCAATTTGAGTCTTGATAATAAATTAAGTGTGATGCTTATTGATTTATGGTTTAGTTTTGCGATATGAGAGTCTTATCATTCGTTTGGCTCATGAAGACATTGAATGCTTGGAATTAGACTTATATTGCTGTCATGCCGTTATTTATTGCTATTTTAGATGCCTCTTATTGCCATATATTGCTATGCTGTTGTTGTTCCTTCAATTCATGTTAAAACAAAGGAGATGTTGCCGAAATTTCGGGTTTTAGCATTCGTGCCGTTGCTGTAATTTACTTGTATTTGTGGTATTTAGAGGTTGCTTAGTCTATGTTTGGTAGCATTCGGGCATATTAAATGCCGGGGTGTTACAACTTCAGCACCATCGCTTATTTTAGTGAGAAGTTGAGTGGGCCAACTTTGAATTATTCTACTTATGATAAGGAGTTATATGCGCTAGTTCGAACTTTAGAAACATGGCAACATTATTTATGGCCCAAGGAATTTGTTATACATTCTGATCATGAATCATTAAAACATATTAGAAGTCAAGCTAAACTGAACCGTAGACATGCAAAGTGGATTGAATTCATTGAATCATTTCCTTATGTCATCAAACACAAAAGGGAAAGGATAATGTCATTGCTGATGCCTTGTCTAGGAGATTTACCATGCTCTCACAGCTTGACTTCAAAATTTTTGGTTTGGAAACGATTAAAGAGCAATATGTGCATGATGATGATTTTAAAAATGTGTTGCTCAATTGTAAAGAGGGAAAAACTTGGAACAAATTTGTCCTCAATAATGGGTTTGTGTTTAGAGCAAACAAACTATGTATTCCAGCTAGTTCTGTTCGTTTGTTATTGCTACAGGAAGCGCATGGAGGAGGATTGATGGGACACTTTGGTGTGAAGAAGACGGAGGACATACTCGCTAGCCATTTCTTTTAGTCCAAGATGAGACAAGACGTGGAACGTTTCATCGCTCGCTGCACTACATGTCAAAAAGCTAAGTCATGACTTAATCCACATGGTTTATACATGCCTCTGCCTATTCCTAGCGTGTTGTGGGAGGATATTTCTATGGACTTTGTTTTAGGACTTCTTAGAACAAAGAAGGGGAGGGATAGTATCTTTGTCGTTCTGGATAGATTTTCTAAAATGGCACACTTCATACCTTGTCACAAAAGCGATGATGCTACCAACATTGCTGACTTAATCTTTTGTGAAATTGTTCGCTTACATGGTGTGCCAAACACAATAGTTTCAGATCGTGACACGAAATTCTTAAGCCACTTTTGGAGAACTTTGTGGGCTAAATTGGGGACTAAGCTTTTATTTTCTACTTCTTGTCATCCCCAAACTGATGGACAAACTGAGGTCGTTAATCGAACTTTATCTACCATGCTTAGGGCTGTTTTGAAAAAGAACATTAAATTATGGGAAGAATGCTTGCCTCATATTGAATTTGCTTATCTCTACTATTATAAAACAGCAGTTGGTGGCAGTGGTGAGTTCTACCCACATCATTAATTGCCCTACTTAATTGCCCTGCTTAATTGCTCTACGCAAAAAACGAAGCGTTGCTTTAATTAGCCAGCTTTCGCAAGAAACGAAGCGTTAAAGATAGATGTTTGATCTTGTGAAATAATTTTTTTATTTTTTAATCTTTATTTTTCGTTATCAATTTTGTTTTTCGTAGCAATGCACTGGCATGTAACTAGTAACCGATCAATGCATTCTACTACTAAGATATGCCCTTTAGAGATTGTTTATGGATTTGTGCCTCATGCTCCAATTGATTTGTTACCTCTTCCATCTTCGGAGAAACTGAATCTTGATGCTAAACAACGTGCTGATTTAATTGTGAAAATGCACGAGACAACTAAAGAAAACATAGAGCGCATGAATGCTAAATACAAAGATGCTGGTAGTAAGGGAAGGAAGCATGTAACTTTTGAACCAGGAGATTTAGTTTGGTTTCATTTGTGGAAAGATCGTTTCCCGGAATTGAGAAAATCTAAGTTGATGCTCCGAGCTGATGGTCCTTTCAAAGTATTGGCAAAGATTAATGATAATGCATATAAGCTTGAATTGCCTACATATTTTGGTGTTAGTCCCACATTCAACATTACCGATTTAAAACCATACTTGGGTGAAGATGATGAGCTTGAGTCGAGGACGACTCAAATGCAAGAAGGGGAGGATGATGAGGACATCACTGTCATGGATACGGCCATGCCTACAAACCCAATTGAAACCAACAATGTAATTCAAGGACCAATTACCATGTGAATGCATTCCTTGGGTTGCATACAAATATTTAATGGATGGAATACTATTTAATCCTTGTGATAATTTTATTGTCCTTAGGAACCAAGGAGAAGGACTCCCAAGCGTCAAGCATGAAGCCAATTCTTTCGGTGCACAAGATCATCTCGGATTTGGCCTCCGGGATAGTTCCAATTTAAAATGACCATAACTTTTGATCCACAAGGGTGTTCAGGGGTCTATGAGTACTGGTTTGAAAGGTTTCGACGTCCTCTTTCCAACGGATCTGACCCCATCCCCAAATTCCATCCGAGTCGACGGGAATCTGCAAAACAATTGGCGTCACTTTTCCAAAACCGGGAAGACTTGGGCTTTGGGCCTTGTAATAGAGTTGTAGTTAGTATCCTACTACTTTGGACGTGATTCCCACGCCCCTAGCTTTCATAAATAACCAGACATCGGCTCCTTAGGGTTTTGGGTTTTATTTGATTAGTTTAGCCAAGTGCAAATTTGATCCTGCGGGTTGTGCTGGACAGCCACCTTGTCAAGATCGTCAATAAGACTCCACTTTGTTTCGCTTCCACTTTTATCCGCAATTTCAGATTGCTTATTCTATTGTTCTTGCTTGTTCTTCGGTTGCTTGCAGGAATTGAACCCGGTGTTCAGGTTGTTCGTGCCTACGGAAAGATCAATAACCCGCCGGAGTTGGTTTAGCGATTGCTAAGGCGCATCGTCGTCGTACGGTATAGTCGGATCGTCAAAGTCGACTCCAACAAAATCGATCGTGTGTTTCTCATCGAAAGATCGGGACACCCACAGCGCCATCAAGACGTTTTGACCCAGGAGCCAACTCAAGACCAAGAACAAGTACTTTTTGAAGGCAAGTTATGCTTTGACCATATTGCTCCCACTTTGGAAATTATTTTGATTTAAATTATTGCATGCTAATTTAATTAGAAGATGCTTTGATTAATTCTGGAAAAATAGTTAAATGCCAATTTGCTGTATTCCACCTTCACATAAATAATTGTATGCCATGACCCCTTGTCACCCTAGTCTGGTTTAAGTAGTTGGACATTATTAAATTGCGAACATTGGGTATTTAGACCATTGTAGTTACTGTTTAGACCCGCTACGTGTACATGACATGATTTTGGATAATCAAATGTTAATATTGACTTAATGAGATATTGAACCTGTTTTGGAGAAGTATCAGGTGTTGTGGTGATGATGATGGCACGTGGTGCATGGTAATCAACTGGGTTTGATAAATAGAATTAGACCGGGGCAAGTGGCAAGAATGATATGGTGGGCCACGAGTGGCACCGGGGACGTCATTTTAGTTCTTCGGGTAGTCTTGCCCTGGTCACCCTAAGGACTTAACCTTACAACCCTTTGATCTAAGTCAAACGTGCAACCACAAGTCTGTAATGGGACGGAACTAGTTGAGTAAGTTACTAATAACTTGCATGTGGTACCTCGGGGTGTCAACTACACCTTTTGTGTACCTTGAAAGGGGAGCGTACCAGGGCTATGGCATGGTACCCGTCCAACGGTATGTCGGTCCTATACTTCGCCTCTGTTAAGGGAAGGGATGGTGTTTGACAAAAACCGAAGAGGTTCACTTGTTACGATCACTCGCCTTTGTGGTGTTTGACTGTATCTTGTGGGCAAAGTGCATAACCTCTGCAGAGTGTACAACCTATTCGAATAGCTGAGTCCACGGTATTGGACACTGCTCGGGGATTACAGTTAATGGTTAGACTTTTATGAAAACAACCTGGACTTGAAAAGTCTGGTTGGGTTTATTGATGACGTTGATGGAAATGTGGATTAGGAAAGGAAAAGTGTTTACTTAACTCCTGGAAAAGTTATTGATATTATACTTGCCTTTACCGCTTTCGAATCTACTTATGCTACTTGTTAAATGTTGTTTTACTGCAAATGTACCTGTTAGCCTATCCTTTGTAATAAGCCATGCATATAGAATATTAGTTGCATTCTGTGCATGACTTGCTGAGTACCAAGTACTCACCCTTGCTGCAATACAATCATCAGTCGAAGAAGAGTCTACGCCAGCCTTGGAGGAGGATTTCCAGGAGGAGCCGACAAACTAGGGGCGAGCCCAGTCAGTTGCCTATGGTATACTGGATGGCACCACGTTGATGCTTTTGTTCCGCTGTAGTTTATTTCCTTTAATAAGTTTTCGCCCTGTGTGGCATACTCTTGTAACTTGACCATAAGGTCGAGCAACTAGTTTGGTTATTTTAATTAAAGTTCTTTACTACTATCGATGTGTATGATTGTGATATTTACCGATGTTGAGACTGTGTGCACTAGCGTGATCCTAGACTAGTGCTGAATACACAGAGGGTCCAAATTTGCAAATTCGGGTCCCGACAGCTCCGGGTGCGAGTGGGTTCGCACGGCACGGGCTCGGGCGACGTGCTGAGTATTTTGCTATTTTTCTCGATCCAACGGTCGTGGGGGTTAGGGTTTAGTCGGGCTTGGGTCTGGCTCAAGTCAGGCTTGGGTCCGGCTCGGTCGAACTAGATCAAACTCGGGTCGGATGAATAGTGCAACCCACTCGGATTTTCCAACGATTTAATATTTAAATAATTTCTAGAAATTCAAATAAATCGAGAAAAATAGCAAAATACTCAGAAAAATTTCAGAAAAATTCTAGAAAATACTTTGAGACATTTTGGACTCAAATAAAATATTTCCAACATAATTTTATTTATGACCTTCATTTATTTAATTGTCTCAAAAGGGAATAAATTCAAATTAAATCCAAATAAATCCACATAAATCCCAGAAAATTCCAAAAATTCTCAAAAGTGCAAAATATCATTTAATTTCATGAAAAGAAAAAACTGGAGTCTTACACGAGCCCCAATTCTCGCCGCCTCTCGCTGGCGTGGATGGCAGTGCTAGGGCGTCGACACCGCTGTTATCATTGGTGTAGAGCCAATCGTTCCGCCAGTTCTTCCAGTTGGACTTTTCCTGGAAGGGAATGTAGCAGGTGGCTTGCCCGTCGCGGAGGTGGAAGTGGCAATTCCCTACGACCTCATTGTCGGTAAGGCCGCGGAGGGTGTAAAAGTACCCTAAGAGAGGAAGGTTGGGCATCACCCCCATGAACATCTCGCAGAGGTACACGAAGATGGCAAGGGTGACGATGGAGTTGGGGGTGAGGTGAAGATGGTGGATGTCATAAAAATGGAGGACGGTGAGGAAGAACTCGGAGTAAGGCTGCGCCAAACCCGCAAGTACTCCCCAAGCGAAGACGATGATTTCCCCAGGGTCGCACCGCAGTACGAGGGTCCCACGGTGGAAGTGCCAGGTACCCTCGGGGGCGAGCAGAGAAAGCGCCAAAGCTCTGTCCTGGTCGGCGGTGGAGGACGGGAGAGCTTGTGCCATCGAAGCAAAAGGAAGTTGCCAAGGCAGAAGGCGAAAAAAAGGAGGGAAGCGATAAATGCAAGGGTCCTAAGAAGCTTGAAATCGCTTGGCATAAAGATGTGTGTGTATTTATACCCTGCGCGTCGACGGTTCGCGAAAGCAGTAAAAGGACGCGATGCTTCGGGACCAGAGGAAAAACAGCATAAGTTGAGAAAGCTGAGGCAACTGGGGTACCCTAAGAATCTGGCTCTATCCTGGAACGTGGCGGCATTTGATACGATCTGAAGGGTAACCTGCACATTCCGACATGGACCCGGGGGCTACTGTCGGCATATTTTAGCTGGGGGTAACCTCTCCGCCTTGACCAAGACAAGATAGCTCGGCGACTAGGCCCCTTTTGCTGAGCACCGGCCCACATGGCTGTCGGGCGACCAGGTTGGCGACCGGTGGGATGACCAGCCTGGCGACCAGGGCCTTTTTGCCAGGTGTCAGCATGCATGATGATCGGGCAAAAAGACAGGCGACCAAGAAGCGGAAGATAGAGGCTTCGCCCTAAAGCCTCCTCCTCCCTGACACGCTATGTCAGGACCATTAATTGCAAAGACGGTCTATCGAACAAGGATGGGCAGCCGCACGAAGAGTAAGGCGGGGTGACAAGACTAAAGAGACTAGTGTAATAATGATCTATGTATCAGCATGACATCACCCTCTCACCTGCCCGAGCCGGCCCCGTCTATATAAGGGAGCACAGGTGCATGGAGAGGAGGGAGGGCAAGCTCGATAGCCAGACGCCTTGTAACCATTTCCATAGATTGCAAACAACGACCTAGCAGGATGTAGGGCTATTACCCACATCGGGGGCCCGAACCTGGGTTCATCGGTGCGTGACTCGTTCTCCTCCTCGTCGGCGCTGCTCACCTCTTCTTCCCCTTGTTCACCGGTGCTGAGTGCGAGCTCCTCAGTCTCTGACCACCGGGATACTCTTGGAAGGGACCACCGGGAGTTCCACCCGCAAAGCACCCCTATCAAACTAACTATCTCCCTCAAAGAGATAGCCTACTGGCCGACAACATCCATAATTAGGTATTTTGAACCCATGACTGGAGACTTGCATACAGCCCGATTCGCTGATTACATCTTTGACGAGGACCGTTTCCCATCATTAGGGGGAGAAAATCAACAATTGGATGAGAAATGTCGAGGAATCATATGTCATTCCACTGGGATCCCTGCGCATGACCCTCGCAGTAATGAAGCAAATCAAGAAGTCGAGAAGATAATTGATTTGCAAAATTTAGCAAATGAACTGTCTGATCATTTTTTTGATCTGAAGAGCGTGATTAAGTCACATGTACCTGCAAGAAATGCACCAAAGAGGGTTGAAATACCAAAGAAAGCAGAAGGTATCCCTTATCCTATTCAGAGGCCTCAAAGAAAAAGAACATAAAATCTGGCTTCTCAAACCCAAAGTACCTAGAGACGTCTGGGGAAAACTGGGCAACAGGACTTACCACAACCAATCACAAAAATGTCCCAAAGCAAGAAGGGGAGCCAGTTGAGACCTGGCACTGGAAAGAAGCCTGTGCAAAAGGCAATTCCAGACTTGAATCTTCCATTGCAGGAAGCCACCGAAATCAATGTGTGCGCACAAATGGGCGATGAAAAACTAAAGGAACTTGCTCCTGCGATGGGAAACAACAGAGAAGAGCAAGTAGAAGTGCATGAAGCACCCCATGACGAAATGGCCATAAATTTTGTCACAACAGGAGAATCTATGAATTGAGCAACAGCCAATGTTGATGCATACTTTGCAAAGATGATTGCCACGGTCATTGATCATGATTCCGAGCCTGCATCTCTCGCAGAGTGCAAGAAAAGTTAAACTCTTTGAACAAAAGAGAGGTGTTTGGGCCTGTGTGCCGCACGCCTCCCCATATAAACCCTGTAGGTCACAAATGAGTTTTTGTTCGGAAGAGGAATGAAAACAATGAAGTTGTAAGGTACAAGGCAAGGCTTGTCGCTCAAGGTTTCATTCAATGTCCTAGGGTTGATTATGAAGAAACCTATTCTCCGATCATAGGAGGAGTTACCTTTAGGTATTTGATCTTAGTGGCAGTTGTCGGCATATTTTAGCCAGGGGGTACCCTCTCCGCCTTGACCAAGACAAGATAACTCAGCGACCAGATCCCTTTTTGCCGAGCACCGGCCCACGTGGCTGCCAGGCGACCAGACTAGCGACCAAGTGGGTGACTGGGCGGGTGACTAGCAGGGGCGACCAGGTTAGCGACCAGATGGGCGATCGGCCTGACGACCAGCCAGGCGACCAAGCTGGCGACCAGGGCCTTTTTGCCAGGTGTCAGCATGTATGAAAGTCAGACGGAAAGGCAGGCGACTAGGAAGCGGGAGACAGAGGCTTCCTCCCGAAGCCTCCTTCTCCCTAACACGCTATGTCAGGCCGATCGCCTTCCCCGAACAAGGATGGGCGGGCACAGGAAGAGTAAGGCGGGAAGACCCTCGACGGAAATTTTCGGGAATGAAGAAAGGTCGATAAAGGAATTGTGATTGCCTTTGATTATGTCATGTTGAGTTTAATGGAGTGTGGTAGTCAGGTTGGTTGTGATAGAAGTGTGAAGTATTTGTCGTGAGGATTCGAGCGTTTTGGGTTGATGGAGCCCTTTGTGGTTGAAACGCAGATTCTATTTGGGAATGGAAGTGAAGGTCGACCTGTGAGAGGTTACCCTTAGTTGAGCTAGATCATTAATTTTCTCGCCAAGTGTTGGTTTTGAGAACTCGCTTGTTGTTGTTCCGGTTTGAGGTTTCGTGCGGTTGATTTGTGCTGCAGAGAAGTCTTTTGTCCCTTGGGGATTTTGTTGTTGTTTTATTGGCGTTCTTCGGATTCGAGGTCGAATCCTGTTGAAGGGGGGAAGAATGTGACACTACGGTATGCTGTGACATTATAGAATGTGAAATTAGAGAATAAAACCTTTCGGCTTGAGGTTTTCTCGCGTTGTTGGGCCTTTTGAAGAGTTGTGTCACTCGGAGTGTCAGAACCTTATATAATGTGAATGATAAGGTCAAAAACAGTATGAGATTTGGAAATAAGGTTAAAACCATAGGGCTTGGAAGTTTATAGCGTTTCCGGGCCGTTTCCGGAGTTTTGGGCCTTTCTGGGGGGCTTTTGGGCCTTAAGGGGGGTTGTGGGCTTTGGTGGGGTGGAGTAGGAATCCATTTAGGATTAGGAAAGGAGCTTAGGGCTGGTAAAAAGAGGTCTCCCTGCCCCTTTGGGGCGTCCACCCCTGCTGCCCTTGCGCCCCATCTCTCCCCCTCCATTGCCTAGCCGCCCCACCCTTCCTCCTTTGTGCCGTGCGCCCCCCCTTGCACCTCTCCACCTCTCCTCCACCCCCCTTGCTGCCCTTGGGTGGCCTCCCCACCCCTGCATCCTCGTGGATCCATCCGAGGAGCGAGGAGCGAGGAGCGAGGAGATCTATTGGAGTTTTCGTGCGTCGGGCAAAGGTATGATCATGGGGTTCCCTGGGATTGATATAGGTACTGTTATTAAGGTGATTATCAAGTTTTTAGATCAATTGGTGGTGCTGGATTGGAGTAATTTGGGTTAGATCTAGACGTTGCCACGTTTCTGTTTTGGGACAGCATGAGCAGTTGACCTAGGGTTCCTGTTTTCGCCAATTTAGATTTCTAATCTGACTGTACGTACTTTTAAGAAGTTGTAGATAATTTCATTATCTTTCCGTGCATATAAAGAATGTTAAATTCCGCCCATCCGTTTGAAAGTTATGACTGTTTTACCGAGCGTATTAAAATCTGTGACGCGATTGGAATATATCTCGGTAATCTGTAGATTAAACAACCTTAGAGGCCTAATCAGTCTTTCCTTATACCTAGAGAAAGTTGGGAAATTTCCTAAGCTATGCGAGGATGTACTCGTTTAATTCATTCGGAGTCCCAGAGCCCAAGTTATGCCTTTTGCAAGGCTGCTGTCCCGCCGGGACAGAACCTCTGTTTTTAGGTTTTGCGAGTAGTTGGCAATGTCGGGTTAGATGGGGGTTTGTGTACTGTTTGGAGGCTACGATTGTGAGTGTGTGATGCCTTTGTGCAGGTGGTGTGACCCCGGAAGTGCCCTCTTCTTCCCGCCAATCCGTTGCACGTGGTTGAGGCAAGTGTGTTGTGATGGATAGCGAGTTGTAGGTTGCATGTTGAGATTAGATGGAATTGTTTACATGATATATGTCCACTTGCCATGTGTTAATGATTGATATGATATGATGAGCATGTTTAACATATTATGATGCCATGTGTTAATATGTGAATTGAATATGATAATTGGCATGGTTGCATGCATGTCATGAGATAGGGCGAGGGCGGTGAGAAAGTCTTAACTAGTCCGGCAAGGTTGGTGAGAAAGTTATGACTAATCCGGAACGCCATTGAGTAAGTCCTATGTCGTGATTCCATCCACGTGGTGTTTGGAAGCGAGTAGGCACCCTCCATCTTCGGGATGGAAGGGAGGAAAGGGTGCACACCGACGGGTGTGTACTCCACCATACCGGTATGAGGTTCCAGAGGGTCAGGAGCATTGCATTACTTCGCATACAAATTGATGATGATATTGATAAGTAATCATGAATGAGATGATATACATGATGGAAGATGTTATTGCCATGTTGTTATGCTTGTTGTCCATTGCAGTATGCTTGCTGAGTTTTCGAACTCACCCTTGTGTTTTCTTGTTGTTTTAGGTACCATGAGAACGGCATGCGGGAAAGGGGAATAGTCACACGCTCACACGTTGCTTCACCTTAATGTTTCCCCAAGTCAATTCATTTAGTTTGATAATAAATTGCGTGTGATGGTCTTTAAAATTAAGTCTTAGCTTGGTTAATGAGAGTTCTATTGTTTGTTTGACACTTGGAACCTTAAGAGCTTAATGTTAGTCTCTTATTGTCGTTAAGACTTTATTTATTGCTGTTTTAGATGTTTCTCTTATTGCCATATAATGCTATATTGTTGCTGTTCCTTAAATTCATGATAAAACAAAGGAGGTGCTGCCGAAATCTCGGTTTTTAGCCTATGCACCTTTGCTGGAATTTTATGTTAAATGTGGTATTTAGTTGTTGTTTAGCTTGTGTTTGGTAGCATTCGGGCATATTAAATGCCGGGGTGTTACATGGGTATCGTTGCTTTACGTTTAAATGTTGTATTTAAGCCTTGACGTTGAATGCTACATTTGATAATGTATGTTGCTATGTTTATGAGAGAATTGATTGACTTGTCATTGTTATTGTGATAAAGTGAGGTTGTGGTGCCGAAGGGTTTCGGTCACCTTCTTGTTCATAGTAAGGTTTTGGTTTGACGATGTGGCTGGTTAGAGCCATCACCGAAGAACTATTAAAAGGGTGCTTACCTTTCCTATCATAGATCGGGTAGATGATTGGGAACAAATAAAAGAGTTTGGTGGTGGATTCCTTCGGATGTTCTTTACCGTTCTAACGATCGGTTTGGTTGGTTTTCTTGGTTTTAGTTGATTGAAATCAAAAGAAAAGTGTTTGGTATTGGATTTTCGCGGATTTTTCCGTAGACGGTTTGTGGTTTTGTCTTCCTTGGTTGAAGATGAAGAAGAAGAGTTTTGTGTTGCGCGTCTTTTGGTCGCAATTTTTGTTTTGACACCCGGTTTTGTTGGTTATTGTGGACTATCTTGGGGAGGAAACTTATGTGGTTGTTGTTCTCCCTATCTAAGAAAAGTGTTGAAGTTTCTCCTTGTGCAGACCTTAAGTTGGGTGGAGCTAAATTTGAATCTTTATCCGAAAAGATTTAGTTGAACATTTGGTTTTCCCTGGTGCATCCTTCTTCCTTCTTGGAAGTATAGATCTTGAGATTTCTTGAAGAGTTTTGGGCTATCAATGTTGGTGATTTGAGAGTTGAGCTCTCCTGCATTTCTGTTGGAGTTTTGTTTTTCTTCCGTGCCTGGAAAGGAGAAATTATTTATCGGTGTTCGTTCTTGTTCTTGAGCTGTGGTTATCTTTAAAGTTGGGTTGCATCTTGTTCGTCAAGAGTAGGTTACCTATGAAGGTGTTTTGAAAAGTTTTCTTTTGTTCGTACTATGTAGTATGTAACAATGTGATTTACGGAATGACGTATTGCTAGGTTAATTTGTAAGTTGAATCAATTCAATGTGATTGTCATCTTTAGCTTGAGAATAAATAGACTAGTGTTGTAGATTACTCTATAGCGAGAATGATTAAATGTGTTAATGTACATGCTTAGAATCTGTTGCTTTTCTTTAAAAACTGCTAATGACCCTCGATAATGGTTAAAGTCTTAAACCCTGATGCATAGTTAGAACATTAAGATGATGTAAACTACTGACATTGTTAAAGAAACTTTGCTGGTTGTTAAAGATGTTCTAATTTAACGTGTTAATGGAGAAATTTAATCGTGTTGTCTAGTGACTTTAACTTGGAAGTTGATTAGAGTTGCTATATATGTTGTTGCAAACCATTAGTATATTTGGGAGTATGCAGTGGTGTCCCTATAATGCTAGTATCGATGTTAATAGGGAAGATATAGGTTTTGTTGTTGCTTAAAGAGCATCGTGATGGTCTAACTTATTTCATTTATTTTAATAGTTGGAGTATGTTGTGTAGCGGCAATTTTGCTATAACCTAGGTATGGGGTAGCTAAAAGCAATGTTGTTGTTTTATGATTATGCCCGTTTATTGATATTGATGACTTAGAAGTGGTGTTAATTGTTTAGATTAATCATTGAAAAACCATTGTTAAAATAGAGAAAATTGTAAAATGTGGCAAGGTGTCGAGCACATGTTGTGATGGAATGGACAATGGATAATCATCATGATGTAAGATTTTATCCTTAATGAATGGTATAAAATTGATAGGTTGATCATGCTAAAGTATTTGTTGAAGTATTATGTTTTAAATTGAGAATATGATGTGTTTGTCTGTGGGGATCAGTGATACGCACACGCCTCGACTTAAGATGCATGTGCACAAATTTTGTCTTGATCTTCCATCGTAGGAGAAATTCTTGAAGGCGAGTTGTGACCTTGACGAAGGGGCGGCTAACCACGATCAAGAACGCGACTAGTAGCCTCGCAATCGCTAAACCACTCCTCAATTGGTTATCAACCGTGTCAAAACACGATTGACCTGTTCACGAAGAACGGCCCGAGCAATTCGACGAGAATTGAAAGAGCAACAGCGGAAGAAAATCACTCGACGATGAATGATTAAACTGAGACTTGAGTTGGAGGCCAAAAGCCTGTACAATAGCATTAGCTAGATCTAAAAACCAAGTCTGTGTCTTCTCCAAGAAAAGTAGAATAAAAACATGTTCCTACGTGCTCCAAGTTGCATGCATGCAATCTTCCTTTTAGTGAATCCACAAAAATAGGAAGTGTTGATTTTTCTAGTGTGCGCCATGGTGATGTAATGCCATAAAATTAGGATCAAGAATCCTCCCTCACGGCTGGAACAATAGGTGGACCTTCCATGCATGCGCCTCCACAAAAATGGCAAGAATTTTCCATTGCTGAAATTAAGTGGTGTGCAACAAAAATAGGAATTGTTCCTTTCTCTTGCATGCAGCCATATTAATCCTCCTGTGGTGGCATCAATTAAAAAAATATTTCTCCTTTTATTTTTCTTCAGGGTGTCCTTTGTCTTCACAAATATTTCTTCTGAGGCGCCTTCGCATGTAATAAATAAACAACAATCATTAGGTAGTATCATTTGTTCTGTAATTAAATAATTGATTTGTTTAAGAAACGAATTCACCTTTTGTCCAAGGCGCCGTGTACGGGCTCGTGTCATTGGCCCTTGTATATTAACTGAATCTTCTACGTGTGAGCTAGTGATGTCCTCATCAATCAGGATGAGGTAGCATTGGTTGGATGTCTTTTTGATAAGCATTATAAACTTTATTTGTAAGTGTTGGGAAAGGTAACTAGAGGAAAAAAAATATGTTATGTAGTTTTGGTTGATTCATGATGGGGCTTTTCAAGGAGTAAACAGTGAATATTGAAGTCTTTAATGAAAAGCATAGTGGAACATTAGAGATGGTTGTATTTATGCTGAGCTTGTGTTTAGAATCTTTTGAATTGGTTTGGTTGTTTGCTATCTTGGTTGAATGTTTTTGGTCAAGGTATTCCTTATGTTGTGTTTCAGAGTTTCCCTAAACTATAGTAATTGGTGCCAATCTCTGGTTTTGGCCTATTTGTTTAATTTATACTATGAGTATGGATTTACACCTAAAAGTATTTGAGTGGATCTCGCTCTTTCGTGTTCACACTGAATTATCTTTGGAATAAATTTTAAAGGAAGCAGATGGACATAGTGGGTTGTGATAGAAAATCTTGAGATTTAATTTGTAACTCTATTTGACTAGAGTTGGATTTATTTGGAAAGTTTGTGTGGTGTTGCGAGTGCTTCAAAAGGGGATTTTATGAATGTTTCAGAACTGATTTTGTTAGTGAAGTGTTCTCTTTTGGGAATGAGTTTCCCTTTCCTCCTTGAGAATTGATGTTCTCTTCCAAAATGTTGATTTTGGCTAAAACGCGCTGCTTTGCAAATTTAGCTTTCATTTGTTGGTGGGTTATGATATGATGTGGTGTTTTCCTGTTATCAGTGCTGGCTATGCATGGGGTAAAGAATGAATGAAATTTGTAGATGTATTCATGTTAATTGCATATCTGCATTCATAATGGAAGAGGCGACCCATATTGATGCGGGCCTCTGTGTTCACACGTAGTGAACACGAAAGTCCTACCTTGTAGTCCCATACACACGGTTTTATGGGAGCGAGAAAGTAAGAGTAGGCACCCTCCACGGGATGGAAGGGAACGTGAACTCGGCAATACTGGTATGAGCTAAAGAAAGTTGCATTCATAAGCATTCATGTTGCATCATATGGAGAAATAAATGCAGATGATGAGTAAATGTGTTCTTTTCTTTGTATTGATACAAGTTTTGGCATAACCAAATGCTTATTACCTGTTTACATCTTGTTTAATTGACGCATTACATTTCGCTAAGTGATGAACTCACGCTTGTGCTTTATGTTTTGTATTTTAGGTACCTCCAGAGCGGCATTTGGGAGATGGGCTAGCACTTCACTCACCAAAGCTTAACGTAGATAGAATAGTGCAGTATCTCCACTTTTGGTTATGGTATTAGTGGTAAAAAAACTTGATTTTGAATAGGTAGCTTGTAAGTAGTTGGTGGTATGTTGGTTTACCTCCTTGTGTTGTGGGGTTGATACTTGTAGTTCCTCTTAAATTGCACCATGGTTATCTTTTGAATATTGTTGCACTCCATGTTATTATGCTTAGTTGGTCATGATGGTTAGTCGATACCATGACCCCATGTTATTATGCTTATTTGGTCATGATGGTTAATTGATACTATACCTCTTTGTATGTGCTTAGTTGGTCATGATGGTTAATGAATGCCATGACCTGTGTGTGTTGTTGTTATTAGATTGAATGTTATCTCTTGTCTGCTGAGTGGATGTCCATGCCTTTATGAAAGGTGCTGTCGAAATTTTTAGTAAGTTCGGCAACCTATTACCATATTTAGCTTGCTTTGCTTTTGTACTTTAGTGTTTTGAGATGCTTATTGCTTGAGGGTGTAACATTCGGGGCACGTGAAGTGTCGGGGTGTTACAATTGTGTCCTCGAGCGTGATGCGTGAGTTCTTGTAAGGTGTCCATGTGTTCACATGTGTAAGCTCTTATTCAAGTCTCTGTTGCTGTCGAGTTGTGTCACCATTCAATGGCAATTGGAGCCAAGGTTGAGGTGGGAGTCATCGGAAATTTGTGTCATCGACGGCAAAGATGTGTTCACCATCGTGAGTTGAGTCCAAGACGTGAAGGAGATACGCTTACCGTCCTGAGTCGAATACTTGGGAGATGAGTCCGGGATGTTGAGGTAATGTGTTCGCCATCCATAATCAAGTCTAGGATGTTGAGGAAATATGTTCACTGTCCTATGTCAAGTATGAGTTGGACAAGTCTTAGTTGAGGCCGATTGCCACAATGAGTTAAAATTAGGGGGGAGAATGTTGGAAATTAATCTTTACTTAATCTGTTAGCTAGTTGAGTTAGTTGACAAGTTTGTTAGTGACCTAAGTTAAGAGATAGAGTTTATCTCTAGTTATGTATGATCTTTATACATACTAATTAGAGGCCCTCTTATAAGCCCCCCACATTAATCCTAAAAATTCCCATGTTAACCTAAGAAAAAGAAAAATTGCTAGAAAATCTCACATTATTCTAAAAAAGAGAAAATCTTGATAATCTAATCTCCTTAGTCATTTTCATCCACAGCTTAAATTTATTTATCTATTCATAAGAGATATATGATAAATCAAGGGAGTCTGATATGGAAGGGAAGCTTTTCTTTCCTTATCTATTCGTCATCTTCATGCGCTTAATAAAGGAGCAATAACTAGGAAATAGAAAGGAAGGCAAGAAGATATTATTGCATGCAAAAGGTGGGCTCCTATTTTTGCGTGTCCAGTTAGGAGATAATCCAGGGCAGAAAACATCATTCAAAACATGCGTAAAACAAGAAGCAGAGGAATCCACGACAGCAAGCTAATTACAAATTTGGAGCTCATCATGCATACATCTAGGGGCTGTTTGGTTGCCTGCATCCACAGATGCAGAATCTTGCTTTTTTCTTGTGTTTAGTTGCCTACATCTAGTTCTAAGCCTGGCTCTCTGGATGCAAGATTCTCCATGCAGCCTGGCTCTAGAGATACGTAGAAAATGAGCGTATCTCTGGACGCAGCGCATGACAGCCTCAGGTTCTGCGCAAGGGACCACTGTCAGCCACAATATCAAGCCATGCATGGGGTGTCACGTGGGTATGTAAGTTTCTTTTTTTTTTTTACTTTTTTGTTTATATCTTTTGATTAATATCTCCGATTACCGAACCGATTTCAAAAATGGGTTCCTGACATTTTTTCGAACAAAACTAGACTACATTTGCTATATAAATTTTAAAATATTTAAATTTCAAAATACGTACTTACTAAATACTCAACCAAACACGTCTCTGCATCTGTGCATCCCGTATCCCATTAGCCAAGCTGAGTTGAACGGACTAGGCTCGCGAGAGAAGACAACCAAACAGCCCCTAGTGCCTATTTGCAACAGCTTTATTTTTCTACGGTGTAATGTTACAGAAGTGATAGACAATGAACGCTTTTTTTCACAAACGTCCGGGATTTTCCCATCACATATTTATCCCCAACCGTACAAAGAATTAATAATGCATATATTAACACCCCTACTCACGCAGGAAACCGGGAGCAACCGGCCCCCCCACGTGTCACCTGCATTTTTGCGAAAAGCCCCCTGGTTTCTTCCAAATTACGTCCAGGTTCTTGCGCGATTTTATGTGAGAGAAAGATATTTTTCCCGGTTCGCGTTTAGGTCCCTGGTTTTTCGTTTTGCATGGAGGCCCTCCTGTTAAGTGCGAATCGCGAGCGAGCCCTTTCCTAATTTTTCAAAATAGCGAACATATTCAAAATTATAACAAATAGGTCCCCGCGCTTTACGTTCGGGTCCTTTCTCCGTTTTGTCTCAAAAAAATGTTTTCGGGGTCCGTTTTTTCTCCAGAGCATGTGAAAAATATTTTCGATGAATAAAAAAAAATGTTTTCGTGATCCGTTTTTCCTCCGGAGCATGGGAAAAATGTTTTCGGTGGCTATTTCGCCCCCAAAAAAAATGAGAGCCCGTTTCCTTTCTCCGTTTTACCCGAAAAAAATGTTTTCGTGATCCGTTTTCCCTCCGGAGCATGGGAAAAATGTTTTCGGTGGCCGTTTATCCAAAAAAAAAATAGAAAACTGTTTCCTTTCTCCGTTTTGCCTGGAAAAAATATTTTCGTGATCCGTTTTTCCTCCGGAGCATGGGGAAAATATTTTCGGTGGCTATTCCCCCCCCCCCCCCGAAAAAAATGGGAGGCCGTTTCCTTTATCCGTTTTGCCTGAAAAAAAATATTTTCGTGATCCATTTTCTCTCCGGAGCATGGGAAAAATGTTTTCGTTGGCCGTTTCCCCCCAAAAAAAATGGGGATTCGTTTTTCGTCCGTCGTTTCTCCGTTTTTACCCGTTTTCCCTCATTTTTCGCGGGAAAATAAACGCATAGGATATTAAACTCGGCATCTAAAATTTCTTTTGCGGCTCAATCTCTAATATTTTTTAAGACATGTATTATTGCCCATTGACCGCATAGGGTGTTAAACTCGGCGTCTATAGTTTTTTTTGTTTGGGATCTAATATTTCTCGGAACATGTATTATTCTTTTTCCCCCAAAAAAGCGCCGTTGTTTCACTGTTTCGTCGACGGTTCTTACTTAGCGTCTTTTTTCCAAGAAATACCCACGCGAACAAAAAAAACTCGGATATTCCTGTCTTTTTTAGAGATAAAAATTTGAATCAAATTTCGCACGGCGCGGCGAAGCGCACAACTCTCACTAGTGATCCATAGATGCCATCAATATCGACAAGTTACAGGTTTGGTGGCTCTACAAATCAACGGTGATTACTAGTTTCCTCGATTCTTGCCATGTTGTCCACGTAGCTTACGTAACATTTTTTACTTGATCAAAGCATAATAACCTAGGTAATAATGTGTTTACAGGATGTATTATTTCTTTTAGCACATAGATTAAGAAAATATCGATAATAATTAAACTACTCCTAATTAATATCTCTAAACACTATATTTAATGCATGTATGTAGATAATACAATGTAAAGGTTAATATTTTAGGAGCATGAAAGGAACATCATGCTAGAAAATCCCATATTTATCTAAAAAAAAGAGAAAATCTTGGCGTCCAATCTCCTTAATTATTTTCATTTATGACATATATATATTTATAGAAATTACTAACTGTACAAATGCACGGGTTAATAACTAGTTTGGTTAATCGGTGTCACGTGCTGTGTTATATTTTCCATGTAATCAGTTTGAGTTAAAACTAGAGGTAAAACAGGCGCTAAATAGTTGCAGCGTCACCATTTTTTTTTCCTCGCTCTCGTGTGCTATGCTACATGGAAAAAAAAAAAGCTATGTACGATTTTTTTTGCGCAGCTGTTCACAGGCATGCGGGCAACCCAACACTGCCCCGAATAGATCCGCAGCCGCCAAGCACACGAGGCGCAACCACCTGCCGCCTGCCGGCCACGCCCGGACTATCTGCATGGCCTGGGAGTCTCCGCCTCCGGGAACGAACACTGAGGCGCCGAGACCGAGCGCAACCGCCGCCTATCGGCCTTGCTCGCCTCCAGGAACACCCGAAGAGGATGTCTTGTCTTCACAAGAAAGAAAAATATCTAATATACATCTATTAACAGGGGAATATGTTGGTGGTTTCTCCTCTCGCTCGCCACCGGCGAGGACTCTGGCGACCAGAGTGCGGAGAGGGGACCAGATATAAGGAAAAAGGGGTGGAAGAAGCTAGGAGGACAGGGGCGGAGGTTCCAGAGCGAGCAAGTACCGCAAAGCAGAAAGCACTGCGTTATCTCAAGACCAATTTATGCTCTGTTTAGTGGGCTGTGCTCGAAGTTCTTGCGCTGTTCTCAAATGGAAACAGACACTCGTAGCGTGCAATGTGTTCACAGTATTCCAGAAGACAAGATATCCAACTCGATTGCGCATGCATGCACGTAGTTCGACATATCTTACTTTTGGACATTATTAAACACGATAATCACATACCACATGCTGAGGCTAGATCCTCTCAGCTTCTCCTCAACATTGCAGTCCAGCACCTTTTGTTCCATCACTTTTGGCTCGCCCAGTCTCCCACCTTTTTGACATTCCTAAGTTTGAAAGCAATGTTGAGGAGCACTGCGTTATCTCAAGACCAATTTTTGTCATGTGTACTTTTCTTTTGCCACGTGTGTTCTAACCAATGTCTTCTGGAAGTTACTGTTTGAAAATTGTGCACTTTTTTGATTATTTTAATTCCTAAAACAAACATAATTGTAATCATGACATATATACTAGTATATTGAAAGCAACAAACAGTAACATTATCATGAATGTCCTACCTGATTGATTACAAACTTTGGAATCTTTTAGCAGGTGTAAGAGGCATCACTACTACAAGATATTCTAGAAGATTTCACCGTGACTCACAGTAAATTACTTATGTGACGGTTGATGTAGAGTCTGGTGAAGTCCGCAGTAGGTAGCAGATCGGTAGGGAATGACGTGAGCAGTCGCGCGAACGCTTTTCAAAAACCTGATTCGCCTCAACCCTTGCAGGATTTTGAAGACGAGGGTTCCGGAGACACTGCCCTCCCTGTGTTGGTGCATGTCGACGAATGGATGGAGAAGTCTGGCTGCGCAGCATCAAGGAATAGGGCAAATTCTCTGTCTTTCTTTTCTCGTTCTAAACTTATCTTTGAGGACGTCTCCTTAGTCGATTTATATAAGAACGAGATTCGCATTATCTCCAGGTAACCGTCCTAGAGATAAGAACGTGACACATTCAAAGTGCATTATCTCCAGGAAACCATCCTGGATTCTCTCAATGTGCGCCAACAAACTAACCACACACGAACGTGCGTCTCCCGGTCTGTAGCATCACGTGATAGTGATGACGTGTCAATAACACACATGGCAAAAGAAAAGTACACATGACACGGGATAAATACACGAATAAATGCAAAATATGTGCACGTGCATGCGCGCATGTGTGCATTGCATTTCACCTCTATATCATGCTTCAACTAGGTAAGACCAACATTTCTTTATATATTGGTATCATCCCACCTAGTCTAGCAATATGGTACTAAACTTCCCACCTTCCACCATGCATAAATGAGTATTTGGAATTTATAAAAATATCTATTTGAGTCAAGATTATATACTCTAAGTCCAAATATTCCAACAGTTACACATCCCCATGACCTCCTCCACGGCTCCGTCGTCCTCATTGGTGGACAAGACTCAGATGGATGTGGCGAGCAGCAAGGGACTTCACACTTGGGCGTGTCGCGCCTGCCTAGCGCGTGGCATAGGATTAGAGTTAGGCGCAGGGTTCACAAAATCGCGGAAAATCGCACAAAAATCGTGATTTTTGGTCATATCGGAGGGGTAAGACTTTTAAAATCGACCGATAAATCGGTTAAATTCAAAAATTCAAAAAAAAATTATGAGCTGTAAATATCGTGATAATCGGTGAAAATCAAGAGAAAATCGGTGCAAATCGAGAGAAAATCGCTCAAGGAATCGGCTTCGAGAAACAATCAATTGGCCGGTAAAAATCGAAAGAAAATCGGTCAAAATCGAGAGAAAATCGGTCAAAAATGAGAGAAAATCGGAGAGAAAATCGCTAAAAAAAATCAGATTTGAGAAACATTCAACTGAATAGTGAAAATCGGAAGAAAATCGGGAGAAAATTGGAATTTTTTCTTTAAATTTTTGGATTATAAAACCATGCGATATCTAGCGATTTTCTACCGAATTTTAAACGATTTTTTTTTATAATCTAAAAATGAAAATCGTTCGATTTTCTTAAAAAAAAAAAAAAAAGGTGAACCTGGTTAGGCGTGGACTGGGACGGTGGAAATTGGGCCTTTTGCTGACAGAATTCACGGACGAGTTGGACGCGGCTGACCTGGGGCCATCGAGCGGGCCTGACGGGACGAAGCGAGCTGCTGGCTGGGCGGCGTTGGCTACAGAAACAAACAAAAACTTGGCGCTTTTGTCCGAGTGGTCCTATATGATTTTACGTTCTTGCTCCTGCACTCCTAAGTCCTAAACCTCCAGAAAATGAAAGGACTCACAGCTAAAATGTTCATCGTGCCTCTCTCCTACTATGACGTTTTTTGATGCTGCTAATGGAACACTTGTGTGGATCAACTGGCAGTCATGAATGAATGTACAAATTATTAAGTTCTTTCATTATTTCAAAATAGAAGATATTTTATAAAATAGTACTTCCTCCGTTAGTGGTGGAGCCGGAAAATCTTAAGAGCCTGGGCAAGCCGAACAATGGCACACCCCATACGGCAGTGCAACTGCGGCTGAATTCTTTAAGACGACCCAACCCAAGAAGCAATTGCATATTTGCCGCTTTAAAGGAGTGCAAATAATTATCTATCATTGTAAACGATGTAATTGCTTGTGTGCCACTAACTATGTTTTTCTTTTTCAAAGTTGCACAAATATTAAAGCATAAATGAATGGTAGATAGTGATTACTTACTCCTTTGTTTGCTTTAAGATTTGTGCAATTTGTATTAGAAAGGAAAGCATGGAGCACTCCTCTAAGGTATATTTGCCACTACATACATCAATTTTTCAAAAATACCAAAAATACCCTTTCTGATCAATCCTACTTTGCCTATGCTTCCTACTTCTTCCTCAACCCATCTCCTATCCCACCTAATCCCATTCATCCAAACCATTGCACACCCTCCACTTCCTTTCTTCTCCTGGCATACACTAGCTCAGGCTCGTGGGTGCGACCAGGACGACACAATGCGAGTAGTGATTATGGCGGAGTGTGACCAGAACATCGCAGCATCTATGGGCCTTCACTACTTGCCAGGGAGCCTGGGCAATCGCCCGTGCTCTTCGGGAGGTGGCTCCGACGCTGCCCTCTATTGATAAATATAAGGCCTATAGTTTGAATGACCTTGTTTAGAAATACAAGTCATACATGTAGATTTAATGAGCCTTTCATTATACCCCTATTTATTCTCTCTCAACCATATGCATTTATGTATTATCACGCACACAAAGTATTAGCCTTATCTTCCAAGACAATTATGAGGGATATGTAAGATATTTTATCTTGCGTTTTTCTCAATTTTACCGCAACCTTAATTCTTATGTAAAGTCAAAATACGTCTTATATTTATCAACAAAGGGAGTAATAAACCTTTAAAAACTTTGACCACTGAAAATTTAATATACTCCCTCTGTCAATTTTATAAGGCTTATTTTTTGAATGGTCTTGTCCATAAATATAAGACTTGCATATAAATTTAATGAGATCTTTTCTTCTATACCCCTATTTTGGGCATGTTTGCTTTTGCTTTTGATTCTAGATTCTGGTCTCAAAAGCAGAATATAAAACAAACAACCCGATTGTAGGAATTGATTCCCACAATCCAACCCACCAATATACACTAGAATCCACAATCCACTTCATATATGATTTTGGATTCTAACTTTAGAAAAATCAGCTTCTCTACAACTATAATCCAGAATCAATTTTTAGAGAATCCAAAGAAAAAACAAACTGGACACACAATGTATATCTTTCATCTTCCAATACAATTAAGTGGAGGCATCTAAGTTATTTCCTCTCATACCTTTCTTAATTTCAACGCAACCTTAATCCTTGTACAAAGTCAAAATACGTCTTATAATTTTGGATGGGAGGAGTATACAAAATAGTTTAGTTTATCGTATGGAAATTATATTAACAGATATTTCATCAAAGTATTTCCAAATCACTATATCTTTTTAATGATCTTCTGTTAGATATAATTAAAAATAGAGTAAATTTCACAAATGTACAAGTTTCTTGTACACACTAGTAGAAAATTTTAGATTTTATCATCTATTTTACAAAACTGTATATTTTAGAAGAATTTGTACCATAAAACTATAAGATTTAGAATTGATTGTTTCTTGTAACGGGTCAGATAGTGTGAGTCCACATATCAGCCACACGTGTCCCTATTTCCTACTTCACTCGCTTGTGTGGCTGCCATATGGGTCTACATTATCTGACCTGTTATAAGAAACAGTCAATTCTAAAACCTATAGCTTTGTGATACAAGTTCTGGTAAAATCTGTAGTTTTAAAAAATAGATGCTAAAACTTATAGTTTTCTGATAATTTCTACAAAAAACTACCACATGACACTATTTATGCCCTAGATATTACTATCAGGGAATGTCCAACAGCAAAGTAATCGTCAATGATACTATCAAAGAAAGTTATCATCGATGAGAGCTGTTGGAAAATCCCTAAGAGCAATGTCCAGAGTACGAATACTATCATGTGGCAGTTCCCTATGCCTACCAGCCAAGAACTACCTAAGGTTGTATATATCATTTTTTGAAGCATGCTTATGGTCACCTTGTATTCATCGTACGTAAAATACAAGAGCTAGTACCATATGAAACCATTATATGAACATCAAAAATATATGGCAAAAGAAAAGGTGGAAACTTTTTTTTTTATCGTACCATTGATTGCCTTTCACAGGATTAGCTAATTTGATAATAAATTCTTTGGTTTGCAATGGGCCTACAATAAACATGAACTTTCTTCAATCATAAACAGGCAATCGTCCATCCAAGTATTGTTTATGCAACCTAGCAAGTTCATTGCTTATAGATATGTTCCTTTCATGAGACCTCAATTTCGGAGTGATAGATACCTATACCAATAAAAATATAGCAATTCCACGTGATAAGGCGTGTATATGTATGTATGTATTGTAGGGGAACGCGGTATGCTACACTAGCATAAATTAAAATTTCTACCGCAAACCAGAAAAGCTACTCGCAAGAAGGGGATCATAGATCTATTACCACTAGACGCACAGTTGCGGAGTCCTTCGCACGTCGTTGTAGTGGATCGTTCTCGGCGTGGATCGTCCTCGCCGCGAATCGTCCTCGCCGCGGATCGTCCTCGCCGCGGATCGTCTTCGCCGCGAATCGTCCTCTCCACGCCGCAGTAGCAGCAGCATCACCACAGCAGTCCACACGTCCGGGGATGGAACATCGTGCGTCGGTGTGCAAGCACCGGGTCGCTCGGTAGGGGCAACGAGAGGAGGTGGCTAGGGTTTCTGGTGAAACACCTCTAAACCGCACGAAAGTGTATACTGCGTTTAGCCTCCTCCCCTCCTTATATAGTCACGAGGTGAAACCCTAGGCAGTCAGGGCCCATCTACGCGCTAAGCCCACGAGGTCCATTAATTACGGATCCAATCCGAATTAATGCGTCCCAGCCCGTTAAGTGTGTGACCCTGTAGGTTCATGCGTAATTGGACATGGATTCGAAAAACCCTTACGCAGGACCATGCACGCCGAACCAAATTCTTGGTCCGTCATGAACGCATTTTTGAGCGTTGTCTTTGCATGTACGCCAGACCAAAAAGTTTGGTCCGTCGTGAACGTGTTTTTGAACATGTTTTCTCTGAATTGAATCGAGATTTTCGCATGTACGCCGGACCAAAAGTTTGGTCCGTAGTGAGTTGCGCCGGACCGAAGTTTGGTCCGGCGTGAATGGATTTTTCTAGGGTTTTGCCCTGTGTACGCCGGACCAATGTTTGGTCTGTCATGAACGTGATATGCTCAGGTTGAGTTGATTTTGTATGCAATGCTCGTGTGAGTAGTTGCATAGACTAATGTTGAGTCAAGTCGTGGACTTGTGCTTGGAGAATTTTGTGTTTTGTTCATGTGAAGGTATTACTCGAAGGCGAACATGGTCGATGACGGGACCGGAACTAGGTTCATGGAGGAACTGAGGTTCGGGACTAGGTTCAGAGAGGAACTGAGGTCTTGGTGGTCAAGGATATGCGGGACGTTCGGGAAAAGAGAATGGTGCACATGAGGAGTTGTTAGTCACGTGAGTATGGCAGGTGGGTCATACGCATGCATAGTTGTAATCGTTTGGGGTAGCTTACATGTATTGGGCTAGGTTCGGCCAAGTGGACATGTATGCGTACTCCTTGTGGTTGCTCCTTTAAATAGGAGGGGTTGTCTCCTGTTTAGGGTACCAATCAAGGATAAAGCAGAGCTTTAGGATATGTACTCTTTTGATTGAAGTACTTTAGACAAAAAGAAATAAAGATCAATTCTTCCAGATTCTTTGCGTGCTACAGTAACCTCGTAGCTACAGTACGCGCGTGCTACAGTAATCTCTATTTTGGGGTTCTTTTCTTGCACATCTTCTGGTTCTAGATTGGATCTTTGATTCCTTGAGTTTCTTTTTGTTTTAATCCAAAAAAAGCTTTCTAGGGCATCAATTTAGTGTTCCTAAAAGTTGTTGATTAATCTTTTGTCATTGTTGATTAATCTACAAGTTTTGATTAGATTGATTCTCGTCATATTCTACCACGGCAAGATTGCGGAGTTCATAACTTTTGATCCGTAAGTCCGATTGAGCTGATGGAATCTAGTTTCTTGTTTCCAAATTTCAGATCGATCCAACGGTTGGATCTCTAGTAATTCATGTTTTACCGAATGTCTGTCAATCTGTTTTTGTCGAATACGATGCAATTATTTGGTTTTGGTTTAGGGTGAACTTTTAGTAGATCAAAGATTTAGTTTTAACTTCCGCACAATCATTCACCCCCCCTCTGATTGCCATATTCATATACTTCGATCCTACAAGTGGTATCAGAGTAAGGTTTTTCTAATCCATCTTAACCGGTGATTAGATTAATGGATCATTATTTGACAAAACCGTGTGTGTTCGATGGTGTTGATTTTCAGTTTTGGAAGGCCAAGATGGAGGCGTTCATCCAAGCGCAGGGCTTCGTAATTTGGGAGAAGGTTTACAAGCCTTATCAAGTCCCTGAGAATGACAACGTCAATGACGCAAATCGTGCACATGTTGAAGCAAATAGCAAGGCACGCAACTTGATCATACAAGGTTTGGGACGCAGTGACTTTGACCGTGTGGTCCATCTCAAATCCGCATATGAGGTATGGAAATCTCTTTGTGATTACCATGAGGGTTCTAACACTATAAAAGAGGTTCGTCAAGATCTTTACAAAAAGGAATACATGCGATTTGAGCTGAAGCCTAGTGAGTCGCTAGATGATTTCTTTGCACGCTTTAATAAAATTCTTAGCAATTTGCGTGCTGCTGGAGTTAGCTTTGATGACGCTGCTAATGCTAGACAATTGCTTGGTGCATTAGACATGTCTATTTGGGAGATGAAAGTAACATCCATTAGAGAATCAACTGTCATGAGTACACTTACTTTAGATGTTGTTTATTCTAAGTTGAAAACTCATGAGTTGGATGTTCTTGCCAGGAAGGGTAATGTTAAATCAATTGCTTTGATCTCTAATCCTAACATGTCAAATGCAAATTCCTATGATAGCTTTGCTTTATCCTCTTTGTCTTCTTTAACAGATGAGCAAATTGAAGAATTTCCTGAAGAAGATCTGGCACTACTCTCTTCTCGCTTTAACAAAGCTTTGCAGAATGTGAGAATAAGGAAGAGAGTTGGTGGTGGCCCTCCAAGATGCTATGAGTGCAGTGACCTCAACCACATTCGCACAAATTGTCCTAAACTTGCAGGAAAAGCATCAAGGGAGGAGAAGGACAACGACAGAAGAAAAGAAAAGAAGAAGTTCTCCCCAAGTGATAAGAAGAAGAAGAACTTCATCAACCGCAAAGTTGTCCACCGAGTTCTTTCCGCTCTTAAACAAGTCAATTTGAGCGATGTGGATTCGGAGAGCAGCGAGGATGATGAAACTCCAAGTAAGCATGATTTGATGGGGTTGTGTCTCATGGCAAGCAACAAGGATAGCTTCACGGAGGATGATCATGACAGCAACTTTAATGAGGTAGATCCTTCTTATGATGAATTAGCTATTACTGTTGCTCGTCTTGGAAATTTGCTTGACAAATGTGACAAGAAAATTAAGAAACATGATTTCATTGTTGAATCATTGAGTGCTGAAATTGCTAGACTTAAAACTTTGATTCCTGATGATGATGCTTGCAAATCATGTGACCTAATTTACAATGAGCTCACCTTGCTTAGGAAAGAACATGCTTCCTTGTTACATCAAAATAAGAAAAATGAGAAATCTGTTAAACATGCTAGTTGTTCTACCATTGATTTGCATGATACAACTCCATGTTCTAAATGTTCCATACTAGAATTGAAGTTGAATGATGCAAATGCTAGGGTTTCTCAAATGACAGATGCTTTGCTTACACATGAGGTTCTTTCATGTTCAACTTGTCGCAAGCAAAAAAGTAAAGTGGATGTTCCCTGCAACAATGGTTTAACTCTTGCTAAGAAAGTTGATTACTTGCAAAATTCTTTGGAATGGTTCACTAATGGCAAGAAAAATTTGAACATGATTTTGGATAGATCAAAGGTTAGCTCAAATAAAAAAGGTTTAAGTTTTGATCTTCATACTTCATTTGAAACTAAACCTCACACAAACAGTTCATGCTCCTTGCAATGACAAGATTGAGATTCTTAATGAGCCTAAAAAGATTGCTTTTAAATCTGCTAGTTTTCTTTCTTCCATTATGATGAATGCAAAATGTGCTTCTACTGTTAAAGCCAAACATCATGTTAAGTATACTTGCACTCATTGTGGTAGAGATGGACATCTAGTAGATTTTTGCTTTAGGCTAGCTAAACAACAGAAGACAGAAAGAAACAAGGCTATGTCTAATTTCAAACAGGCACATTTCATTTCTCATTATGAGCCTAGGTTGAAGCAAACACCTTTTGTTGCTAGAAACACGAGAAATGGCAAATCTGATTTTATGCATAAGAATACTCGTGTTGTGCCTACTTTGTTGCGTCGTGTGTCTCAGTACTGGATTCCCAAAAATCTGATTTCTAACCCCAGTATTGAGACCTCGACATGTTTTGCTATATAAGCTTCTCGCGCGAGGAAGGAGAGCATATGGCAAGTGGATTCCGGATGCTCACGCCACATGTCCGGTAATAAAGAATTGGTTCTCCTCCCTCACTCGTGCATCTCGTGCTGAAAGTGTTACCTTTGGAGATACTTCTACCTCTTCTGTTGTGGCAAAATGTATAGTAAAGGTATGTGACAAGTTTATGTTCAAGGATGTGGCTTTGGTTGAAAACTTGAAATACAACTTGCTTTTTGTCTCACAAATGATTGATGAAGTTCTTGAAATAAGCTTTAAGAAAAATGAATGCAAAGTGTTAGATGCTTCAGGTGACCATGTTTTCAGGATTTCAAGCTTTGGAAGAGTATTTATAAAGCTGACTTTGATGAATCACCTTCTTCTAAGCATAGGTGTCTGATGAGGACATCACTACCATGCATACGGCCATGCCTACAAACCCAATTGAAGCCAACAATGTAATACAAGGGCCAATTACTCGAGCTCGCGCACGTCAATTCAATTACCAGGTGAATGCGTTCCTCGGGTTGCATACAAATAATTTAATGAATGGAATGCTATTTAATCCTTGTGATGATTTTATTGTCCTTAGGAACCAAGGACAAGGACTCCCAAATGTCAAGCATGAAGCCAATTCTTCCGGTGCACAAGTTCAACTCGGATTCGGCCTCCGGGACAGCACCAACTTCAAACAACCATAACTTTTGATCCACAAGGGTGTTTGAGGTCTATGAGTACTGGTTTGAAAGGTTTTGACGTCCTCTTTCCAACGGATCTGGCCCCACCTCCAAATTCCTTACGAGTCAACAGGAATCTGCAAAACAATTCAACTCGGATTTGGCCTCCGGGACAGCACCAACTTCAAATGACCATAACTTTTGATCCACAAGGGTGTTTGAGGTCTATGAGTACTGGTTTGAAAGGTTTCGACGTCCTCTTTCCAACGGATCCGGCCCCATCTCCAAATTCCTTACGAGTCAACGGGAATCTGCAAAACAAGTTCGGTCATCTTTCCAAATCCGAGTCAAACTAGGAATAGTAGTCCTATTCGGCCATGGAAGTGTTTTGGACGCCCCAAGCCTGGTTTTGGCCTCCTATTTCTCCTATAAATAGCTAGGGAGTCCCCCAAAATAACTTGGGTTTTGGTTATTTGATAGTTTAGCCTTTTGCTACTATTTTGAGTCTTTTAGACGTGCTCAACAGCCGCCTAACAAGCTCCTTGTATCGGAACCCCAACTTTTCAATACTTCATCTATATTTGCAATTTTAGATTGCTTTTGCCTTGTTCTTGCTTGTTCTTCGATTGCTTGCAGGAATTTATCTTCGTGATCAGGTTGATCGTGCCCACGGCAAGGTCAATAACCATCTAGAGTTGGTTTAGCGATTGCTAAGGCGCATCGTCGTTGTACGTTGTAGTCGGATCGTCAAAGTCAATCCCACCCAACTCGAAAGTTATCATTCTCATCGAAAGATCGGGACACCCAGTGTCACATCAAGTGGTATCAGAGCTTCAGTTGATCGGTGAGAATATCAGTGCCTTAGGTTAGTTTTTGATTTCTGTCCCAAATTGAAAACTACTCCACAAAAATTCAACCTTTAGTTTCAATCTGTTATTTTAGTGAGTTTTGTTAGGTTTTGATCCATTAGAGTCCATGTTTTAGTTGCTGATCTTTCCTTTCCTTCGCGTAGCTTCAATTCTTCAATTCTGTCCAGTTTGGTATTTATAGCATAACTTTCACATACGAACTCTGATTTTTGTGTTCTTGCACTCTATTGAAAGCTGAGGATATAAGCTTCAATTCCTTCCATAGTCAACCAATCAAATTCTGTGATCTTCAAACATTAATCTAGGCGACAAGTTTGCTGCCCTAGAAAAACATCACTACACCTACCTTTGGGAACCAATTCATCCTTTGTGAACACTTTGATCCTATTTGAGACTAGCTTGTTGATATTGCTTAGGGCTGCTCTACTTGATACATTGCACAATCTTCAGTTATCATATCATATTATCTTGTGACACCAAGTTAGGGATTCCAAAACTTTGTTCATACTAGTGTTGGCCGAAAGTCACCAAAAGAAAGAAAAGAGAAAGAGCCAAAAGGCTAAAAAAAAAAAGGAAAAGAAAAAGAAAATTGTGGCCGGTCACACTACATTGAGCAAAACCCTAATTTGTGTTTGTTACTTTTTATATTGTGCAATTTATTAATTAGTGAGCAATCTTGTGCCCTTTTTACTTTCTCAAAGCAATAAGTTAGCGTCTCTCTACGACTTATGCAATAGAGCTTTTGGTGCATCACTTATATTTTATAGCTCATTCCTTGATTGCATAAGTGCCATTATCTTTGCGTGTGTGTTGCCTTCAAATTCACTTATATCTTTGAGATCGGCAACTAGGGCTTGTGAATTCTAGTTTGGATCATTACTTATCATTACAATAACTAGAATTATCAGATTGCATAGGAAATAAATATTGCCTATCCAAGCTCCACATCCAACCTCGTACATTTGTTCGGTCCCTTGGCAATCGCTTTATCCAAGCTTCGGAGAACTTTTGACCACGCCAACGGCCGTCAACACTTGCTGCATGTAAGAACTTGTAAGAGCTTTGGTTATAGGCTTGAATGTTGAGAGAATTGCCACCACCTCCTTGTAGTTGATAGGAACATTATACTTGTTATATTGTTTTCTTGTCTTCTACTAACCATGTTAGGTGATGAGGATTCGATGCATCACTCTCCACGCCAAGAAGGGAATTGTTGCTAGAATGTCACTGCAAGAAGACCGCCTCCGGTCTATCGAGACCACTCAGAGAGTTGCTAACACTAATCTTGCTACTATTTTGTCTAGACTTGATACGCTTGCTGGTACTGCCCCCGGAACTTCCAATCCTCTACCTCATCTTCTAAGTAACAAAAATGGCATACTACATGCTCAGGTACATGTTGATGATGATTCCCTAGATAAGGTTAAATTCGCCATTCCACCTTTTAATGGTCATTATGATCCTGATGCCTATATTAATTGGGAGATAGCAGTAGACAAAGAATTTGGCCAGTATGATTTGTCTGAAAATGAAAAGATTAGGATTGCTGCTAGTGTGCTAAATGAATATGCATTAACATGGTGGAAACATATTTGTAGAAAAGAGAGAAAACCTAAAAATTGGAAGGCCATGAAAAGACTTATGAGAATTGATTATGTTCCTGAATATCATACTGAATTTTTATATACTAGACTCCAATGCTTGAAACAAGGAAATAAGTGCGTTCAGGAATACTATGAACGATTGCAAAATCATTTGTTGCGTTGTGGTTTAGATGAAGGTGAAGAAGCAACAGAGCTTAGGTTCATACGTGGACTTAATCAAGAAATTCAAGATGCTCTTATTGATGAAACATATAGTTCTCTTTCAGAATTGGTTGTATGTGCTTATAGAGTTGAAAATATGCTTGCTGAATCCTTGAAAGAATCATTAGCTTCATTTGAGGCGCCCATTGTTGCACCTTCTTTTGTAGCTAATATTTTGCAGAAAAGTGAACACCATCGAGAGAATGATGTAGAAGAGCATATGGAGAAAGAAACGATCAGTACTACCCCATGTATATGTGAAGAGATAATAGTTGAAGAAACACCTACAACAGCTGATGAGAACTTACAAGGTAATGTAACAGGTATGGACTTTACACATGGAGAAGATAATTTTGAAGAGCAAAACCTATCCACAAATCATGCTATCGTAGAGCAACTAATAGTGGAACCAATTGCTGATTTTGCTTTGTTACAAGATGATTTGCTTGTTATTTCTTGTGATAAAGAAGAGTTGTGTGATAATACTTCACTTATATCCATGACACAACTAGCAAATGGACATGTCACCTTTGTTAACACACTAGAAACTTATGCTGAAAATAAACATGTCATTCACATCACAAGCGAAAATGATGAGTTGCAATTGATGTCTTCTTTATATACATTAGGCTACATTGAATTTGATGTTCCTTGTGATCTGAATTATTTAGAGGAGAGCCTTTTTGTACATTCTGATTTGTCATGGTTATTGCGAAATATCTTTTATGTTATTGGCAAAAATAGTGAGAAAGGAGAGTATAAAGCACATCGAGTTTACATTTGTTCAGATTTTAAACCTCCGTTTGCAATGCAACAATGTCATCAATTTAATAATTGCCATATCACTAATCATGTCAGACCAAGTACATTTGGTTCCATTCACAAGTCACATGATAGTTTTCAAGAAAGGGAGGATACGGTTGATAGAAATTCTCGATTCATGGATTTCATTGCAAATGTGCATATTGCTTTGTTTCCTGTCATTACTAACATTTCACAGGACAATATGATGGAGTCGAGGACGACTCCACTTCAAGAAAGGGAGGATGATGAGACCATGCTCATCATGGACAGAACTAACACTGCATACATATGGTCATCACCAAGTATTGCTACAGTTATATCAACTGCATGGTTTCATCGACCCCCACCTTGGCCAGGACCATTAAGTTGGCGATACTTCACAGCATCCTCTACTTCGTATACAACTACTACGATGGCTCCATCTGCATGGCTTTATCGACCCCCACCTTGGCCATCCTTCTACATCTTCGTCGGTTCAAGGACCATTGACTCGAGCTCGAGCCCGTCAAATGAATTATCAGATCTAAAGACAAACTTGGGAGAAGATGATGAACTTGAGTCGAGGACGACTCAAATGCAAGAAGGGGAGGATGATGAGGACATCACTACCATGCATACGGCCATGCCTACAAACCCAATTGAAGCCAACAATGTAATACAAGGGCCATTTACTCGAGCTCGCGCACGTCAATTCAATTACCAGGTGAATGCGTTCCTCGGGTTGCATACAAATAATTTAATGAATGGAATGCTATTTAATCCTTGTGATGATTTTATTGTCCTTAGGAACCAAGGAGAAGGACTCCCAAATGTCAAGCATGAAACCAATTCTTCCGGTGCACAAGTTCAACTCGGATTCGGCCTCCGGGACAGCACCAACTTCAAACGACCATAACTTTTGATCCACAAGGGTGTTTGAGGTCTATGAGTACTGGTTTGAAAGGTTTTGACGTCCTCTTTCCAACGGATCCGGCCCCACCTCCAAATTCCTTACGAGTCAACGGGAATCTGCAAAACAAGTTCGGTCATCTTTCCAAATCCGAGTCAAACTAGGAATAGGAGTCCTATTCGGCCATGGAAGTGTTTTGGACGCCCCAAGCCTGGTTTTGGCCTCCTATTTCTCCTATAAATAGCTAGGGAGTCCCCCAAAATAACTTGGGTTTTGGTTATTTGATAGTTTAGCCTTTTGCTACTATTTTGAGTCTTTTAGACGTGCTCAACAGCCGCCTAACAAGCTCCTTGTATCGGAACCCCAACTTTTCAATACTTCATCTATATTTGCAATTTTAGATTGCTTTTGCCTTGTTCTTGCTTGTTCTTCGATTGCTTGCAGGAATTGATCTTCGTGATCAGGTTGATCGTGCCCACGGCAAGGTCAATAACCATCTGGAGTTGGTTTAGCGATTGCTAAGGCGCATCGTCGTTGTACGTTGTAGTCGGATCGTCAAAGTCAATCCCACCCAAATCGAAAGTTATCATTCTCATCGAAAGATCGGGACACCCAGTGTTACATCAGTGTCTAGTTGCCAATTTTTCTAAAGATTTATTCTTTTGGCATCATAGACTTGGTCATGTTGGTTTTGATCATCTTACTCGTGTAAGTGGATTAGATCTCATACGTGGTTTGCCTAAGCTTTTAGGTCATAGCGATCTAGTATGCTCTTCTTGTAGACATGGTAAGATGATTGTAGGTTCACATCCACCTTTTACCATGGTGATGACAAACGCTCCAGGACAGCTACTACATCTTGACACGGTTGGACCATCTCGAGTTCAATCTTTTGGAGGCAAATGGTATGTTCTTGTTATTGTTGATGATTACTCTAGATACTCTTGGGTATACTTTATGGCATCTAAGGAAGAGGCTTTTAGTCATTTTAGAAGTCTTGTGCATAGTCTTTCTGTTGATCATCCAGGAGCTATTAGAGCTATTAGAAGTGATAATGGAACTGAGTTTAAAAATTCTTCTTTTGATCACTTTTGTGCTGGAAAAGGAATTGATCATCAATTTTCTTCACCTAGAGTGCCTCAACAGAATGGTGTAGTTGAAAGGAAAAACAGAACATTAGTTGAAATGACTAGAACTATGCTAGATGAACATCATACTCCTAGGAAATTTTGGGCTAAAGCAATTTGAACTGCATGCTATGTTTCAAACCGTGTGTTTTTGAGATCAAAATTGGGTAAGACTCCATATAAGCTTCGGTTTGGACATAGACCTTCTGTTTCTCACTTTCGAGTTTTTGAATGCAAATGCTTTGTCTTGAAATTTGGAAATCTTGATAAATTTGAGGCTAGTCCAGGCACTAGTCTAAGTGATGCAGGTACAGGTGCATATGTTCAGGGGGAGAAAATCTTTGAAGACAATGATGATGTTGATGTTGAATATGAGGTCTTGACTCTTCCTAATGCACAACAAGCTGTAACACCTTTCACACCTACTACTACATCACCTACAGCTAACCAGCCTCAAGCAACAACATCATTTGTACATGCTGAAAATGAAGGAGAAGGAGAAATTTCAAAAGCCAAAGCTCCCTTGCACAATCAGAAAATGCATTCACCTGAACAAATAATTGGAGACCTAAATGAGAGAATCACCCGATCCAGGTTTATTCATTCTGATACTCATGTTCATTCTGCTTTACTTGCTTCTTTTGAACCCAAAGATATATCTCATGCACTATTTGACGAATCTTGGATCAATGCCATGCATGAAGAATTAGAGAATTTTGAACGAAATAAAGTTTGGAAACTAGTATCACCACCTCCTGATTTTAATGTTATTGGAACTAGATGGGTTTTCAAAAATAAACAAAGTGAGGATGATGTTTTCGTTGATATTCTCGCGTTTATAAAGCTTGATTTGAATTTTCTAAAAGCTAAAATAATTTAATTTGATTATTTTATATTTTAAATAAAATTAATTTAATTTTATTTGAGTTCCTTGTGCTTCAAGAAATTCTTCTCTAATTTTTGAGATTTTTCGGAGCTCGTTTGCTATTTATTGGATTATTCGGAATCGATTTGTATTAGGCCCTTTTATTGAAATTAATTAATTGTTTGGAAAAGTTTATATAAAGTTTTGTTGCAAATATTTTATTTGAGTTCAAAATATCTCAAAATATTTTCTAGAATTTTTCTGGTATTTTTTATGCCCTAAATAAATAGTTTTAATTTTCTGGAATTATTTTATTTGGAAAATGAGTGGAAATTCTGAAATTGGCATTGAGCCTCATTCCTTCTCTCTCCTCCCACCAGCCCACGCCGCCAGCCGGGCCGCCTCCTCCACACGCGCCCTGCCTGGCCGGGCCGACGGCCTGCTCTCGCGCGCGCCGCCCCATTGGGCCGCCACCTCTCTTGGGCCGCGCCACGCGCCCACGACCGGGCAGGCCATGTCGCCCCTTGCCCACGGTCGCACGATGCCGATCGAACGGCCCAGAGACAGCCACGTCACCAGAGTCCGAATCAGTGCACGTAAACTACTCGATAAAATGCCAAACCGATTCAAACACCTCCAAAACTTGATTTTTCTTGACCTAGCCGCCACCCCAACCTGTGGCAGACCTCCCATGACCTCCCCCACGCATCTTCAACCTCCGGATCATCTCTAAAACTTGCGAGCCGCCGCCATATCGTCCGAACGTCGCCCGACGTTGGCCAAACTTTGGAGCCGCGTCTCGGGCAGCTCGTCGACTCTTTTTGAGATCTGTCTTCGCCATGATGTGATCCTAGGTACTATTTGTTTACCCTCCAAATTTCATCCAATTTGGCCCAGGGAATCAAAAGATATGTCCGTTTCAATCTCGAATCTTGCCGAGGCCATAACTCCCTCAATTTTTTGAGTTAGGTTCTTAAATTTGTTGTGTAGACTCCTGGTGATATCCTCTACGTGATGCTCATCTTGCCTCATGGTTTTACTCTTTGTATTTTGCGCAGAAAAATATTTTCTCCGATCAGACTGCGATCAGACTGCGATCAGACTGCGTTTCAGACAACAACAATCATCCTCGTGCGTTCCCCGCTGTTTCAGAAGGTAAAAATCTGAGCCACCTATGTCACGGTGTTCCTATTGGTTCCATCTAGCTCTCGGTCAAATTTCGTTAAGTTCCGATCATTATTATAGAAGTTATGGCCGTCCAAAGTTTAGATCCGAAATCCGTTAATCGGCAGTTTGTGATTAATCCGGAGGGACGCCGCAAAATCCGCCTATACCGTTGAGTTCATCTCGCTGCGTTCTACGCGGTAGACATTCCCCCTTTGCCATCCCATCCTCCGGAATTTTTTATATATATTTAGGCCGCCGTTTAGCCGTCGCTGCGCGCTGCCTTTTGACGCTGGCTATTTTAGCTCGCTCCGGCCATGTTGTCGCGTCCGGTGGATCATCATGTACTGTTTTGGACTATCCTTAGAATTCTTTTGGTCTCCGTTTGCCGTTGGAGCCCGATTCCGGCCTAAAACCGTCGTTTTCGGCTTAACCCGTTGTTGTCGGTTCGCGTTTCGGTTAGCTGTCCTTGGTAGCATTTTGTCGCGGCCATGTTGTTGCACCGACGGTCGCTACCTTGTTCCATAAGTATCCTATCATTATTTGACCTCTGCCGTTAACGTTCCGCCGTTAACGTTCGCCGTTAACATTCCACCGTTAACGTTTTGCCGTTAACGTTTCACCGTTAACGTGTTCCCGTTAACGTTTCGCCGTTAACGTTTCTCCGTTAACGCTCCGTCGTTAACTCTCCGCTGTTAACGTTTCATCGATAACATTTCATCCGTTAACGTTCCACCGTTAACATTTTGTCGTTAACGTTTGCCGTTAACGCTTCATCGTTAACGCTTGGCTCTCATCGCTTCGTTGTTATCGCATGCGTGCATTCATGCACAGATCCTAGTGCGATGCCTTCGTCTTCTCTATCATCATGATGTGTGCCTAGCCTCATCTCATATCATCTTCAAAGCCGAATCAAAACCCTAACCTTCTCTCTTTTGTTTGACTGTGTCCGTTCGGTCAACAAAAGTCAACTTCGAGAATCAGTTTAGTTTATTGTGAACTAACATATCCTTATGGACCCGATCTATGGATCGAGTGCCCATATGTCCTTGTTTGTCCAATCAAGATAATAACTTCGGAAGAAATATTCTTCGAAATATTATTCTTTCTTTCCCAGTTATTAATCTTGCTCTTTTCGGTGTTTTTCCGAAAGCCCGTTCTCTTTTGTCTAATCTTCAATTCAATCCGTTTGAGTTCCTAATCTCTTCCAAGCCGTTGTGCCCAATGCTATTTGTTCTTAATTTGGAGTTTTACTTGATTGTCTTTTGAGTGGGTTTGTATTTGCTTCTTCTTTAATTGTTAGACGCGTCGTCCGGAAGTCGTCCGAAGGAGCCGAAGATCAAGGAATTGAAGATTGAAGATCGAGGACAAAGAGTAAAGAACAGTAAAAATTGCACGGGCTAGGCAAGTTGTGCTTTGACCATGTTGATCCCCTTTTCGAAAATTATGTTGTTTCAAATTATTGCATGCTAGTTGGATATAAACTGATTTCAATTAATTTGGGATTAGATATTTAACCTACTTGTTATTGCCACCTTGTCTATAATAGCTGTACGACATGATTCATTTGTCACCCTAGGTTTGTTGATTAATAGTTGTAGCTAATAAATTGCCAACATGGGTTAGATAGAATGTATTAGTTTGCTTAGACCTGCACGAGTCCGTGCCATCATTTTGGAATTACAAATGTCAATATTGATTAATAGAATATGCAATGTATTTTGAAATGGTGTGACGTGTTGCCGACACGATGATGTTGATATGTGGAGGCCTCCGTGCTTCTTCAAGGATGTGAGTTGTTGTTGGCATTGTGTTGCGCAATAATCAACTGGGGTGGTAAAATGATTTAGACTGGGGCAAGTGGCAGGAATTATGGTGGGCTAGTTTGGCGGTTGGGAATGTTTGAAACATGATATATGTATGAGTGATGGTGAGATGGATTTCTTTGAGAGTATTGATGGAAGTCTTGCGCTGGTCACTCTAAGGACTTAACCTTGCAAGCCTTTGAACTGAGTCAACCATACAACCACATGACTGGAGTGGGATGGTCCTAGTTGAGTAAGTTACTAATAACTTGCATGTGGTACCTCGGGGTGTCAACTACATCTTTTGTGTAGCTTGAAGGGGGAGCGTACCAGGGCTGCGGCATGGTACCCGTCCAACGGTATGTCGGTCCCATACTTCGCCTTTGTTAAGGGAAGGGATGGTGTATGGCAAAAACCGGAGAGGTTCACTTGTGTAGTTAGAAGTTTCCGAAAGGCTTTGTTATGATCACTCATTCGCATACTCTTGTATGGCGATTCACGGCTGACGTGGTGAGTTGATTGTATCTTGTGGGTAAAGTGTATAACCTCTGCAGAGTGTAAAATCTATTCGAATAGCCGTGTCCGCGGTACTGGACAATGCTCGGGGATTACAGTCAAGGGTTAGCTTTTCATAAAATTGATCTTGGGTTTGGAGGCAGTTTGCCTGTGGAAAAGTGATAAATGTTTAAGGATGTGGAATGGTTTACTTCTGAAATAACTGTGAAATGTATTACTGTCATTATTTGTTTTACTGCTTTACAATCTATTATGTTTATTTGTGAATGCTGTTTATTGCAAAATAATCCCTTCAGCCTGTTATTTGGAATAAGCCATGCATATAGTTATTAGACTTGCATTCCGTGCATGACTTGCTGAGTGCTTTAAGTACTCACCCCTTACAAACAAACAATCACCAGTGAGCAGAAGTCTACATCGTCGAAGAAGAAGTTCCGTGAGAAGGCGATTATCTATGATTCGAATCCTGTCAGTTGCCTGTGGCGTATTAATGGGATTCACCGATGTTTTTCGTTCCGCTGCTGCTTATTTGGAGTCGAAGCTGTTAAGGCTTCGCAAATGTAAGGTTGACCTTAAGGTCGTTCAATAGTTTATATTCTGTAATTGAGCTATTTTTATTATTCCGCTGTGTATGATTGTGATATTCATCTATGTTGAGACTGTGTGCACTAGCGTGATCCTGGACTAGTGCTGAATATTCACAGAGGGTCCGGATTTGCATATTCGGGTCTCGACAGGACGCCTCTTCTGTTATGAATGCATAAATGCAAATGAAATGATTTAAATTGGAAATTGCATTATCATCACCATGACAAACAATAAGCATTGACATAATCTTTAAATTCATACACTTAACATTATCATCACAAGCAACCTCATAATCGTAGACATAATCATATTTGTAACTGACAACTTAATTAAGATCACTAGCAAAGCAAACCACAATATCCTCCTAGCAATAATCTACATGATACATGTGGGAGACATAGGAACCGAGTGTACGCATGAAAGACTCAAGAAGATCGGACGAGAGAGCAGATGGACAAATCCCCGTGCACATATCCCGGAGGTCTACCTATTGCCCCGTTGTAACTGAAGTAAAGGATTGTAACCGCAGGGAAAATCACCCTGGATAAGGAAAGATACGATTCCTTTACATGTAATCAACTCGGACTCATACCCTCGTAACCGAGTTGGACTCTCCTCCCCCCGTATGTTAGAGGGACCGGACAACCTCAAAGAGAGGGTAGATAATCCCAGAACACAGGACTAGGGTATTACCTCCACCGCAGAGGGCCCGAACTTGTCTAAACTCTTGTCTTGTGTTACCATCGAGTTCCTGATCTAGCGCCTTGGCCCACAAATCTAGCGCCTTCTCTCCAGGCCAGGTTTTTCGCTTCGAAAGTCTACACTTCATCGTCGATGAGCTCGGCACCGTTGTCTCTTCGGACTCGGATCAGTTTTGGTCCAAGAGTTCTCCCAACTTCCGTTCGATATTTGTGATCGGAAGCGGTCTGCCCGAATCACAGAACCGGCGAGGAGCCGGAGAAATAGAGACAGAGTTGATTCGGCATGAAGACCAAGACGATCGCGCTCGGTCACTTCAAAATCGAGCGTGCAACATCAATGAAGACATCTTGCATGCTAGGAGGGGGAGCCAGTCGGTTTTCCAAACTCCGCAGCAAAATATCATGGCCACCAAGGCACTCCATGACACCTTGGGTCCCATGATCGAACCCAATAGTCTAGCTACTCCGATCATGGCACAAGTCAAAGCTATGGTGACGGCTGCGGCAGTCCAGCACAATCAACAGGGCCAGGAGACGAAATCCCCACGTACAGGAGAAGAAACGCACACGGCCAACAGTCGGACCTGTCGCAGTCGGACGGAAGGCAGTAGGCGCAAATCTCTCTGTGGTAGGGATGTCCGCCTTGCCATCCACCATGACCTCCGCTAGGATGATGAGACCATGCTCATCATGGATAGAACTAACAATGCATACATATGGTCATCACCAAGTGTTGCCGCAATTATATCAACTACATGGCTTCATCGGCCCCCACCTTGGCCAAGACCATTAAGTTGGCGACACTTTATGGCATCCTCTACTCCATCTGCATGGCTTCATCGGCCCCCACCTTGGCCATCCTTCTACATCTTCGTCGGTTCAAGGACCATTGACTCGAGGTTGAGCCCTTCAACTCAATTATCAGATCTAAAGACATACTTGGGAGAAGATGATGAACTTGAGTTGAGGACGACTCAAATGCAAGAAGGGGAGGATGATGAGGACATCACTACCATGGATACAGCCATACCTACAAACCTAATTGAAACCAACAATGTAATACAAGGGCCAATTACTTGAGCTCGCGCACGTCAATTCAATTGCCAGGTGAATGCATTCTTCGGGTTGCATACAAATAATTTAATTAATGGAATGCTATTTAATCCTTGTGATGATTTTATTGTCCTTAGGAACCAAGGAGAAGGACTCCCAAACGTCAAGCATGAAGCCAATTCTTCCGGTGCACAAGTTCAACTCGGATTCAGCCTCCGGGACAGCACCAACTTAAAATGACCATAATTTTGATCCACAAGGGTGTTTGGGGTCTATGAGTACTGGTTTGAAATGTTTCGTCGTCCTCTTTCCAACGCATCCGGCCTCATGTACAAATTCCTTACGAGTCAACGGGAATCTGCAAAACAAATTTGCTCATCTTTCCAAATCCGAGTCAAACTAGGAATAAGAGTCCTACTCGGCCATGGATGTGTTTTGGATGCCCCTAGCATGGTTTTGGCCTCCTATTTCTCCTATTTATAGCTAGGGAGTCCCCCAAAATAATTTGAGTTTTGGTTATTTGATAGTTTAGCCTTTTGCTACTATTTGAGTCTTTTAGACGTGCTCAACGGCCGCCTAACAAGCTCCTTGTGTCGGAACCCCAACTTTTTCTATACTTCATCTATATTTGCAATTTTAGATTCCTTTTTCCTTGTTCTTGCTTGTTCTTCGATTGCTTGGAGGAATTGATCTTCGTGATCTGGTTGATCGTGCCCACGGCAAGGTCAATAACCCTCTGGAGTTGGTTTAGCGATTGCTAAGGCGCATCGTCGTTGTACGTTGTAGTCAGATCGTCAAAGTTGTCTCCACCCAAATCGAAGGTTATCATTCTCATCGAAAGACCGAGACACCCAATGTTACATCAAGTGGTATCAGAGCTTCAATTGATTGGTGAGAATATCAGTGCCTTAGATTTGTAACACCCCGGCATCTAGTATGCCCGAATGCTACCAAACATAAGCTGAACAACATCTAAATACAAAAAATTAAGGTAAATTACAGCAAGGAGTAAATGCTAAAACCCGAAATTTCGGCAGCATCTCCTTTGTTTTAACATGAATAGAAGGAAACACAATAGCATAGCAATATAAGGCAATATGAGAGACATCTAAAAATAGCAATAATTAAAGGTACGACGACCAAATAAGTCTAAATCCAAACATTCAATGCCTCCATGAGCCAAACGAACAAAAGCTAAACCATTAAGCATTAAACATCACACTAGTTTATTGTCAAAACCCAAATGAACGACTTGTGGGACAATTGAGTGAAGCTACGTGTAGAAGTGTGACTATTTCCCTTCCCCGCATGCCAATCTCAAGGTACCTAAAACAACAAGAAAGCACAAGCGTGAGTTCAACACTCAGCAAGCATATTGTAATGGTACACAAGAACAAATATATGGCTACAACATCTCATATCATGACTTTCATCTCATTCATGATCCCATATCATTATCATAATCATTATGTATGCAATGCGATGCGATGCTCATGTCTCCTTGGAAACTCATACCGGTATGGTTGAGTACACACCCGTTGGTGTGCACCTTCTCCCCCCTTCCATCCCGAAGATGGAGGGTGCCTACTCCTCGCTTCCAAACACTGCGGTGGATGGAATCACGATGTAGGACTTACTCATTGGCTCTCCGGAATAGTCATAACTTTCTCACCGACCTTCCCTGGACTAGTTATGACTTTCTCACCGCCCGGGCCATGTAACATGCCATGTATGCAAATATGCCAACATCATAATTAACTTGAACATTAACACATGGCATCATAACATAATAAGCATACTCATCATATCATAGGCAATCATTAAAGCATGGTAAGTGATCATATCATATAAAACAATTCCATCTAGTCTCAACTAGCAACCTACAAACCGCTATCCATTACAATACACTTGCCTCAACCACGGGCAACGGATTGGCGAGACGTAGAAGGCACTCCCAGGGTCACACCACCTGCACATGAGTACCACACACTCAAAATCATGACCACAAAACAGTACGCAAACCCTCATCTACCCCGACATTGCCAACTACTCGCAAAACCCAAAAACCGAGGTTCTGTCCCGTCGGGACAGCAGCCTTCCAAAAGGCATAACTCGGGTTCTAAGACTCCGAATCGATTAAACGAGTACATCCTCGCGTAGCTTAGGAAATTTCTCAACTTTTTCTAGGTATAAGTAAAAACTGATTCGGACTCTAAAGTTGTTTAATCTACAAAATACCGTGATCTGTTCCAATCACGTCACAGATTTTAACACGCCTGGTAAAATAGCCATAACTTTCAAACGGCTGATTGGAATTAAACGTTCTTTATACCCACTGAAAGGTATTGGAATTACCTACAACTTCTTCAACAGGCGGCCAACCAAATTCAGAATCTAAAATTGCGAAAACCGAAACCCTAGGTCGAGTGCACAAGTTGCCCGAAACAGAGAACGTGACAACTTCTAGATCTAATCTAATCTACTCAATTCCAGCACCACCAATTGAACTAAAAACATGATAATCACCCTTAGAACATACCCTAGCCCAACCCCAAGGATCCCCATGGCCATACCTTCGCCCGACGCACGAAAACCCAATAGATCTCCTCCCGGTTCGCGCGATCTCCTTCCTCGCTCCAATCCCGCCAGATCTCCTCATCGCGGAGCGCTCCAACGGATGGATCTTCGAGGTGTAGAGCTGGAGAACTCCCCTAGGGGCAGCAAGGGAGGTGGAGAGGTGGTGGAGAGGTGGTGGAGAAATGGGGAACAATGGGGGAGGTGGAGGCGCCACAAGGAGGAGGTGGGGAGGTGTGGGGGGGGCGGCTAGGACTTGTGGGGGCGCAAGAGCAGGGGGTGGACGCCTAAAGGGGCTGGGGGAGGCCCCCAACCAGGTCTCCTACTCCTATTAGGACTCAAACTCCATCCCACCAAAGACCACGACCCTTTCCTTTAGGCCCAAACTACCCGGAAAGGCCCAAACTCCCGGAAACGGCCCGAAAACGCAAATTAACCTCATAACGTATGGTTTCAACCTCCAATTCCATATTTTATAATGTTTTTGACCTTAACATTCACATTTTGTAATGCCACAATCTCTAATTTCACATTTTATAAAGTCTCGGCATTCCGTAGTGTCACAAGATTAGTTTTTGATTTCTGTCCTAAATTGAAAACTACTCCACAAAAATTCAACCTTTAGTTTCAATCTGTTTTTTTAGTGAGTTTTGTTAGGTTTTGATCCATTAGAGTCCATGTTTTAGTTGCTGATCTTTCTCTTTCTTCGCGTCGCTTCAATCCTTCAATTCTGTCCAGTTTGGTATTTTGAGCATAACTTTCACATATGAACTCGGATTTTTGTGTTCTTGCACTCTATTGAAAGCTGAGGATATAAGCTTCAATTCCTACCACAGCCAACCAATCAAATTCGGTGATCTTCAAACATTAATCTAGGCAACAAGTTTGCTGCCCTAGAAAAACATCAGTACACCTACCTTTGGTAACCAATTCATCCTTTGTGAACACTTTGATTCTATTTGAGATTAGCTTGTTGATATTGCTTAGGGCTGGTCTACTTGATACATTGCATAATCTTGAATTATCATATCATATCATCTTGTGACAATGAGTTAGGGATTCTAAAACTTTGTCAATACTAGTGTTGGCCGAAAGTCACCAAAAAAAAAAAGAAAAGAGAGAGCCAAAAGGCCAAAAAAAAAAGAGAGAAAAAAAAGAAAAAAAATTGTGGCCGGTCGCACTACTTTGAGTAAAACCCTAATTTGTGTTCGTCATTTTTTTTAGATTGTGCAATTTATGAATTAGTGAGCAATCTTGTGCCCTTTTTACATTATAGAAGCAATAAGTTAGCGTCTCTCTACGACTTGCGCAATAGTGCTTTTTGTGCTTCACTTATATTTCATGGCTCATTCCTTGATTGCATAAGTGCCTTTATCTTTGCGTGTGTGTTGTCTTGAAATTCACTTATATCTTTGAGATCGGCAACTAGGGCTTGTGAATTCTAGTTTGGATCATTACTTATCATTACAATAACTAGAATTATCAGATTGCATAGGAAATAAATATTGCCTATCCAAGCTCCACATCCAACCTCGTACATTTTTTCGGTCCCTTTGTAATTGCTTTATCTAAGCTTCGGAGAACTTTTGACCACGCCAACGGCCGACAACGCCTGCTGCATCGTAAGAACTTGTAAGAGCTTTGGTCATAGGCTCGAGTATTGAGAGACTTGCCACCACCTCCTGGTAGTTGATAGGTACATTATATTTGTGATTTTTTTCCTTGTCTTCTACTAACCATGTTAGGTGACGAGAGATTGCTGCATCACTCTCCACGAACTAAGGGCATCATTGCTCACTTTGAGAGGATGACGAGGGAGACCACCGAGGGTCTTAGAGAGGATGTACGACTCACTAATGAGCGTATGTCGATGCAAGAGGACCGTCTCACATCCATCGAGGCCGCACAAGGGATTGCTAACACTACTCTTGCTACTATTTTGGGTAGACTTGATACTTTTGCAGCTGCTGCATCTGGGGCTTTCAATCCGCCACCGTGTCGTCCAAACAACACTTCAGCTCCACGAGAGAGGAATCCAACAGACTTAGAAGAACAAAATGAAGAGAACCAATATGACGACACCATTGATTTGGAGGAAGACACCGTCAATTACAATAATAACCGTGACCATCGTCGGTTACGTTTCAATCAGCAAGGTATGCGACGTGATCCTCCACGACCAAGGGAACGAGAACGAGATGATGTTTTCCATAAGGTAAATTTCAATATGCCACCTTTTATGGTCAATATGATCCTGATGCCTATATTAATTGGGAGATAGCAGTAGACAAAAAATTTGGCAAGTATGATTTGTTTGAAAATGAAAAGATTAGGATTGCTGGTAGTGTGCTAAATGAATATGCATTAACATGGTGGAAACATATTTGTAGAAAAGAGAGAAAACCTAAAAATTGGAAGGTCATGAAAAGACTTATGAGAATTGACTATGTTCCTGAATATCATACTGAATTTTTGTATACTAGACTCCAATGCTTGAAACAAGGAAATAAGTGCGTTAACGAATACTATGAACGATTGCAAAATCATTTGTTGTGTTGTGGTTTAGTTGAAGGTGAAGAAGCAACAGAGCTTAGGTTCATACGTGGACTTAATCAAGAAATTCAGGATGCTCTTGTTGACGAAACATATAGTTCTCTTTCAGAATTGATTGTATGTTCTTGTAGAGTTGAAAATATGCTTGCTGAATCCTTGAAAGAATCATTATCTTCATTTGAGGCACCCATTGTTGCACCTTCTTTTGTAGCTAACATTTTGCAGAAAAGTGAGCACCATCGAGAGAATGATGTAGAAGAGTATATGGAGAAAGAAACGATTAGTACTACCCCATGTGTAAATGAAGAGATAACAGTTGAAGAAACGCCTACAACAGCTGATGAGAACTTACAAGGTAATGTAATAGGTATGGACTTTACACATGGAGAAAATAATTTTGAAGAGCTAAAACTATCCACAAATCATGCTATCGTAGAGCAACTATTATTGGAACCAATTGTTGATTTTGCTTTGTTACAAGATGATTTGCTTGCTATTTCTTGTGATAAAGAAGAGTTGTGTGATAATACTTCACTTATATCCATGACACAACTAGCGAATGGACATGTCACTTTTGTTAACACACTAGACACTTATGCTGAAAATAAACATGTCATTCACATCACAAGCGAAAATGATGAGTTGAAATTGATGTCTCCTTTATATACATTAGGCTACATTGAATTTGATGTTCCGTGTGATCTAAATTATTTAGAGGAGAGACTTTTTGTACATTCTGATTTGTCATGGTTATCATGAAATATTTTTTATGTTATTGGCAAAAATAGTGAGAAAGGAGAGTATAAAGCACATCGAGTTTACATTTGTTCAGATTTTAAACCTCTGTTTGCAATGCAACAATGTCATCAATTTAATAATTGCCATATCACTAATCATGTCATACCAAGTACATTTGGTTCCATTTGAACGGGATGATGATGAGCAGCACTGCCGTGATGACGATCGCAAGCATTTCAGCATCGATCATGACCGAGACAACCGGCACTTCCGCAATCGGGCCACCGGCCATGGCGATCACAGAAACAGGCACAACCCGCACCAAGATGGCAACCGCCGAGTGGACTCTTCACCGTACTATCACCATGCTCGACGCGATGAAGAACCTATTTGACGGAATTAGAGCATTTACCGCTCGCCTCCGCCGAGTGCAGTGGCCGGACGGTTTTAATCCGAAAGGCATCACTAAGTTCGGTGGGGAAAGAGACCCAGAAGCTTGACTGCAAGTTTATTCCCTTGCAGTCAAAGCAGCTCGAGGTGATCGTAACGTAATGGCAAACTACCTGCCGGTCATGTTGGCTCCCTTGGCCCAAGCATGGCTAACTGGGCTTCCAAGGGATTCCATCGATTCTTAGGGAGACCTATGTGACCAATTTGTTATGAATTTTCAGGGCATTTTTGAGAAGCCTGGAACCCCTTGGGACCTCTACCAACTTCATCAAACGAAGAATGAATCTTTAAGCGAGTTCATCTGGCGATTCACACAGAAAAAGAACACCGTTCGAGACGTCTCGGATGCGGTCGTCGTCACGCCCTTCCAGAAAGGAGTCAGCGACCCTAATCTCATCAAGAAGATGTCTCGAAAACGTCCTACCACAGTTCAGGAGATGTTCACCTTGGCTGATCGCTATGCGGCTGCATCAGACGCAATAGCGGAACGCCGAGAAGATCGACCGCCACAAAAGGACAAAAAGATCATACCAAACCCTCGAAGCAAAAAGAGAAGAAACGGAAGGGCGAAGAGTTGGTCTCGGCAGCCGAACGCGGAAAGGTGAAAGCTCCACAGAACAAAGAATACGACGAAGTAATGAATGCCCAATGCCCTTTCCACCCGAAGGGAAAACATGCGGCAAAATATTGCTTTACCCTGAAAAGATTTACACGAGAAAACCGGAATCAGTCGGAATCCAAAGATAAGAAGGAAGCTAGGAAGAAAGCGGACCCCTCAACGGAAGGAGATTTCCCAGAAATTGAGCACGAGCTCAACTTTATATTCGGGGGCCCAAGCGCGTATGAGTCCAAGCGGGTAGTGTAAGTAAGGTTTTGTCCAGTCGGAGCTGATGACAAACACTTCCGTGCTGATTGGAAGAATTATCTTCTTGTCTCCTTGGTGTAGGCTTGTCGAGGGCTTGTGAAGTTCTTCCATAAAACCCCTGTCGGCGCATTGGCCCAACTGGATCCCAGCTTGGCAAGCTTGTCGGTGGCCTCGTTGTCGCGCCGGAGCACATGAGTCAGCTCCAGTCCGTTAAATTTGTCGTCTAGTCTCCGCACCTCCTGACAGTATGCAGTCATTGTGTCATCAACACATGACCAATCCTTTTGTACCGATCACGAGATGAGAATCCCCGCGAACCGCCAATTGCCGAATACCGAGTGATATGGCGATACAGAGTCCATGGATGAGTGCTTCATATTCGGCGGCATTATTCGACGCTGGAAAGTGAATCTGCAGGACATATTTTAACTTTTCCCCTTTTAGAGACTTGAGCATAACTCCAGCCCCCGCACCGCTGAGTGTAAGGGAACCGTCGAAATGCATCATCCAATACTCAAGTTTCTTGTTGGTTGCTGGGCTTTGTAGTTCCATCCATTCGGCGGTGAAGTCGGCGAGTGTCTGTGATTTTATGGCAGTGCGGGGCTTGAAAATTATTTTGAAAGCGCCCAGCTTGGCTGCCCACTTAGCAATTCTCCCGGTGGCCTCCCGATTATGGAGTATGTCTCCTATTGGGAAAGAGGTAATCATCGAAATCGCATGTTCTTGGAAGTAATGTTTGAGTTTCTGAGAGGTGATTAGTACGGCGTAGATAAGTTTCTGTATCTGGGGGTACCGTACTTTAGATTCACCTAATACTTCGCTAACGAAGTAGACCGGGCGTTGTACCTTCTGTAGGTGTCCCTCTTCTTCTCACTCCACAACGATTGCTGCCCTGACCACGTGGGTAGTCGCAGCTATGTAAAGCATCAGTGGTTCCTCGGCATCGGGGATGCCAATACCGGAGGCTTTGTTAAGAAGGTCTTGAGGTCTTCGAAAGCTTGTTGCGCTTTGGGAGTCCACTGGAACTGATCTTGCTTTCTGAGGAGTTTAAAAAATAGTGTTCCCCGCATCCCCAAATGGGAAACGAATCTGCCTACTGCCACCATACAGCCTGTAAGATTTTGAACGTCCTTCTGGTTTGCTGGTGGCTTCATTTTCAAGATGGCGTTGACTTTCTCCGGTTTTGCTTCGATGCGACGGTGTGACACGAAAGGCATCACTAAGTTCGATGGGGAAAGAGACCCAGAAGCTTGGCTGCAAGTTTATTCCCTTGCAGTCAAAGCAGCTCGAGGTGATCGTAACGTAATGGCAAACTACCTGCCGGTCATGCTGGCTCCCTTGGCCCAAGCATGGCTAACTGGGCTTCCAAGGGATTCCATCGATTCTTAGGGAGACCTATGTGACCAATTTGTTACGAATTTTTAGGGCATTTTTGAGAAGCCTGGAACCCCTTGGGACCTCTACCAACTTCATCAAATGAAGAATGAATCTTTAAGCGAGTTCATCTGGCGATTCACACAGAAAAAGAACACCGTTCGAGACGTCTCGGATGCGGTCGTCGTCACGCCCTTCCAGAAAGGAGTCAGCGACCCTGACCTCATCAAGAAGATGTCTCGAAAACATCCTACCACAACTCAGGAGATGTTCGCCTTGGCTGATCGCTATGCGGCTGCATCAGACGCATTAGCGGAACGCCGAGAAGATCGACCGCCACAAAAGGACAAAAATATCATACCAAACCCTCGAAGCAAAAAGAGAAGAAACGGAAGAGCGAAGAGTTGGTCTCGGCAGCCGAACGCGGAAAGGTGAAAGCTCCACAGAACAAAGAATACGACGAAGTAATGAATGCCCAATGCCCTTTCCATCCGAAGGGAAAACATGCGGCAAAATATTGCTTTACCCTGAAAAGATTTACACGAGAAAACCGGAATCAGTCGGAATCCAAAGATAAGAAGGAAGCTAGGAAGAAAGCGGACCCCTCAACGGAAGGAGATTTCCCAGAAATTGAGCACGAGCTCAACTTCATATTCGGGGGCCCAAGCGCGTATGAGTCCAAGCGGGTAGTGTAAGTAAGGTTTTGTCCAGTCGGAGCTGATGACAAACACTTCCGTGCTGATTGGAAGAATTGTCTTCTTGTCTCCTTGGTGTAGGCTTGTCGAGGGCTTGTGAAGTTCTTCCATAAAAACCCCTGTCGGCGCATTGGCCCAACTGGATCCCAGCTTGGCAAGCTCGTCGGTGGCCTCGTTGTCGCGCCGGAGCACATGAGTCAGCTCCAGTCCGTTAAATTTGTCGTCTAGTCTCCGCACCTCCTGACAGTATGCAGTCATTGTGTCATCAACACATGACCAATCCTTTTGTACCGATCACAAGATGAGAATCCCCGCGAACCGCCAATCGCCAAATACAAAGTGATATGGCGATACGGAGTCCATGGATGAGTGCTTCATATTCGGCGGCATTATTCAACGCTGGAAAGTGAATCTGCAGGACATATTTTAGCTTTTCCCCTTTTGGAGAGGTGAGCATAACTCCAGCCCCCGCACCGCTAAGTGTAAGGGAACCGTAGAAATGCATCATCCAATACTCAAGTTTCTTGTTGGTTGCTGGGCTTTGTAGTTCCATCCATTCGGCGGTGAAGTCGGCGAGTGTCTGTGATTTTATGGCAGTGCGGGGCTTGAAAATTATTTTGAAAGAGCCCAGCTTGGCTGCCCACTTAGCAATTCTCCCGGTGGCCTCCCGATTATGGAGTATGTCTCCTATTGGGAAAGAGGTAATCACCGAAATCGCATGTTCTTGGAAGTAATGTTTGAGTTTCTGAGAGGTGATTAGTACGGCATAGATAAGTTTCTGTATCTGGGGGTACCGTACTTTAGATTCACCTAATACTTCACTAACGAAGTAGACCGGGCGTTGTACCTTCTGTAGGTGTCCCTCTTCTTCTCACTCCACAACGATTGCTGCCCTGACCACGTGGGTAGTCGCAGCTATGTAAAGCATCAGTGGTTCCTCGGCATCGGGGATGCCAATACCGGAGGCTTTGCTAAGAAGGTCTTGAGGTCTTCGAAAGCTTGTTGCGCTTCAGGAGTCCACTGGAACTGATCTTGCTTTCTGAGGAGTTTAAAAAACAGTGTTCCCCGCATCCCCAAATGGGAAACGAATCTGCCTACTGCCACCATACAGCCTGTAAGCTTTTGAACGTCCTTCTGGTTTGCTGGTGGCTTCATTTTCAAGATGGCGTTGACTTTCTCTGGGTTTGCTTTGATGCGGCGGTGTGACACGATGAACCCGAGAAGCTTTCCCGAAGGGACTCCAAAAGTGCACTTCTCGGGATTGAGCTTCATCCGATAAGCTCTTAGGCTTTCGAACGTCTCGGTTGTCGGAGATGAGGTCTCCTTTCAACCGAGATTTCACCACGACATCATCTACGTAGGCCTCCACGTTGCATCCGAATTGATCATGAAAGCATCATTGTATTGCGCGTTGATAAGTCGCACCGGCGTTCTTCAATCCGAATGGCATTGTGACATAACAAAAAGCTCCGAATGGCGTGATGAATGAAATTTTGATGCAATCTTCCTCCTTGAGGCTGATCTGCTGATACCCTGAGTAAGCATCCAGGAACCTCAGGAGTTCGCAGCCGGCAGTGGAGTCTATCGCTTGATCGATACGAGGTAGCCCAAAAGAGTCTTTTGGACATGCCTTGTTAAGATCGGTGTAATCAACGCACATGCACCAACTTTTATTCTTTTTGCGAACAAGAACTGGGTTCGCTAACCAGTCGGGATGATACACTTCTTTTATAAAGCCTGTGGCTAATAGTTTGGTGATCTCCTCTCTAATTGCGTCACGACGGTCTTGGGCGAACCGCCGAAGTCGTTGTTTGACCGGTTTTGCGCTATCTTTAACATTTAAAGCATGCTCGATCACCTCCCTCGGGACACCAAGCATGTCGGATGGCTTCCAAGCGAAGATATCCTGGTTTGCCCAGAGAAAGGTGACGAGCGCGTTTTCCTATTCCAGACCGAGCCCTATCCCAATCAGAGCCATTTTGGCTGGGTTGGACGGATCGAGTATTCTCTTCTTGACCTCTTCATCAGGTTGGATTCCTGCCTTAGCTTGCTTCTTGGCCAGGATCTCCTCGTGCTGCTGAGTGGACGCCATTAGCTGGAGTTTTTCCAAGTCGGCCGATGCGTGTAGGGTTTCAGCCAACTCACAGCTCTCTCTATCGCACTAGAAAGACTACTTGACGTCCCCCTGAATCGTAATGACGCCTTTTGGACCCAGCATCTTGAGTACCGAGTAGGTGTAATGCGGCACAACCATTAATTTTGCCAAGCCTGGTATTCCCAAGATGGCGTTGTATGCCGTCTTGAAATCGGCCACTTCAAAGTTCATGTATTTTGTCCGGTAATTGTCTTTTGTACCGAACATAACAGGCAAAACAATATGTCCGAGTGGCACGGAGGAAGTCCCAGGAATTACACCGTGAAATGGTGACGGACTCTGCTTGAGCTCCGAACATGGGATCTTCATGTCATCAAAGGCTTTGGCAAATAGGATGTTGAGCCCGCTTCCTCCGTCAATCAGGACCCTTTTGAGCTTTACGCTGTGAATGACTGGGTCCAATACCAGGGGATATCTGCTGGGAAAGGGAATGTGGTCAGGATGATCCGAACGATCGAAGGTGACAGAGACTTTTGACCACTCCCGGAAGATCGCACAGAAGCAGAACGCATCACGCGTAGGAGCAAGGGCTATGCGGTTGTAGAGGAGGAACTTTATCGGAAAAGCACTTCTGGAATACTCAGACGGTGCATCTCTAAGCAAGAAGGAAGAAATTTCCTCAAACAAATCCACTCAGGAGTATGCGGACACCACGCGGCCTCAAGAAACCTAGTTAGAAAAGCATATCGCCAAGGTTTCTTTTGGCCGACTACAGTAACTAACGTGGAGGATATTGTTCGCACTTGTGAAGGGTACCAGTTCTTCGCTCGACAAACTCGTGTGCCGGCCCAGGAACTGCAAACCATCCCGATCACCTGGCCGTTTGCGGTCTGGGAGTTGGACATGGTAGGGCCCCTAAAAAAGGCGCAAGGAGGGTTCACCCACCTTTTCATCGCTGTGGACAAATTCACCAAGTGGATCGAAGCCAAGCCGGTCACCACCATTGCCGCGGCTAAGGCCAGGGAATTCTTTCAGGGAAATCATGGTTCGTTTCGGCACACCGAACAGAATCATAATAGACAACGGCACCCAGTTCAGTAGGGAAGAATTCCAAAGCTGGTGTGAGGAACTAGGGATCAAGATCTATTTCGCATCAGTGGCCCAGCCGCAGTGTAATGGTCAGGTCGAACGAGCCAACGGCATGGTTCTACAAGGACTTAAAGCAAGGATTTTTGATCGTCTCAACCCGTATGCTACCCAATGGGTGAAGGAATTGCCGTCAGTACTCTAGGGACTCAGAACCACCCCCAGTCGGGCTACCGGGCAGTCAACCTTCTTCCTGGTATATGGGTCAGAAGCGGTCCTACCCACTGAGTTGGAATTCGGATCCCCGAGGGCCTGGAACCACAACGAAGATAAGTCAGAAGAAGGCAGACTAGAAGACATCGACCGACAGGAAGAAGCAAGAGACGTTGCGTCAATTCGATCGGCCAAATACCTTCAGGGATTACGATGCTATCTCGATAAAAACATTCGGGGCCGCGCCTTCTCCAAGGGGGATCTGGTTCTAAGAAAGAATCAGAAAAACGAGCACAAACTCTCAACGAGCTGGGAGGGACCCTACGTTGTCAACGAGGTAGTACGGCCAGGAACCTATCAGCTTAAACGCGAAGATGGCGTGGTCATCAGCAACACCTGGAACGTAGAATAGCTATGTCGCTTCTATACCTAAACCCTGTACATTCTCGAATAAAATTCTTTTCGAAGGTTTTCCCGAAGCATTGGCAAAGAAAATCGAGCACGTCAGAATCCCAAATCATAAAATGTTGGGCCGTCCACAACAAACCCTAGCCACCAACAAAAACATGCCCGCAAAAAAAGGGGGGTCGCTAGCCGACCTCCAGCACTCGGGGGCTCGGCCAGTCGGACGGAACGCGTAAGCGAAAAAGAGGAAGATGACACTCGGGTAAATTCGTTAGCCATACAAAACAGAAAACAAGAGCACACAGGGGAAAAATGAGGAAATATAGTCTTCCAATCATTACATTACACACACACACATATATATATAAATTATTACACCCACTTCTTCTTCTTCTTCTTCTTCTTCTCAGGCCCCACCGCGGCGCGCCCGCCCAACTGCCGCGATGAGGGCGTCCCACAACTTGAAGAGCCGAGGAACGACCTCAAACAGTGCGTCGACGGCGGCCATGTCGCGCTCGACGGCTCTCATCTCCTCAAGATCCTCCATGGCCTCATCGAAATGTTGCCACAGCTTTTCATTCGGCGGCGCCTGATACCAGCGGCCGTGTGGCCCCGGCCACTAGTGACCGAAGGATCCCACCATCAAAAGAGATGAAGAGAAAAGGAGCAGGAGAAAGAGAGAAGGTGTAAAGAAGAGCGGTTGCATTTGTAGAGGTTCTCTTCGCCCCTTCTTATACCTACAGGCGCAGAAGCCGAACACGGGAGAAAATACAGGGGTGGGAAGCCAAAGCAGTTCCACAGCGGTCCCGAGCCAAGTTTTGAATTGACCGCGCGAGTAGTACGACAGAAAGTGCCCCGGTGATGTCATAATTCCCTCCCACTTTCAACTAAGATTATTTTCTCTTGCCTTACGACCTAGTTGCTTCTCAACTAGGCAGTAAGCCGGGGGCTACACTTAATAAGTGCACGTTCGCACGTGCATGAGTCCCCGACTTAAACCATCCTGCCTAACGGCCACAACACTTAATAAGTGAACGCTAAACGCTCCCACCAAGTTGTCTCTCCATGATTTCAGCACCGATTGGAAAAACACTCGGAAGCCTCACTTCTTAGACAAAGCACCCTAGTACCGGTCCAGTCGGACAAAGGAACTCGGGCGACGTTCCATTCGGATGAGACGGCAGGCTATCAACTCATCAAGAATCAGGGAGGCAAACGCTGAGCAAAATCAACATCCATTCACAGCTAACGAGCTTCAAAGCTCCCGTTCTACACATGCTTATATCGGATTTAAGTCTAAGTTCTCAGCCAGAGATTCTGAGACGTCCTCAACTTCGCTCAGGAGAATAGCGGCTTGCTCGTCGTCCACGGTGCAGGCAAAACCCTCCTTGACGGCCTCAAGCTCCACTCGGGGATACAACGACTTCACGATTGCCAATGCTTGATTGGAGCTCGTGATTGCCCTGTCCTGCACATGGGCTTTAAGCCTCTCAAGGGTCGCCTGCAGATGTTGAAGGGCCTGGTTTCCGCTACTCGAATCGCAAGGGTACAGGAAAGCCAGCACCGACTCAAAAGCCTACTGGAAAGCTAAGCGCAATGCATCAGCACGTTGGATCCGCCCTTCAAGGTCGTCAAATTGTGCTCGCGCCCTTCTCTAGTGCTCTGTAAGCAGAGTGGATCAACGATCTAGGACACCTTACAAGCCGACAAAGTAAGAAGAAAAAGACCAGATGAGAACCTTTGAGTTCCCCCAACAGCCTCTCTTGCTCACCCATGGGCCTGGCGCTCACGGGACTCTGCAGCTTGGAGCCTCTCCTCCGAAACACGGGACTGCGCTTCCAGGGCCCAGCGTCATTCCTCCGAGGCAACAAGCTGGTCCTGCAGTTTCGCGCAAGCAGCGTCCCTAGCTGAGAAAGCTAGACAAGGTCAGGGATAGAAGACGGAAAGCCACGGGAGCTAGTCGCCTGGAAAGAGAACTTGCCTCGAAGGGAACCCGACGCGTCCAGTTTCTCTAGGCGAGAGGCAGATTTCATCCCGGCCGCTGCAGCTCCTCGGGAACGCTGCTTTAACCTCCGCCAGCTCATCCCTATGCCCTTTGCTCGTCTTGATGGAAGGTAGGATGCATCGCAAGAAGTCTGTTTTCTTCCTCAAATGGCCCCCCAAGGTCTGAGAGAGACAAATGGAAAGTGAAAAAGCGTCTCAGAGAAACAAAAGCGCAAAAGAAGGCCACGAGCCTACCTGGACTAGTCGGGAGCACCTGACAGAGTACTCATGAAGATCCTCTATTTCGTACTCTTCGGCGGCGGTGTCAAAGGTGTCCCACTCTTATGATGTAACATTGGGTGTCCCGACCTTTCGATGAGAATGATAACCATCGATTTGGGTGGAGACGACTTTGACGATCCGACTACAACGTATAACGATGATGCACCTTAGCAATCGCTAAACCAACTCCAAAGGGTTATTGACCTTGCCGTGGGCACGATCAACCTGATCACGAAGATCAATTCCTGTAAGCAATCGAAGAACAAGCAAGAACAAGGCAAAAGCAATCTAAAATTGCAAATATAGATGAAGTATAGAAAAATTTGGGGTTCCGATACAAGGAGCTTGTTAGGCGGCCGTTGAGCACGTCTAAAAGAATCAAAATAGTAGCAAAAGGCTAAACTATCAAATAACCAAAACCCAAGTTATTTTGGGGGACTCCCTAGCTATATATAGGAGAAATAGGAGGCCAAAACCATGCTAGGGGCGTCCAAAGCACAACCATGGCCGAGTAGGACTCCTATTCCTAGTTTGACTCGGATTTGGAAAGATGACCGAACTTGTTTTGCAGATTCCTGTTGACTCGTAAGTAATTTGGACATGAGGCCAGATCCATTAGAAAGAGGACGACGAAACCTTTCAAACCAGTACTTATAGACCCCAAACACCCTTGTGGATCAAAACTTATGGTCATTTTAAATTGGTGCTGTCCCGGAAACCGAATTCGAGTTGAACTTGTGCATCGGAAGAATTGGCTTCATGCTTGACATTTGGGAGTCCTTCTCCTTGGTTCATTGTTGGTTTCAATTGGGTTTGTAGGCTTGGCCGTATCCATAGTAGTGATGTCTCATCATCCTCCCTTTCTTGCATTTGAGTCGTCCTTGACTCAAGTTCATCATCTTCTCCCAAGTATGGCTTTAGATATGATAATTGAGTTGATGGGCTCGAGCTCGAGTCAATGGTCCTTGAACCGATGAAGATGTAGAAGGATGGCCAAGGTGGGGGCCGATGAAGCCATGCAGATGGAGTAGAGGATGCCATAAAGTGTCGCCAACTTAATGGTCCTAGCCAAGGTGGGGGCTGATGAAGCCATGCAGTTGATATAATTGCGGCAACACTTGGTGATGACCATATGTATGCATTGTTAGTTCTGTCCATGATGAGCATGGTCTCATCATCTTCCTCCTCACTATCCCAAGTACCCAGCATAAGGGCAGGCTCAACACGCATGGTCAAGCGCGGGATCTCCTCCACTTGAGGGGAGGCGCTCTTAGCCGATCCTTGAGCCATTCCACTCACCGACGTCGGCAGATGTTCAGGGGAGGACGGTCCAGTCGGAGCTGCTTCAGGAACGACCCCCGCACCCCCAAGAGCGGCTGCATTCGAAGAAGGCAGCCTATCCTGACTGGAGACATCCCCAGGGCTAGGACCCTGAGGAGTTCCAGTCAGCATGCCGACCGGGACGTCAGCTGACGGCTTCCTGACATAAAAAAAAGAGAGTCGAAGGCTCACGTCAACAAGCCAATAGGGATCGATAGAAGGAGCGAGATGAAGGATTACCTGGTGGACCTCTTTATCTTCAGCCTCGGTCCGCCCCGGGTGAACGAGTCACTACCAGAGGGAACGGACTGCAGGTCTGGCTCTTGGGTCCCGCGAGGCAGGTGGCGCTGGAGACTGGTTTGAAGGCCCTCGGATGGCCGGGCCACCGCTGGGAGCTGTAGAGGCAGCCTGGGGGCTTGAAATCCCCTGCACTGCTACCCCCTTCCCTTTCTTCGCACCCGGCACGGCGGCTGAGTCGTCACTCGGGATTGTAGGGGAAAGGGGTGGACTCGGGGAACCTTGCCCAGACGCTCGTCTTCCCCTCTTTGCACTCGGAGCAGCAGGGGAAGTTGGGGCCGACCGCTTTGAGCCCGCCCCCGTGCGAGAGGCATCCTCCGGGAAAGCAACCAGAACTGGAGAATCTAGAGTCTCTAGTGCCACCGTCTCCACGTCTTCGGAGGTCTCCCCGGACACAGGCTGACCGGGTTGTCAAGGCCCCAATTTCAAAAAATTCTGGGAAATCCGGAGTATCCGGATTAAACATCCAGAATGTCCGGATATAACCCGGAGTATCCGGACTAATTGTCCGGAGTGTCCGGGCTAATTCTACCGAAGACCCCAACCCGGAGTCTCCGGGTTGAACATCCAGAGAGTCCGGACTTGTCGAGGGGTTTGTTATAAGTCCCGTTTTCTTGGCTTCTCCCTCATTTCTTCTCCTATCTCTTGCTCCATACCTATCTCGTGCGTCTCCTCCACCTCAACCTCGTCTTCGACGACTCCCCACCGGCCGGTGACCACCCGTGCTCCTCCCCGGTGACTTCCCCATCTGGGTGACCTCAAGTTCCTCCCCAAGCTGGCGTCCTCTTTCCCCTATGCGGTTTCCCCTTCCTCTCCTTCATCCTCCTTGAAGGTAGGACCTCTTCTTGGAGTTGATTCGTGGTTCTTGGGTTCTAGGGCGTCCATGGGAGTAGATTTGGGGCTTGGTCTTGTAGTTTGAGGTTGGGGGTAAACTTTGGGGTGTTAGGGTTTTGGTGGGTGGTTGGATTTTGGGGTGGTTTAGGCAATGCTTAGGTATAGGGTGAGAGATCGGGGTTAGATGATGCCGTTCTAAGCATCGGATTAGGTTTTGGTTGGAGTTTTTAGAAGTGAGCGTCGTTTCATCGTGTTTGGGCTAGCTCGGAGCTTCTCCGGCTTGGCCGCGTGTAGGAAAGTTGTAGATCGGGTTCTTGTGGTGCCGTAGAACTCGGAAACCACTCCAATCCCTGGAGTCTTTAGGCGAAATGCGCCATGTCCGGAGTGTCCGGCTTATCCGGACTGTTCGGATATTAAACCCGGACTGTCCGGGTTGGCTGGTCTGTAACTCGCGCAGTTTTCGTCGGTTGCGCTATTTTTCGGCAGGGTTTGCATTGTATTTCATTCCATTGCATGGCATGCATCTTAATTATGCATTGTACTCGTGTAGAGAGCGAGACCATGGTGACTGATGTGGCCGTGGTCGAAGGGATTGCCGAAGAGCAAGTCGTGGTTGATACGCAAGCAGAAGCACAAGGCAAGCACCTAAGCATATTCAACCCTATTTGTAATTCTATTTTTGAGAATTAATTGCTTATTGGATGTTTAAGTATGCATTAGGAGTCGATTTGGGGAAATGAAAGTAGAACCTAATTGCTGCACTTATCTTCCTTGGAACTTGTTAAACATCTCCTTTGGAGCTAGTTTATGGGTAATTATATGTGTCCGAGCTTAGTTTGGCTTAGGTGTCGGGTATGGGCCAAGCGGTGGATGGTTCTGCCGCTTGTGAGTTTTTACTTCACAATCAATTGGTTATAATGGGTATGGGTATGGGGAGAAATGGAAATTGAAATGAGATCGGCTGAGAGGTTGGTTCACTTGGGTGTGGAGACTCAAGTGTGGTAGTCTCGCCCGTGTCGGTTGAGGACCGATCCGTTGTTTGCCCTTCGATCGAGCACACCTTGTTGGTCGCATGCCGAAAATGGGCCGGTAAGCTATTCTTTCATCGCATGCTAATTCGATGGGGTGTGCCCTCATGCGGTTGGGCGTGGTTGAGGGCGAGGCTTAGGCCGACTCTCGAGGGCCAAGCCCGGCTTGGGCCGCTCGAGGGGGTGCTAGGTGCTCGGACCGCATGAAGATGGCCCAACGAGTTAGTATGGATGGGAGGAGGGTTGACATGAGGTTCCTTGTGGCACATGTCATGCGATTGATGATCCCCTGCATGGTGAATAAGCGATTCGAATTGCCGCGCTCTCGGATATGAGCACGCTTGATCTTAGCACACTTCAACGTAGTAATAACTTGAACTTAATGCTAGTTGATTGGATGGTGGTACTGGTTTGTGATGTTACATGCTTTACGTTACTTGTAAAGTTTCAGACTTCACTCTAGTAATAGGTGTTGTCCACAAGTGCTCTAAACTTTGTAAATTGAGTAGTGGATTGTAATTAAACAACAAAGTTAAGCTTTTCCGCACTTTTACCTTCAGCTTATTTCCTTGCTACGTCCAAGTGCATACCCCTTTCGAGTCGGTCATATATGGACCACGGGTAAGTCTTGCGAGTACCTTCTATACTCATGCTTTTGCTTTGTGGTTTTCAGGTGAGGATCTGGACGGATGCGAGTTTTGTCCGTACTGCCTCTCGGTGACCGGGCGGGGCACCGAGTAGAGGCTACCTTCGTTGTCGCACACGCCCGGGAGTGTTCAGTGGCAGAACACTTCCGGAGACGAATTACTTTTGGGTCTAGCTTAATAGATGTGGGTTCTTTTGTTGTATAGTTAGTTTAAAGCGATGTTTTAATCACTTTGGATTTTTGGTTTTTTTTGTAGTAAACACTTGATGTATGTTGTTACTCACCTCGTGCTTGTGTTCTTGTTTCTGCCCTTGTTGGCCTTCGTGCCCTATTGTTGTTGGTTGTGATCGTGGGGTTTTGTCTTTGTGCCGGGGTTTGTTTGGTTTGTTTAGTTGGTCTTGCTTCCGCGCGTGTCTGTTTGTGGGGTTCCGAGTTTGTTGCCCCCTTTGTGCAAATTGGTGTGATACAACGTTGTAAGCCGGTATGCGGGGATCCTGGGCGAGTTCGGGTCGCGTACCGGGGGAATACCGGGATTGTTGTCGAGTTATTCGAAGGGTCTCACCGTCGTCTCGATTGGGCTTGGGTGCTAACACTGCGAGTGCCCTCAGCGGTCCGTTGTTAGCCTCCAAATCCAATGGGGTCGACCGAGTCTTCAAATAACCCGAGGACGGTCTGGGCTACTCCTGTCTCACGGGTCTCCTCAGTCCGCACCCCGGGTAGTCGGGGTACCCAGGGACTGGAGCATCAGAAAAGAAAAATTCCCGTCCCTACAACAAGAAAAGAATAACCATTCAGGCGAGGACTGCTAAAGACAGGAGATTAAAGGCACTCAGGAACTCGGAAGATCACCAGGGGAGGAGGGTGCACCACACAGAACGACTTCGGGCACCCCCCCACAGTCCAGCATGGTGCCAGGGGCAAAGAAATCATTCAGCTGCCCGTCCAATACTTCCTCCGGAACCCTCGTAGACAACTCCCGAGTGGGGTCCGACCTCCCCAAATATTCAAACCCTGGGTGGACCCGTTCCTTGAGTGGTTGAACACATCGAATGGCAAAGCTAGAAGTAACACCAACCCCGTGCAAACCAGCAGTCTTCAATTGATGGATGATGGCCATAAGTTCCCCAACTTGGTCTCCGTCGGAGTCGAGAGGAAGCTTAGTCCAAGAAACTGATACCACAGGTCTCCGTCCGGAAAAGGTAGGAAGGCACGGCTCGGGATTAGAGCAGTAAAACCACTCGTGGTGCCAGCCCTTGTTAGAAGATCGGAAAGAAATAGCTAAATAGCGACTAGCTCATCGCCCTTCCGTTTTCTGTCCTTCTGTTTTGAGGACTTGACGTGGTCCATTTTATCATTCTGCTGTGAACAATCCTCTCGGCGCTTGGCCAAAGCTTCTGAGGCCATAGCATATCGATTGGCTAGGGCGAACATCTCTCTTACCGTAGCTGGGGGTTTCCGAGATATCTTCTTGATGAGATCGGGATCGTTGACTCCTTTCTGGAAAGCCGCGATGACGACCGCATCCGAGACATCCCGAACCGTATTCTTCTTCTGCGTGAAGCATCGGATGAATTCTCGCAGGGATTCGTTCTTATTCTGATGAAGTTGATACAGACCCCACAGGGTTCCAGGCCTCTCGTAAGTGCCCTAAAAATTTGTAATAAAGTGCTCACAGAGATCTCCCTAGGAATCTATGGAATTCCTCGAAAGCCCTGTAAGCAATGATTGAGCCGATAGGGTGAGCATGACTGGCAGGTAATTTGCCATTACATTGCAATCGCCTTCGGCTGCCTTGACTGCGAGGGCGTAAACCTGCAGCCAGGCTTCTGGATCTCTTTCTCCGTCAAACTTGATCTCCCTTGGGGTTGAAACCGTCGGAGCCAAGTGGTGAACGCTCGGATTCTGTCAATGGGCACCTCATCACGGCGTGGTAGATGACGGTGTGGTGGAGATTCCACTCGGCGATCATCATTATCATGGAGATCTGGGTGTTAGTGGTTCCTACGTCTGTTGAGGCCTGTGTCTTGATGCTCGTGGTCGCCGTCGCGATGTTGGCTATCCCGGTGGTGGTCGATACCGAAGCCCTCGCGGTTGTCTTCGCGCCGACGCCGCTCATCGTCCTCCCGCTCTTATTGTTGGGGAACACGGTATGCTACACTAGCACCAATTAAAATTTCTACCGCAAACCAGAAAAGCTACTCGCAAGAAGGGGATCATAGATCTATTACCACTAGACGCGCAGTTGCGGAATTCTTCGCACGTCGTTGTAGTGGATCGTCCTCGGCTGGATCATCCTCGCCGCGGATCGTCCTCGCCACGGATCATCCTCGCTGCGGATTGTCCTCTCCACGCTGCAGTAGCAGCAGCATCACCACAGCAGTCCACACGTCCGGGGATGGAACGCCGTGCGTTGGTGTGCAAGCACTGGGTCGCTCAGCGGGGGCAACGAGAGGAGGTGGCTAGGGTTTCTGGCGAAACACCTCTAAACCGCACGAAAGTGTATTCTGCGTCTAGCCTCCTCCCCTCCTTATATAGCCACGAGGTGAAACCCTAGGCAGTCAGGGCCCATCTACGCGCTAAACCCACGAGGTCCATTAATTACGTATCCAATCAGAATTAATGTGTCCCAGCCCGTTAAGTGTGTGACCCTGTAGGTTCATGCGCATTTGGACATTGATTCTGAAATACCTTTTTCTAATCCAATAGTCGGTAGCGTCTCCTTGCTGAGCATGCCAACTCCCAAACGCATATGATTAAAGTACTGATGTAATAATATCCCTTTGCCAAACTATATGAAGATCGAACTCAAGGCGAGAAGCATGTCATCCTTTGTGATTCAATCCATCTCTCGTATCTGTGATATATTAATAAGTTGTGATTGACTTCTCAATCACGGCATGGCCACACACTTCCTTAATCATATCACACGAGTGGCCTAGACATATATCTCCATTACATTGGAGTGGCAAATTCCATATTGACTGCTCACTTCCCTCTGCATGTTTCATAGTAAACATGAAAGGTACCTTTATAACTATCCGGTTAGGAAATAGTGTTTGGTAACCCCAAGGTAAACTATTACACATGTAGGGAATATGACAATCTCAGGTCTAAGGATCATACATCTACCATGTATGAGATACACTGATGACACATAAGAATGTAACATTCTCGCAGTGTCCCATTGTGGGTCTATCTAACACATGTTCTTCAACATGCGTCCACAATGTATTGATGATATCTCCATATCCCATGATCTATGAAACATGATCATCGAACAATACATGTGCTGATCTATTCATCGTTGTCCTATACGATGATATCCGATCAGAGATATTTATCGAATTATATCAATAAGTAAAGAGCTTCATAAACAAGTCACACACTTGTTGATCAAAACAATGATATACATTCATTGGACCAATAATCATATTATTATTCATAAACATAGTCATGTTACAATCATCCATATGATTGCCTCAAGGGCATAACACTAACACTTATCTCCTGGTGTTGGGGTCTTGGCGGAGGTCATGATGGATGGTCGAGCGCACGTCCCTGCCATATGGGAGCTTACGCCGACTGCTTCTCGCTTAACTGCTGTCGGTCCAACTGCTCGCAGTGTGTGCATGCACGTGAGGAGGTTTTATCGCTGCCTGATCTCGCTGGTTGTGCTGTATCACTGGCGCCGTCACCATGGCTTTGACTTGTGTCATAATCGGGGTAGTCGGGCTGTCAGGCTCGAGTATTGAGCCCAAGGTGTTGAAGAATGTCTTGGAGGTGACGATGTTTTGTTGCGGAATGCGAAAAACTTACTAGTTTCCCACCTTTTCGTGCAAGATGTCCTCGTTGGCATTGATGGCTTGGGTCTGGAGCGACCGAGTGCACGCTTCTTGGGCTTCGTGGTGAAGACGTTCTGTCCCCGTTGCTTCTTCGGCCTCCTGCCGGTATTGTGATTAGAGCTCCCATCCCCGATCACGCACACCGTGCGGAAATCAATCTTTGTGCTGGAGGAATAGGAAAGAGACTCATCCCTGGCCGGGTCCTTACTGTACCCGATAGAAATGCTGTCGAAGCTCCTCCCAGATCGGATCTAATGCAAGTCTGAAAGGGCGAGCGTGCCAAGCTTGTCGGCGGTGAAGTGGAGACTCTCGAAGCGGAATACCTGACCGGGAGCGAAGATGATGCTATTTCCGTTGATGGAAGCCATCGAGCTCGTTGAGATTGATCTTCGCGCTTCCTCTACTTAGCGCGCCAACTGCCGATGTTTGTTGTCATCGATAATTTATATAGGGCTATGCGCTGGATCTAAACTCAATGGTAACACAAGACAAGGGATTAGACAGGTTCAGGACCTTAGTAGTGGAGGCAATACCCTAGTCCTGTGTTCTGGGATTATGAGATGTATGTATCTCACGTACTGTAAGTCTAGTATCTCTATTATGTCTCTTTCTTTCTATCTCTTTCCCTGTACCTCTTGCCCCCTTTATATAGGTAGGGGCCTGAGGGACTGAGTCGGTTATAGGGTGGATTCCTAATCAGTTACATGATGGAGATTCTATCTCCAGAATACAATTGTATCCTTCCTAACAATAGTTAATTACCATCTTTTATCCTATCTTGTAGAACACGATGCTGAGAGTTCGGGTAAAACCCGATTCTTTGTAACCGTCTTGGGACACCCCCTCTTGGTGGGTCCTTGCAGCCCGTCGTCTATGTACCCAGGGTCCACATACTCCACATCCCTGGGATGGGGCTGGTCTAGAAATTATCTCGTGGACCGGTTGTAGGATCGAAGTATACGAATATAGCAATCAGAGGGGGGGTGAATGATTGTGCGGAAGCTAAAACCAAATTCTTGACCTATTAAAAGTTCACCCCAAAACAGAACCAAATAATTGCCTCGTTTTCGACAAAAACAGAATGACAGAGGTTTGGTAAAACGAGAATTCCCGGAGATCCAACCGTCGAAACGATCTGAAATTTGGACACAAGAAACTAGATTCCAATACGAATCGAACCCAAAAAGAATCAGCTCGATCGGACTTACGGATCAAAAGTTATGAGCTTTGCAAGCTTGCTGATCCAGAACTTGACGAGAATCAATCTAATCAAAACTTCAAGATTAAACAAGAACGACAAAAGATTGATCAACTAGACTTTGAGAAACACTAGATCAATATCCTAGAGAGGTTTTTGATGGATCAAATCAAGATAAAACTTGAAGAACAAAAACCAATCTAGAACTAGAACAAGCATGCAAACAAGAACCAAAACAGAAAATACTGTAGCGACGTGGTTACTGTAGCACGCAAAAATCTTGGAAGAATTGATCTTTATTTCTTGTCTAAAATACTCTCATCAAAAGAGTACAAATCCTAAAACCAAGCTCAAAGCTTGATGCGCTCAGCTCTACTTGATGCCTTTCAACAGGAGACCCCCCACCTATTTAAAGCACCAACCCACAAAGAGTTCTGAATACGATTCCTATTCCCTAGAAGGAATCCGTATCCAACTCAACTCTACTTGGCCCAACCAGGCCGAGTACAACTCTTGCACGCGTATGGCAACCCTACCATACTCACGTGACTAACACTTTGCACGCCAGATGGCCACCTGCCATACTCACGTGACTAACACTTTGCACGCCGAATGACCTCCCTGCTATTCTCACGTGACTAACCATTCTTCATGTGCACCATTCTCTCAGCCCGAACGTCCCGCATGACATCCTTGACCACCAAGACCTCGGTTCCTCCAGAACCTAGTCCCGAACCTCAGTTCCTCCATGAACCTAGTTCTGGTCCCGTCATCGACTACATTCGCCCTCGAGCAATACCTGCACATGAACAAACCACAAACAAATCCGAGCACAAGTCCACGACTTGACTCAATGTCAATCCATGCAACTACTCACATGAGCATTGCATAAAGTCCACTTCAAAAGAAGCATCATGAAATCATTACAAATTTCAAATTCACATTCAAAATTCAAATCCAAATCGCTTCAAAACCCTAATTGAGCTTAAAACGATTCACGACGGACAAACAAAGTTGGTCCGTTGTATAAGGAAAAGTTTCTGTTCCAAGAAGCCAACCAAACGCGGAAAAACATGTTCACAACGGACAAACAAAGTTGGTCCGCTGTACATGCAAAAATGGCTTCGACATGAGCTCAAAACAAGTTCACAACGGACCCTAAGCTTGTCCGCGCAAACGTACACGCCGGTTTCACAAAAGTAAAACCCTAGAAAAAGTCCATTCACGACGGACAAAAAGAATTAGTCCGTTGTACATGTGAAAATCTTGGTTCCAAGAAATTATCCAAACCGAAAAGCTTGTTCACAACGGACCAAGAAAAACTGTCCGTTGTACATGTGAAAATGACTTCGGCCATGGGCTCAAAACATGTTCACAACAGACTCAAAAACACTGTCCGTCGCAGATGGGAAACTTATCAAGCTTCTTGAGAACTTTGTCCGGCGCTAATGCGTAACTTACTGTTTCTTGTCAAATTGTCAAACACATGCACAAGCACATTTTGCAAATCCAATTCTAAGTTAATTTTTCAGTTCAAAGCCAATTTTTCAGCACATGATTTCACAATCTCCCCCTTGATGAAAACATTGGCAACACCACTTAGAATTGAACATTTGGCATTCACTTTACAAAAGATTTTGAAATCGAAAGGATCAAAGACCGAAGGAAGAAAACACAGAATTCCCCCTTTGACCAAAAACAACACAAAATCTCCCACTGAGAAGGAAAATGTGTGTGAATGTGCAATGTGTCCAATGCAATGTGTCCAAAATTCCTAAAAATCTCCAAACTTCTCACAAAATGCCAGAAACAAATCCCCTTTTTCTTCTCCCCTTTTAAGCTTTTCAATGATTCCCAAATTTCTCCCCTTTGACAATGGATTCATCAAGAGTAAAAGAGAGAACAGGTTCAAAATTTTCCTGAAACAATGATTTCACAAAGAGAAACAAGGGAGTGCCAAGATAGGAAAAGATGAGCTCATTCGATCATATAACCTTATATATCACATAATATGAAAAATACATGATCTTGATGATTTTAACAAGTTAGGGAATGACATGCATCTCAACCTCAATTTAGTCAACTATAGCCAAGTACTAAGCAAGATCTTAGCGTAAAAGCAAGACTTTAAAAATTGAAGCAACTAACAACTTAGGGCGAGCAAGTAGTTTCAACTCCAATCTAGTAGACCAATTTAATCTTTAAACAATAAGTTGCATGTGGCATGCTTGAAGCATACTTCTTTTATTTTCTAGGAGTGGCATGCTTGAAGCATACATCTTATCTTTGAGGGAATGGCATGCTTGAAGCATACATCTTATCTTTTTAGGGAAAGCAAGCCTGAAGCACATAACTTGAGGTTTTTTGCTTTTAACAACCTTTTTTTTATTGATTCCCTTTTCTTTTCATTTTTCTTTGATTATAAACATGCAAAAGTGATTAAAAGGTCTTATGAAAGAGTAAAGTTGAAACCACACTTGCTTCATAGCCCAAATTTGTCAAGAGGATTCAATATCAAGCCTAGAAGAGTAAGATATCACAGAGTATTTAGCTATAGGTAATCAGTCCAGGGAATTCCGCAATGTCATTTTTAGTTCAAGTGAGATAATTAGATTATCATATATTAGCTCAATTACATAACATATAAAGAAATATGATAAAGTGAGCTCATTAAGTGAAAGAACTTGGCAAAGAAACTCCCCCTCAAAACAATCCCATTGGATGAACAATTCCAAGTTCTCCCCGAATAAAAGCAAAACGAGAAGAAGACAAATGTTTTGTGAAAATGTCTGCCAATTGATGTTCAGTATCCACATGGTGAAGCACAATTTTTTCTTTTTCAACATGATCTTTAAGAAAGTGAAATCCAATATCAATATGCTCAAGAAAAGGGATTACTCAAGAGGTGGCACGAACCAAATCAAATCAACATCCTCCAAAGTCAACATCGTAAAAGCTCTTAAACTAATCCATGAGGAAGCAGAAAGCCAAATGCCAAAATCTTGAGTTCTATGAAGATACCTGAAAATCCTTTTGATAGCTTGTCGATGTGACGCACATGGGAAGCTTGAAAACAAGCACACACAAGCACGTGGGAAGAGTCTCTCATGTAAACCTCTAATTATCTCGTCCTCAACAGCATTATCATCATCTTTATGAACAAAGACACTCTCCCCCTGAACATATGCACTTGTACCTGCATCATTTGAACTAGTGCCTTTTAAAACAGAAGTGGAAGAAGCATCTCCAAAGGCAACACTTTCAGCATGAGATGCACGAGTGAAGGAGAACCAAATCTTATCACTGAACATATGAAGTGAGCATCCGAAATTCACTAGCCACATGTTCTCCCTCCTCGCGTGAGAAGCCTACATAGAAGCAGAAAGTGTCGAGGTCTCGGCATCAAGTTAGAAATAAGATGTTTAGGAATCCAAGATCGAGACACACGACGGACAACAAGAGGGCACAACACAAGCATTGTTATTCACAAAATCAAAGGTTCCTTTTCCCTTGTTTCTAGCAACAAAAGGTGCTTGCATCACCCTAGGCACGTAGTGAGAAGCAAAGCGTGCCTTTCTGAAATTAGACCTAGCCTTAGCTCTTTCTTTCTTTTGTTGTTTGGCTAGTCTAAAGCAAAAATCTACTAAATGTCCATCTCTACCACAATGAGTGCAAGTGTATTTAACAGGATGTTTGGCTTTAGAAGTAGAAGCAACATTTGCATTCATCATAGTAGAAGATAACACTCCAGCAGACTTAAAGACAATTTTCTTAGGCTCATTGACAATTTCAAATTTTCCTCCGTCAAGTGTTTTAACAACAGTGGGAGCATGTGATTTATGATGAGCATAAGAATCAAAACCTAAACCTTTGTTATGAGTGCTGACTTTTGATTGATCCAAAATCATGTTTAGGTTCTTCTTTCCTTTAGTGAAACGTTCTAATGATTTGTCCAAGTAATTAACTTTTCGAGAAAGAGTTAAACAATTATTGCAAGGAACATTCACTTTTCCTTTTTGCTTACGACAAGTTGAGCATGAAAGAACCTCATGTGTAAGCAGATCATCAGTCAATTGAGAAACCCTAGCATTTGCATCTTTTAATTTTAATTCAAGAGTTGAGCATTTAGAACAAGAAGTTAAACCATGCAAATCATCAGTGAAACAGCTAGCATGTTTAATATGTTTCTCATTTTTCTCACTTTCAGCATTAATTTTCTCAATCAAGGAAGCATGTTCTTTCCTAAGCGAAGTAAGCTCATTCCAAATTAAGTCACATGATTTGCAAGCATCATCATCAGGAATCAAAGTTTTAAGTCTAGCAATTTCAGCATTCAATGATTCAACAACAAAATCATGTTTCTTAATTTTCTTGTCAACAAAATCAAGCAATTTACCAAGACGAGCAACATCAATACCTAATTCATCGTAAGAAGGATCTACCTCATTGAAGTCGCTGTCATGATCGCCTCGAAGCTGCCGCTGCTTTTGGCCATGAGACACAACCCCGCCAACTCATGCTTGCTTGGAGTTGCATCATCCTCGCTGCTCTCCGAATCCACATCGCTCAAATTGACTTGTTCAAGAGCGGAAAGAACTCGATGGACAACTTTGCGGTTGATGAAGTTCTTCTTCTTTCTATCACTTGGAGAGAACTTCTTCTTCTCTTTTCTTCCTCGTTGTCCTTCTCCTCCCTTGATGCTTTACTTGCAAGTTTTGGACAGTTTGGACGAATATGGTCGAGATCACCACACTCATAGCATCTTGGAGGATCACCACCACCTCTCTTTCTCTTTATCACATTTTGCAAGGCTTTGTTAAAGCGAGAAGAGAGTAGTTATAAGTCTTCTTCTGTGAATTGCTCAATCTGCTCATCGGTTAGTGAAGACAAGAAGGATAGAGCAAAACTTGAAGCAGCACCATTATGAGATATGCTAGATTGAGATGTCAAAGCAATTGATTTATGATCATTCTTTCTAGCAAGAACATCTAATTCATGAGTTTTCAACTTAGAATACAGAACATCTAATGTAAGTGAACTCATGATAGTAGATTCTCTAATGGATGTAACTTTCATCTCCCAAATAGACATGTCTAATGCACCAAGCAATTGTCTAGCATTAGCAGCATCATCAAAGCTAACTCCAACAGCACGTAAGATTACTAAGAATTTTATTGAAACGTGCAAAGAAGTCATCTAGCGACTCACCGGTTTCATCTCAAATCGCATGTATTCTTTTTTGTAAAGATCTTGACGAACCTCTTTAATAGTGTTAGAACCTCATGGTAATCACAAAGAGATTTCCATACCTCATATGCGGATCGAAGATGAATCACACGATCAAGTCGCTACGCCCCAAGCCTTGGATGATCAAGTTGCGCGCCTTGCTGTTTGCTTCAACATGTGTGCGATTGGTGTCGTTGACGTTGTCGCTTGCGTGGACTTCATATGGCTTGCAGACCTTCTCCCAAATTGCGAATCCCTCGAGCTTGGATGAACGCCTCCATCTTGGCCTTCCAAAACTGAAAATCAACACCATTGAACACACAAGGTTTTGTCGAATAATGATCCATTGATCTAATCACCGATTAAGATAGATTAGAAAAACCTTGCTCGATACTCACTTGTAGGATCGAAGCATACGAATATAGCAATCAGAGGGGGTGAATGATTGTGCGGAAGCTAAAACCAAATTCTTGACCTATTAAAAGTTCACCCCAAAACAGAACCAAATAATTGCCTCTGTTTTCGACAAAAACAGAATGACAGAGGTTTGGTAAAACGAGAATTCCCGGAGATCCAAACCGTCGACACGAGCTAAAATTTGGACACAAGAAACTAGATTCCAATACGAATCGAACCCAAAAAGAATCAGCTCGATCGGACTTACGGATCAAAAGTTATGAGCTTCGCAAGCTTGCTGATCCAGAACTTGACGAGAATCAATCTAATCAAAACTTCAAGATTAAACAAGAACGACAAAAGATTGATCAACTAGACTTTGAGAAACACTAGATCAATATCCTAGAGAGGTTTTTGATGGATCAAATCAAGATAAAACTTGAAGAACAAAAACCAATCTAGAACTAGAACAAGCATGCAAACAAGAACCAAAACAGAAAATACTGTGAGCGACGTGGTTATCAGAGCACGCAAAAATCTTGGAAGAATTGATCTTTATTTCTTGTCTAAAATACTCTCATCAAAAGAGTACAAATCCTAAAACCAAGCTCAAAGCTTGATGCGCTCAGCTCTACTTGATGCCTTTCAACAGTAGACCCCCCACATATTTAAAGCACCAACCCACAAAGAGTTCTGAATACGATTCCTATTCCCTAAAAGGAATCCGTGATCCAACTCAACTCTACTTGGCCCAACCAGGCCGAGTACAACTCTTGCACGCCGTATGGCAACCCTACCATACTCACGTGACTAACACTTTGCACGCCGTATGGCCACCTGCCATCCTCACGTGACTAACACTTTGCACGCGAATGACCTCCTGCCATTCTCACGTGACTAACCATTCTTCATGTGCACCATTCTCTTAGCCCGAACGTCCCGCATGACATCCTTGACCACCAAGACCTCGGTTCCTCCTGAACCTAGTCCCGAACCTCAGTTCCTCCATGAACCTTGTTCCGGTCCCGCCATCGACCACATTCGCCTTTGAGCAATACCTGTACATGAACAAACCACAAACAAATCCGAGCACAAGTCCACGACTTGACTCAATGTCAATCCATGCAACTACTCACATGAGTATTGCATAAAGTCCACTTCAAAAGAAGCATCATGAAATCATTACAAATTTCAAATTCACATTCAAAATTCAAATCCAAATCGCCAAAACCCTAATTGAGCTAAAACGCATTCACGACGGACAAACAAAGTTGGTCCGCTGTATAAGGAAAAGTTTCTGCTCCAAGAAGCCAACCAAACGCGGAAAAACATGTTCACAACGGACAAACAAAGTTGGTCCGCTGTACATGCAAAATGGCTTCGGACATGAGCTCAAAACAAGTTCACAACGGACCCCGTAAGCTTGTCCGCGCAAGAACGTGCCACGCCGGTTTCACAAAAGTAAAACCCTAGAAAAAGTCCATTCACGACGGACAAAAAGAATTAGTCCGTTGTACATGTGAAAATCTTGGTTCCAAGAAATTATCCAAACCGAAAAAGCTTGTTCACAACGGACCAAGAAAAAGTTGGTCCGTTGTACATGTGAAAATGACTTCGGTCATGGGCTCAAAACATGTTCACAACAGACTCAAAAACACCGTCTGTCGCAGATGGGAAACTTAATGTTTCTTGAGAACTTTGTCCGGCGCTAATGCGTAATCTCATCGCTTTCTTGTCAAATTGTCAAACACATGCACAAGCACATTTTGCAAATCCAATTCTAAGTTAATTTTTCAGTTCAAAGCCAATTTTTCAAAGCACATGATTTCACAATCTCCCCTTGATGAAAACATTGGCAACACCACTTAGAATTGAATCATTTGGCATTCACTTTACAAAAGATTTTGAAATCGAAAGGATCAAAGACCGAAGGAAGAAAACACAGAATTCCCCCTTTGACCAAAAACAACACAAAATCTCCCACTGAGAAGGAAAATGTGTGTGAATGTGCAATGTGTCCAATGCAATGTGTCCAAAATTCCTAAAAATCTCCAAACTTCTCACAAAATGCCAGAAACAAATCCCCCTTTTTCTTCTCCCCTTTTTTTAAGCTTTTCAATGATTCCCAAATTTCTCCCCCTTTGACAATGGATTCATCAAGAGTAAAAGAGAGAACAGGTTCAAAATTTTTCCTGAAACAATGATTTCACAAAGAGAAACAAGGGAGTGCCAAGATAGGAAAAGATGAGCTCATTCGATCATATAACCTTATATATCACATAATATGAAAAATACATGATCTTGATGATTTTAACAAGTTAGGGAATGACATGCATCTCAACCTCAATTTAGTCAACTATAGCCAAGTACTAAGCAAGATCTTAGCAGAAAAAGCAAGACTTTAAAAATTGAAGCAACTAACAACTTAGGGCGAGCAAGTAGTTTCAACTCCAATCTAGTAGACCAATTTAATCTTTAAACAATAAGTTGCATGTGGCATGCTTGAAGCATACTTCTTTTATTTTCTAGGAGTGGCATGCTTGAAGCATACATCTTATCTTTGAGGGAATGGCATGCTTGAAGCATACATCTTATCTTTTTAGGGAAAGCAAGCCTGAAGCACATAACTTGAGGTTTTTTGCTTTTAACAACCTTTTTTTTTATTGATTCCCTTTTCTTTTCATTTTTCTTTGATTATAAACATGCAAAAGTGATTAAAAGGTCTTATGAAAGAGTAAAGTTGAAACCACACTTGCTTCATAGCCCAAATTTGTCAAGAGGATTCAATATCAAGCCTAGAAGAGTAAGATATCACAGAGTATTTAGCTATAGGTAATCACCCAGGGAATTCCGCAATGTCATTTTTAGTTCAAGTGAGACAATTAGATTATCATATATTAGCTCAATTACATAACATATAAAGAAATATGATAAAGTGAGCTCATTAAGTGAAAGAACTTGGCAAAGAAACTCCTCAAAACAATCCCATTGGATGAACAATTCCAAGTTCTCCCGAATAAAAGCAAAACGAAGAAGACAAATGTTTTGTGAAAATGTCTGCCAATTGATGTTCAAGATCCACATGGTGAAGCACAATTTTTCTTTTTCAACATGATCTTTAAGAAAGTGAAATCCAATATCAATATGCTCAAGAAAAGGGATTACTCAAGAGGTGGCACGAACCAAATCAAATCAACATCCTCGAAAGTCAACATCAGAATAGCTCTTAAACTAATCCATGAGGAAGCAGAAAGCCAAATGCCAAAATCTTGAGTTCTATGAAGATACCTGAAAATCCTTTTGATAGCTTGTCGATGTGACGCACGTGGGAAGCTTGAAAACAAGCACACACAAGCACGTGGGAAGAGTCTCTCATGTAAACCTCTAATTATCTCGTCCTCAACAGCATTATCATCATCTTTATGAACAAAGACACTCTCCCCCTGAACATATGCACTTGTACCTGCATCATTTGAACTAGTGCCTTTTGCGAAAACAGAAGTGGAAGAAGCATCTCCAAAGGCAACACTTTCAGCATGAGATGCACGAGTGAAGGAGAACCAAATCTTATCACTGAACATATGAAGTGAGCATCCGAAATTCACTAGCCACATGTTCTCCTCCTCGTGAGAAGCCTACATAGAAGCGAAAGTGTCGAGGTCTCGGATCAAGTTAGAAATAAGATGTTTAGGAATCCAAGATCGAGACACACGACGGACAACAAGAGGCACAACACAAGCAGTCTTATGCACAAAATCAAATTTGCCTGTTCCCGTGTTTCTAGCAACAAAAGGTGCTTGCATCACCCTAGGCACGTAGTGAGAAGCAAAGCGTGCCTTTCTGAAATTAGACCTAGCCTTAGCTCTTTCTTTCTTTTGTTGTTTGGCTAGTCTAAAGCAAAAATCTACTAAATGTCCATCTCTACCACAATGAGTGCAAGTGTATTTAACAGATGTTTGGCTTTAGAAGTAGAAGCAACATTTGCATTCATCATAGTAGAAGATAACACTCCAGCAGACTTAAAGACAATTTTCTTAGGCTCATTGACAATTTCAAATTTTCCTCCGTCAAGTGTTTTAACAACAAGTGGGAACATGTGATTGATGATGAGCATAAGAATCAAAACCTAAACCTTTGTTATGAGTGCTGACTTTTGATTGATCCAAAATCATGTTTAGGTTCTTCTTTCCTTTAGTGAAACGTTCTAATGATTTGTCCAAGTAATTAACTTTTCGAGAAAGAGTTAAACAATTATTGCAAGGAACATTCACTTTTCCTTTTGCTTACTTACAAGTTGAGCATGAAAGAACCTCATGTGTAAGCAGATCATCACCAATTGAGAAACCCTAGCATTTGCATCTTTTAATTTTAATTCAAGAGTTGAGCATTTAGAACAAGAAGTTAAACCATGCAAATCATCAAGAAACAAATAGCATGTTTAATATGTTTCTCATTTTTCTCACTTTCAGCATTAATTTTCTCAATCAATGAAGCATGTTCTTTCCTAAGCGAAGTAAGCTCATTACAAATTAAGTCACATGATTTGCAAGCATCATCATCAGAATCAAAGTTTTAAGTCTAGCAATTTCAGCATTCAATGATTCAACAACAAAATCATGTTTCTTAATTTTCTTGTCACGCTTGTCAAGCAATTTACCAAGACGAGCAACAGCAATAGCTAATTCATCGTAAGAAGGATCTACCTCATTGAAGTCGCTGTCATGATCGCTTCTGAAGTGAAGCCGCTGCTTTTGGCCATGAGACACAACCCCGCCAACTCATGCTTGCTTGAGTTGCATCATCCTCGCCGCTCTCCGAATCCACATCGCTTCAAATTGACTTGTTCAAGAGCGGAAAGAACTCGATGGACAACTTTGCGCTGATGAAGTTCTTCTTCTTTCTATCACTTGGAGAGAACTTCTTCTTCTCTTTTCTTCTGTCGTTGTCCTTCTCCTCCCTTGATGCTTTACTTGCAAGTTTTGGACAGTTTGGACGAATATGGTCGAGATCACCACACTCATAGCATCTTGGAGGATCACCACCACCTCTCTTTCTCTTTATCACATTTTGCAAGGCTTTGTTAAAGCGAGAAGAGAGTAGTGATAAGTCTTCTTCTGGGAATTGCTCAATCTGTTCATCGGTTAGTGAAGACAAGAAGGATAGAGCAAAACTTGAAGCAGCACCATTATGAGATATGCTAGATTGAGATGTCAAAGCAATTGATTTATGATCATTCTTTCTAGCAAGAACATCTAATTCATGAGTTTTCAACTTAGAATACAGAACATCTAATGTAAGTGAACTCATGATAGTAGATTCTCTAATGGATGTAACTTTCATCTCCCAAATAGACATGTCTAATGCACCAAGCAATTGTCTAGCATTAGCAGCATCATCAAAGCTAACTCCAACAGCACGAAGATTACTAAGAATTTTATTGAAACGCAAAGAAGTCATCTAGCGACTCACCGGGTTTCATCTCAAATCGCATGTATTCTTTTTTGTAAAGATCTTGACGAACCTCTTTAATAGTGTTAGAACCCTCATGGTAATCACAAAGAGATTTCCATACCTCATATGCGGATCGAAGATGAATCACACGATCGAAGTCGCTCGCCCCAAGCCTTGATGATCAAGTTGCGCGCCTTGCTGTTTGCTTCAACATGTGTGCGATTGGTGTCGTTGACGTTGTCGTTTGCAGGGACTTCATATGGCTTGCAGACCTTCTCCCAAATTGCGAATCCCTGAGCTTGGATGAACGCCTCCATCTTGGCCTTCCAAAACTGAAAATCAACACCATTGAACACACAAGGTTTTGTCGAATAATGATCCATTGATCTAATCACCGATTAAGATAGATTAGAAAAACCTTGCTCGATACCACTTGTAGGATCAAGTATACGAATATAGCAATCAGAGGGGGGGTGAATGATTGTGCGGAAGCTAAAACCAAATTCTTGACCTATTAAAAGTTCACCCCAAAACAGAACCAAATAATTGCCTCGTTTTCGACAAAAACAGAATGACAGAGGTTTGGTAAAACGAGAATTCCCGGAGATCCAACCGTCGAAACGATCTAAAATTTGGACACAAGAAACTAGATTCCAATACGAATCGAACCCAAAAAGAATCAGCTCGATCGGACTTACGGATCAAAAGTTATGAGCTTCGCAAGCTTGCTGATCCAGAACTTGACGAGAATCAATCTAATCAAAACTTCAAGATTAAACAAGAACGACAAAAGATTGATCAACTAGACTTTGAGAAACACTAGATCAATATCCTAGAGAGGTTTTTGATGGATCAAATCAAGATAAAACTTGAAGAACAAAACCAATCTAGAACTAGAACAAGCATGCAAACAAGAACCAAAACAGAAAATACTCAGAGCGACGTGGTTATCAGTAGCACGCAAAAATCTTGGAAGAATTGATCTTTATTTCTTGTCTAAAATACTCTCATCAAAAGAGTACAAATCCTAAAACCAAGCTCAAAGCTTGATGCGCTCAGCTCTACTTGATGCCTTTCAACAGAGACCCCCACCTATTTAAAGCACCAACCCACAAAGAGTTCAATACGATTCCTATTCCCTAGAAGGAATCCAGATCCAACTCAACTCTACTTGGCCCAACCAGGCCGAGTACAACTCTTGCACGCTGCATGGCAACCCTACCATACTCACGTGACTAACACTTTGCACGCCGTATGGCCACCGCCATACTCACGTGATTAACACTTTGCACGCCGAATGACCTCCTGCCATTCTCACGTGACTAACCATTCTTCATGTGCACCATTCTCTTAGCCCGAACGCCCCGCATGACATCCTTGACCACCAAGACCTCGGTTCCTCCTCGAACCTAGTCCCGAACCTCAGTTCCTCCATGAACCTAGTTCCGGTCCCGCCATCGACCACATTCGCCTTTGAGCAATACCGCACATGAACAAACCACAAACAAATCCGAGCACAAGTCCACGACTTGACTCAATGTCAATCCATGCAACTACTCACATGAGTATTGCATAAAGTCCACTTCAAAAGAAGCATCATGAAATCATTACAAATTTCAAATTCACATTCAAAATTCAAATCCAAATCGCCAAAACCCTAATTGAGCGAACGCATTCACGACGGACAAACAAAGTTGGTCCGTTGTATAAGGAAAAGTTTCGCTCCAAGAAGCCAACCAAACGCGGAAAAACATGTTCACAACGGACAAACAAAGTTGGTCCGCTGTACATGCAAAAATGGCTTCGGACATGAGCTCAAAACAAGTTCACAACGGACCCCGAAGCTTGTCCTGGCCACAAACGTGCCACGCTGGTTTCACAAAAGTAAAACCCTAGAAAAAGTCCATTCACGACGACAAAAAGAATTAGTCCGTTGTACATGTGAAAATCTTGGTTCCAAGAAATTATCCAAACCGAAAAAGCTTGTTCACAACGGACCAAGAAAAAGCATCCGTTGTACATGTGAAAATGACTTCGGTCATGGGCTCAAAAACATGTTCACAACAGACTCAAAAACACCGGTCTGTCGCAGATGGGAAACTTACTGTTTCTTGAGAACTTTGTCCGGCGCTAATGCGTGAATCTCATCGCTTTCTTGTCAAATTGTCAAACACATGCACAAGCACATTTTGCAAATCCAATTCTAAGTTAATTTTTCAGTTCAAAGCCAATTTTTCAGCACATGATTTCACAATCTCCCCCTTGATGAAAACATTGGCAACACCACTTAGAATTGAACATTTGGCATTCACTTTACAAAAGATTTTGAAATCGAAAGGATCAAAGACCGAAGGAAGAAAACACAGAATTCCCCCTTTGACCAAAAACAACACAAAATCTCCCACTGAGAAGGAAAATGTGTGTGAATGTGCAATGTGTCCAATGCAATGTGTCCAAAATTCCTAAAATCTCCAAACTTCTCACAAAATGCCGTAAACAAATCCCCCTTTTTCTTCTCCCCTTTTTTTAAGCTTTTCAATGATTCCCAAATTTCTCCCCCTTTGACAATGGATTCATCAAGAGTAAAAGAGAGAACAGGTTCAAAATTTTTCCTGAAACAATGATTTCACAAAGAGAAACAAGGGAGTGCCAAGATAGGAAAAGATGAGCTCATTCGATCATATAACCTTATATATCACATAATATGAAAAATACATGATCTTGATGATTTTAACAAGTTAGGGAATGACATGCATCTCAACCTCAATTTAGTCAACTATAGCCAAGTACTAAGCAAGATCTTAGCAGAAAAAGCAAGACTTTAAAAATTGAAGCAACTAACAACTTAGGGCGAGCAAGTAGTTTCAACTCCAATCTAGTAGACCAATTTAATCTTTAAACAATAAGTTGCATGTGGCATGCTTGAAGCATACTTCTTTTATTTTCTAGGAGTGGCATGCTTGAAGCATACATCTTATCTTTGAGGGAATGGCATGCTTGAAGCATACATCTTATCTTTTAGGAAAGCAAGCCTGAAGCACATAACTTGAGGTTTTTTGCTTTTAACAACCTTTTTTTTATTGATTCCCTTTTCTTTTCATTTTTCTTTGATTATAAACATGCAAAAGTGATTAAAAGGTCTTATGAAAGAGTAAAGTTGAAACCACACTTGCTTCATAGCCCAAATTTGTCAAGAGGATTCAATATCAAGCCTAGAAGAGTAAGATATCACAGAGTATTTAGCTATAGGTAATCACCCAGGGAATTCCGCAATGTCATTTTTAGTTCAAGTGAGATAATTAGATTATCATATATTAGCTCAATTACATAACATATAAAGAAATATGATAAAGTGAGCTCATTAAGTGAAAGAACTTGGCAAAGAAACTCCCTCAAAACAATCCCATTGGATGAACAATTCCAAGTTCTCCCGAATAAAAGCAAAACGAGAAGAAGACAAATGTTTTGTGAAAATGTCCGCCAATTGATGTTCAGATCCACATGGTGAAGCACAATTTTTTCTTTTTCAACATGATCTTTAAGAAAGTGAAATCCAATATCAATATGCTCAAGAAAAGGGATTACTCAAGAGGTGGCACGAACCAAATCAAATCAACATCCTCCAAAGTCAACATCGTAAAAGCTCTTAAACTAATCCATGAGGAAGCAGTAAAGCCAAATGCCAAAATCTTGAGTTCTATGAAGATACCTGAAAATCCTTTTGATAGCTTGTCGATGTGACGACGTGGAAGCTTGAAAACAAGCACACACAAGCACGTGGAAGAGTCTCTCATGTAAACCTCTAATTATCTCGTCTCAACAAAGATTATCATCATCTTTATGAACAAAGACACTCTCCCCTGAACATATGCACTTGTACCTGCATCATTTGAACTAGTGCCTTTGCGAAACAGAAGTGGAAGAAGCATCTCCAAAGGCAACACTTTCAAGATGAGATGCACGAGTGAAGGAGAACCAAATCTTATCACTGAACATATGAAGTGAGCATCCGAAATTCACTAGCCACATGTTCTCCTCCTCGTGAGAAGCCTACATAGAAGCAGAAAGTGTCGAGGTCTCGCATCAAGTTAGAAATAAGATGTTTAGGAATCCAAAGATCGAGACACACGACGACAACAAGAGGGCACAACACAAGCAGCCTTATGCACAAAATCAAATTTGCCTGCTCCTGTTTCTAGCAACAAAAGGTGCTTGCATCACCCTAGGCACGTAGTGAGAAGCAAAGCGTGCCTTTCTGAAATTAGACCTAGCCTTAGCTCTTTCTTTCTTTTGTTGTTTGGCTAGTCTAAAGCAAAAATCTACTAAATGTCCATCTCTACCACAATGAGTGCAAGTGTATTTAACAGGATGTTTGGCTTTAGAAGTAGAAGCAACATTTGCATTCATCATAGTAGAAGATAACACTCCAGCAGACTTAAAGACAATTTTCTTAGGCTCATTGACAATTTCAAATTTTCCTCCGCCAAGTGTTTTAACAACAAGTGGGAGCATGTGATTTATGATGAGCATAAGAATCAAAACCTAAACCTTTGTTATGAGTGCTGACTTTTGATTGATCCAAAATCATGTTTAGGTTCTTCTTTCCTTTAGTGAAACGCTCTAATGATTTGTCCAAGTAATTAACTTTTCGAGAAAGAGTTAAACAATTATTGCAAGGAACATTCACTTTTCCTTTTGCTTACGACAAGTTGAGCATGAAAGAACCTCATGTGTAAGCAGTATCATCACCAATTGAGAAACCCTAGCATTTGCATCTTTTAATTTTAATTCAAGAGTTGAGCATTTAGAACAAGAAGTTAAACCATGCAAATCATCGAGTGAAACAGCTAGCATGTTTAATATGTTTCTCATTTTTCTCACTTTCAGCATTAATTTTCTCAATCAAGGAAGCATGTTCTTTCCTAAGCGAAGTAAGCTCATTCCAAATTAAGTCACATGATTTGCAAGCATCATCATCAGAATCAAAGTTTTAAGTCTAGCAATTTCAGCATTCAATGATTCAACAACAAAATCATGTTTCTTAATTTTCTTGTCACGCTTGTCAAGCAATTTACCAAGACGAGCAACAAGCAATAGCTAATTCATCGTAAGAAGGATCTACCTCATTGAAGTCGCTGTCATGATCGCCTCTGAAGCCAAGCCGCCGCTTTTGGCCATGAGACACAACCCCGCCAACTCATGCTTGCTTGGAGTTGCATCATCCTCGCTGCTCTCCGAATCCACATCGCTTCAAATTGACTTGTTCAAGAGCGGAAAGAACTCGATGGACAACTTTGCGGTTGATGAAGTTCTTCTTCTTTCTATCACTTGGAGAGAACTTCTTCTTCTCTTTTCTTCTGTCGTTGTCCTTCTCCTCACTTGATGCTTTACATGCAAGTTTTGGACAGTTTGGACTAATATGGTCGAGATCACCACACTCATAGCATCTTGGATGATCACCACCACCTCTCTTTCTCTTTATCACATTTTTCAAAGCTTTGTTAAAGCGAGAAGAGATTAGTGACAAGTCTTCTTCTGGAAATTGCTCAATCTGTTCATCGGTTAGTGAAGACAAGAAGGATAGAGCAAAACTTGAAGCAAAGACCATTATGAGATATGCTAGATTGAGATGTCAAAGCAATTGATTTATGATCATTCTTTCTAGCAAGAACATCTAATTCATGAGTTTTCAACTTAGAATACGTAACATCTAATGTAAGTGAACTCATGATAGTAGATTCTCTAATGGATGTAACTTTCATCTCCCAAATAGACATGTCTAATGCACCAAGCAATTGTCTAGCATTAGCAGATCATCAAAGCTAACTCCAACAAAGACGAAGATTACTAAGAATTTTATTGAAACGCAAAGAAGTCATCTAGCGACTCACCGGTTTCATCTCAAATCGCATGTATTCTTTTTTGTAAAGATCTTGACGAACCTCTTTAATAGTGTTAGAACCCTCATGGTAATCACAAAGAGATTTCCATACCTCATATGCGGATCGAAGATGAATCACACGATCGGGTCGCCACGCCCCAAGCCTTGATGATCAAGTTGCGCGCTTTGTCGCTTGCTTCAACATGTGTGCGATTGGTGTCGTTGACGTTGTCGCTTGCAGGACTTCATATGGCTTGTAGACCTTCTCCCAAATTGCGAATCCTCGAGCTTGGATGAACGCCTCCATCTTGGCCTTCCAAAACTGAAAATCAACACCATTGAACACACAAGGTTTTGTCGAATAATGATCCATTGATCTAATCACCGATTAAGATAGATTAGAAAAACCTTGCTCGATACCACTTGTAGGATCGAAGCATACGAATATAGCAATCAGAGGGGGTGAATGATTGTGCGGAAGCTAAAACCAAATTCTTGACCTATTAAAAGTTCACCCCAAAACAGAACCAAATAATTGCCTCGTTTTCGACAAAACAGAATGACAGAGGTTTGGTAAAACGAGAATTCCCGGAGATCCAACCGTCGAAACGATCTAAAATTTGGACACAAGAAACTAGATTCCAATACGAATCGAACCCAAAAAGAATCAGCTCGATCGGACTTACGGATCAAAAGTTATGAGCTTCGCAAGCTTGCTGATCCAGAACTTGACGAGAATCAATCTAATCAAAACTTCAAGATTAAACAAGAACGACAAAAGATTGATCAACTAGACTTTGAGAAACACTAGATCAATATCCTAGAGAGGTTTTTGATGGATCAAATCAAGATAAAACTTGAAGAACAAAACCAATCTAGAACTAGAACAAGCATGCAAACAAGAACCAAAACAGAAAATACTCAGAGCGACGTGGTTATCAGAGTAGCACGCAAAAATCTTGGAAGAATTGATCTTTATTTCTTGTCTAAAATACTCTCATCAAAAGAGTACAAATCCTAAAACCAAGCTCAAAGCTTGATGCGCTCAGCTCTACTTGATGCCTTTCAACAGAGACCCCACCTATTTAAAGCACCAACTCACAAAGAGTTCTGAATACGATTCCTATTCCCTAGAAGGAACTGTGATTCAACTCAACTCTACTTGGCCCAACCAGGCCGAGTACAACTCTTGCACGCTGTATGGCAACCCTACCATACTCACGTGACTAACACTTTGCACGCCAGATGGCCACCTGCCATACTCACGTGACTAACACTTTGCACGCGAATGACCTCCTCGCCATTCTCACGTGACTAACCATTCTTCATGTGCACCATTCTCTTAGCCCGAACGTCCCGCATGACATCCTTGACCACCAAGACCTCGGTTCCTCCTGAACCTAGTCCCGAACCTCAGTTCCTCCATGAACCTAGTTCCGGTCCCGCCATCGACCACATTCGCCTTTGAGCAATACCTGATGAACAAACCACAAACAAATCCGAGCACAAGTCCACGACTTGACTCAATGTCAATCCATGCAACTACTCACATGAGTATTGCATAAAGTCCACTTCAAAAGAAGCATCATGAAATCATTACAAATTTCAAATTCACATTCAAAATTCAAATCCAAATCGCTTCAAAACCCTAATTGAGCGAAAACGATTCACGACGGACAAACAAAGTTGGTCCGCTGTATAAGGAAAAGTTTCGCTCCAAGAAGCCAACCAAACGCGGAAAAACATGTTCACAACGGACAAACAAAGTTGGTCCGCTGTACATGCAAAATGGCTTTGACATGAGCTCAAAACAAGTTCACAACGGACCCCGTAAGCTTGTCCGCGCAAGAACGTGCCACGCCGGTTTCACAAAAGTAAAACCCTAGAAAAAGTCCATTCACGACGGACAAAAAGAATTAGTCCGTTGTACATGTGAAAATCTTGGTTCCAAGAAATTATCCAAACCGAAAAAGCTTGTTCACAACGGACCAAGAAAAACTGTCCGTTGTACATGTGAAAATGACTTCGGTCATGGGCTCAAAAACATGTTCACAACAGACTCAAAAACACTGTCCGTCGCAGATGGGAAACTTACTGTTTCTTGAGAACTTTGTCCGCGCTAATGCGTAACTCTATCGCTTTCTTGTCAAATTGTCAAACACATGCACAAGCACATTTTGCAAATCCAATTCTAAGTTAATTTTTCAGTTCAAAGCCAATTTTTCAGCACATGATTTCACACCGGTCTTCTCTGGTTCTCCTGGCGTCGGCTTGGGTACGGTTTTGACACCTGTCTTTTGGATGTCGGCCCAGGCTCCCAATCTTGCCCATGGTAGTGCTACATCAGGCAAACATAAGGGGACAGTAATGCTAACCCCTGTTCCCAGCAAAACTACCAAAAAGGGCACCATTTATGAGCCCTTTCAGGGGCTGTTGGCCAATAAGCTTCTGTCGGCCGCTGCTGGGGTCTAACATGGGGCCTTTGAACTCTCCGTTCGTACTTAGCCAATAATTGGGAAAACGTTGGCCTAGTCTTCCATATCGGCTTCCTTGGCGGTATCAGCCTTTCGGCTTTATACCACTTGCCGATCATAGGCTCTCCCTTCAGTTTGATTGTCCTCGAGTTCTTTCCTTCTCAGTCGATCTCGATCTGGATTGAACCGACCATGATTTGTATTGTTTCCTTGTCGCTTCTTGTCTTTATGTTGGCCTTGCGACTCGCCGTAGTCGATGATGATAGTGAGCGGATCTCATCCCGCACCAGCTCCTTTCCTTGGATGAACAACTAACCATGTTGACCTGAAGGGTTGGTGTCCACCGCAGCCGCTTGCTCCTCTGTCAGATTTCAATCGGCCCATCTTCTATGGCCGATCAGATTCATGCGACAAAAGATATTGCAATCATTAGTATTATGTGAAAAAGAGTGGTGCCACTTGCAATACCTACACTGCTTGATTTCATCGACCGATGGTATGGTGTGTCCTTCGGGCAATCGCACCGGCCTCCCTTGTAATAATAAATCAAAGATGCGGTTGCATTTGGTCACGTCGAATGAGTACTTGACTTCTGACTTTAGATTTAGTCAGCTTAAGGCAAGAGCATACTAGGGATTTTCTATTTCCCTTGACCCACTCAGCTATGTTCTGAAAGACCGAGATGACGATCAGAGGGGGGTGAATGATCCCAAATAAAATCATCCCCTACTCAACGTACTCAAAACAATTCCGCAAGGAAACCGCTGCTCCTCAAATTCGTGAAACCCGCAAAAATCGGAACGACTCGACAACTATGTGTATCCCTAGCTTGCATGGATAAGAACCATGAATCATGTGAGGGATTTGTAAATCACAATCCTGGTTTGTCAAGTGTCCAAAATAAATAGGAATTTATTCTTATAATTCTTTTCTAAAAGAAATCAAGCCAAATCACAAAAAGTCTCCTTTAGAAAAGCAAAAGCAGTTTTTTCAGGTGTGGTCCCCACTTGGAGCAGGTGGTTGGTGAACTTATGTTGCTCTAACATTTTTTGGAATTTTTCACCATATGAGCAGATGAGTCTATAAGCACTCCACCAAAAATCACCTCTAAAAGCCTTGTATAAAAATCATGAAAAATCACGGACTACAGACTGTCAGGAACTTCTATCAGGAAATTTGGGGCTCGGTTTTCACTAGAAGCAGTGGGTGCCTTAGGAGTACTCAGAATCTGGGGATGACCCTGAGTACCCCTAAGGGCACTAACACGCTCACGCTGAATGATCTTGGCGCGTCTGAAGCAGAAATCAACAAGATGTCCATCCTTCTGACAGAAGGTGCATGTATACTTCGCCTTGGGGGCGAAAGCAACAGGAGAAGCACCCTTCTTGTCAGAGATCCCGTGGACAAGTCCTGCTGACCTAAACACAGTGGTGCTCATTTGAGGAGCAACCACGATCTCTCCACTCTTGGAGGCACGCAAAATAGTAGGCGGATGTGCCCGTGCGTGCTCTAAGGAATCAAATCCTAGACCTTGATTGAATCTGCTAATTTTGGATTGGTCTAAGATGAGATTGAGCTTCTTTTTGCCTCCCACAAATTTCTCGAGGGTGCTCATAAGGTACTGGCACTCTCGAAAAAGTGAGGCACAAGAAGAGCAGGGGGAAGGAGTAGAAGAAGAAGAGCCAGATGGAGAAGAACGAACAGCACGAGCAAATCTCTCCCTATAAACAGCAACCTCAATCTTGAGGGACTCGCAAGACACACAAGGAGCATCTCTAATCCTACCAATCTGGGCTTCTAACTTCTTCCTAAGCTCTTCGTGGACTTTGACCACATCCTCCTTAACCCCAACACACAGCAAGCAACCAGTTGGTGACTTAACTAGTAAGTCCTTAGCAAATTTAGCACATTTGACAGTCAAAGCATCATTGTCAAGTTTTAGTTGCTTACAGCCCTCACATGAGCTGACTGGTTCCTTAGAAGCATATGATTTAAGTTCATCATTTCTAGCAGAAATCTTCCTAAGATGTGAGCTCATGGCATCAATTTCAGCAAGCAATTTAGGGCAATTTTGGCAAGATGCAGTAGTGTGAGCAAGAAAACTAGCATCAGTAGGAATAGGATCAATAGAACATGTGCTAGCATCCTTCAACCTAAGAGCCTCAAGATCAGAAACCACACTATCATTAGGGTCCTTAGGTTCTCCAACTCCACAAGCAAAGCATCACAGAGAGTATAGCTATCAGAGTCTCGGGAGGAACAAAATCTAAGTGAAGCTAACTTCCGAGACAAGGTACCTACTTCCTTCTCTAACTCTACACACTTAGCTCTAGCCTTGGAATGAAAGTTTCCTAGCTTGATAAAAGCATCATTGAGCTGGTCATGGGAAAGTACCTCCTCTGTGTCGTTGTACAGCTCGGAGTCGTCTACTTCTATGGCACTGGAGGCCATGAAGCACATGCCGGAGAAGTCATCATCCTTCTCTTGCAGTTCATCCTCGTCCTCGTCGCTCCAAGTCTCCTTGTCAGAGAGATCAAGTTCGTCGAGCGCGGCGAGTACACGGTGAAAAAGCTTCTTGCTCTTGGCGTACTTGCGGTTCTTCTTCTCTCGCGCCGGCTCGGGAGCTGGAGGCTTCTTATTGTGGTTCTTGTCAGTGTAGTCGTTCTAGCTTGGACCGCCTTGTTCATTTTTGCCCTTCTCCAGCTTTGGGCAGTTTGCCCGAATGTGGTTGGGGCCACCACACTCAAAGCAAGTGATCTTGCCACCTCTCTTCCTATCTATTACTCTTCTGTAAATATTTGAAAACTTGCGAGCGACAAGGGCAAGCTCGTTTTCTGGAAACTGTTCCAGAACTTCATCGCTTACGTCACAAAGAGCGGAAAGAGAGAAACCGGAAGAAAAATCAAGAGAAGGTCTAGATGAGGAAGACCCAATGGAATCGGTAACCAATGCCATCGACTGAGATTTCGTCTTGCGAGCGACGATGTTGAGCTCATTAGTCTTGAGTCGGGAGTACAACCCGTCAAGAGTCAAGGTCGACAAGTCAGTATGGTCCGTGATGGTGGTTACCTTCATCTCCCAAATCCTCAAATCGAGTGCTCTCAAAAAGTGTCTATTGTTCACCGAGTCAGAGTATGAGCAATCAACTGACCGGAGATTGCTTAGAATCATAGAAAATCAAGCAAAGCATTCATCAAGGCTCTCACCAGTGTGTTGTTCGAACTTGTTGTAATCACGTTTGAATTGGTCCTGCCTCACTGACTTGATCTGAGTGGTACCCTCATGGTAAGCATTGAGGATCACCCAGATCTGGTGAGCGGACCGAAGGTGAGAAACCCGATCATACTCACTGTGGCTAAGTCCCTGTATGAGATTGTTCCTAGCCTTAGCATTTGCCTCAATGTTAGCCAAGTTCGTGGCATTGACGTTCTCATCTGGCTTCGGAACCTCATACGAGAGTTTCATCTTCTACTAGATCATAAAGCCCTGAGCAGTGATGTATGACTCCATTCGCATTTTCCAGAATTGATAATCAACTCCAGCAAAAATTGGAGGCTTAAAAGAGTATCTGTCTGTCGCCATGGCTCTTGAGACCGGTCAAGATCTATGAAAGAGCAAAACTGGCTCTGATACCAATTGAAAGACCGAGATGACGATCAGAGGGGGGGTGAGTGATCCCAAATAAAACAATTCCGCAATTCCGCAATTCCCCTACTCAACGTACTCAAAACAATTCCGCAAGGAAACCGCTGCTCCTCAAATGCGCGAAACCCGCAAAAATCGGAATGACTCGACAACTATGTGTATCCCTAGCTTGCATGGATGAGGACCATGAATCATGTGAGGGATTTGTAAATCACAACCCTATTTTGTCAAGTGTCCAAAATAAAGAGGAATTTATTCTTATAATTCTTTTCTAAAAGAAATCAAACCAAATCACAAAAAAGTCTCTTTTAGAAAAGCAAAAGCAGATTTTTCAAGTGTGGTCCCCACTTGGAGCAGGTGGTTGGTGGACTTCTGTTGCTCTAAAATTTTTGGAAATTTTTCACCATATGAGCAGATGAGTTGTAAAGAACTCCACCAAAAATCACCTCTAAAAGCGTTGTAGAAAAATCATGAAAAATCACGGACTACAGACTATCAGGAACTTCGATCAGGAAATTTGGGGCTCGGTTTTGACCTCAGAGCATCTCCAGCAGAGCCCCTAAACCTTAAAATAGGGAGTGTAGTAAAAAAAATAAATCCAGTAGAGCCCCAACTCAAGCCCCTAAAATTAGGAGGCCCCTAAATTTGCCTCCTCAGCCCCAATTCCCAGGGTGCCCCAACTCAAGCCCCTAAAATTAGGAGGCTCCTAAATTTGCCTCCTCAGCCCCAATTCCCAGGGACATGAGTACATCCCCTATTATTGAAGACAGAGAAATACATGAGATGTTTCGAGATGATTTTATTGAGCATTTGTAGGCAATTCACAATGTTTCGTAGTTTGATTCATTGTTCGGAGTTTCTATTTATCTATTTATCATATTTTGAAAATTTTAAATTTAAATTTGAAATATCATGTTTTAAAATTGTAAATGTTAATATCCTTATGTTTTATGTATTACAAAAATTTTTGATTGAATTTTAGTGGTGTCAAATGAAGATTATACATAGCGGATATGTCAAAATAGGAGAAAAAGTAAAATAGGGGCTGAGATTTAGGGGCTATTGCTGAACTTGTGCTCTGAAAACAGGGCCCCAAAAAATAGGGGGAGTCCCTAAATCCAAAATAGGGACCCTGTTTTAGGGGCCCTTGCTGGAGATGCTGTCATAGCTCCCAAACGGTGTAATCAATCGACTCCAAAATTTTTCCACATATGGATATATGAGTCACGCACATTCTCCAATAAGAATCAATCAAAAAGGATTTTTCTAGATTTTTCTAAAAATCAAAGACTGATTGTTGCGCGAAGAACAAGTTCGGGACAGATTGCGGTCTTGATAGAAACTTGACAAATAAACTCTTGCGGCATACAAACTTTGGCAAATGGACTCGATCTTGAGCGAAGATCCAAATAGAATATAGAAGGAGGTGAATGCGAATCGCTCAAGTCAAGAACAAAATCCAAAGAATCATAAATGTAAATACGGGAATGTAAATGCTGAATTTAATACATGAAAGTAAATGTCTAAAGTAAAGACATAATGTAAATTGCAAGAATTAAATTGCGAGAAAATAAATTTGGCTTTTAGAACTTCTATTTCATTCAGAGATGTGTGATTACAAAGCCTCACTTCATGTGGGCAAAGCTCAAATGAGCAACACAACAACTCAAAGAATGAATGGGGATGGAGGCCTCCCTCCACCCCTCTATTTATACTACTCTTGGGCCACCTACCACCCTTGGATGAGCTCCAAACCCTAGGGCACTCCACCAAGGGCTAGGATTAACCCACTCACTCCACCATGCAAAGGACACCCAAAACCCTACACACATAATGGGTTTTCTTGCACGGTTTTCAAAGCATACTACTAGACCCGCTATCCTATCAACTAGACCGCGATCCAACGGCCCTCATTGATCCTCGTGGCATCTAGCTAGTATCATCCCCTTTCCATATCTTCTTTGACTTGCCCGAACTCCTTCTCCGATCATCTTCCGGCGATCTCCAACCGTCTGGACCTCCGACGCACCTCTCCTAGTCCCGGTCATCATCCGCCTCACCATGACCTAGCACCGTCGTCCTGCAACCATCAAAGACAAGGAAAACCATCACATAGCATTATCCAATAATATGCAATAAACATCATAAATGCTTACAATTAATCATGTCTCATTCATCAATCGGTTCTACCGCCAGCCAAAGGCCGGTACTACCACAAGAGACCAACAACAACCCAAATTGCTTCCTTTTGAATTCTGAATCAAATCAAACTCAAACACGAGCATACCTTGCTCAAATAAAGTCAAATACTCATCACAAATATGGACGGACCTCCACATGGTCCTTCACGTTCACATCCACCTCGGCCCTCGCTTGACGATTCTTCTGGCCTCAGACTCAACAAGATTGACCTTAGACTTCTCCTTATCCTTACTACTCTTAAATCTATTTCCTTAAAACCTTGTTTTCGAAGAATCGGCTTTCTTGAGTCGATACCCTATGCAATAGATGGCTGAGATTGGTGAACTCTTGGCCACCGAATTTCTCCTTTAAGGAAGGAATCAACCCCTGAAAGGCCAAGTCGGCTAATTGATTGTCAGGTAGTGCGACGCTGAAGCATCAGTTTCACACTTCCTTGAACCTCTTGATATAGTCAGGCATTGATTCCCTGAATTTTTGCCGCACGGAGCTCAGATCTAAAATCCGTAATTCTAAGCTTCCGCAAAAGAAATATTCATGGAATCGACTCTCCAAATCGGCCTAGGTGTTGACCGAATTTGGGGGTAGTGTCATGAACCATGTAAAAGCTACTCTAAATAGCGATAAAGGGTATAATTTTACATTAAGGTTACAGATCGCGGGGCCTCCTCCCACATCGCACTACGAGGAGCCCGATGTGCTCCAGGGTGGTCGTAGAATTGTCCCCAGAAAACTTAGCAAAATTAGGGACCCTATACCCATTAGGGTATGGGATTCGATCAATGTAGTATGGGTACGGCTTTTTATAGCCGATAGCCCGACCTTTTGTCTATATACCGAATTGGTCCCTTAGGACAGTAGTAACGGCTTTAGCCCAATCGATTTCCCTAGCAGGCACACGATGCTCCTAAGGTACGTGTCGATTAAAGCCGAGATTGTGATGATGCCCCCCGAGTGCAAACCGATAGGTTGCTGCCATATCGGCTCTGGAAGTAGGACAAAATGTTTTGAGTACGTGACTACCCGACACGGAACCGGATCCTGCACTACGATCGGTTCAACATATTGGGGGTGCACGCCGGCATCGATCGGCTGAGTAGCCGATCCATGGTAGCCGTGGTGATGAGAACATCACTACCATGGATACAGCAATGTCTACAAACCCAATTGAAACCAACAATACAAGGGCCAATTACTCGAGCTCGCTGCGACGCCAATTCAATTGCCAGGTGAATACGTTTCCTCTGGGTTGCATACAAATAATTTAATGAATGGAATGCTATTTAATCCTTGTGATGATTTTATTGTCCTTAGGAACCAAGGAGAAGGACTCCCAAAAGTCAAGCATGAAGCCAATTCTTCCGGTGCACAACTTCAACTCGGATTCGGCTTCCGGGATAGCACCAACTTAAAACGACCATAACTTTTGATCCAAAAGAGTGTTTGAGGTCTATGAGTACAGGTTTGAAAGGTTTCATTGCCCTCTTTCAAACGGATCCGGCCCCATGTCCAAATTCCTTACGAGTCAATCCGAATATGCAAAACAATTTCGGTCATCTTTCCAAATCCGAGTCAAACTAGGAATAGGAGTCCTACTCGGCCATGGATGTCTTTTGGACGCCCCTAGCACTATTTTGGCCTCCTATTTCTCCTATATATAGCTAGGTAGTCCCCCAAAATAACTTGGGTTTTGGTTATTTGATAATTTTGCCTTTTGCTACTATTTTGAGTCTTTTAGACGTGCTCAACGGCCGCCTAACAAGCTCCTTGTATCGGAACCCCAACTTTTTCTATACTTCATCTATATTTGCAATTTTAGATTGCTTTTGCCTTGTTCTTGCTTTTTTGTTCTTCGATTGCTTGCAGGAATTGATCTTCATGATCAAGGTTGATCGTGCCACGGCAAGGTCAATAACCCTCTGGAGTTAGTTTAGCGATTGCTAAGGCGCATCGTAGTTGCACGCTGTAGTCGGATCGCCAAAGTCGCCTCCACCCAAATAGAAGGTTATCATTCTCATCGAAAGATCTCGACACCCAAAGGTTACATCAAGTGGTATCGTGAGCTTCAAATGATCGTGAGAATATCGCGCCTTAGGTTAGTTTTTTGATTTCGCCATAAATTGAAAACTATCGCACAAAATTCAACCTTTAGTTTCAATCTGTTATTTTAGTGAGTTTTGTTAGGTTTTGATCCATTAGAGTCCATGTTTTAGTTGCTGATCTTTTTTTCCTTCGCGTAGCTTCAATCCTTCAATTCTGTCCAATTTGGTATTTCGAGCATAACTTTGACATACGAACTCGGATTTTTATGTTCTTGCACTCTATTGAAAGCTGAGGATATAAGCTTCAATTCCTTCCACAGTCAACCAATCAAATTCGGTGATCAAATTCGGTGATCTTCAAACATTAATCTAGGCAACAAGTTTGCTGCCCTAAAAAAACATCAGTACACCTACCTTTGGGAACCAATTCATCCTTTGTGAACACTTTTGATCCTATTTGAGACTAGCTTGTTGATATTACTTAGGGCTGCTCTACTTGATACATTGCACAATCTTCAGTTATCATATCATATTATCTTGTGACACCGAGTTAGGGATTCCAAAACTATGTTCATACTAGTGTTGGCCGAAAGTCACCAAAAGAAAGAAAAGAAAAAGAGCCAAAAGGCAAAAAAAAGAAAGAAAATTGTGGCCGATCGCACTACATTGAGCAAAACCCTAATTTGTGTTTGTTACTTTTTATATTGTGCAATTTATTAATTAGTGAGCAATCTTGTGCCCTTTTTCCATTTTCAAAGCAATAAGTTAGCGTCTCTACGACTTGTGCAATAGAGCTTTTGGTGCATCACTTATATTTTATAGCTCATTCCTTGATTGCTTAAGTGCTATTATCTTTTATGCAGGTGTGTTGCCTTCAAATTCACTTATATCTTTGAGATCGGCAACTAGGGCTTGTGAATTCTAGTTTGGATCATTACTTATCATTACAATAACTAGAATTATCAGATTGCATAAGAAATAAATATTGCCTATCCAAGCTCCACATCCAACCTCGTACATTTGTTCGGTCCCTTTGCAATCGCTTTATCCAAGCTTCGAAGAACTTTTGACCACGCCAACGCCGACAACACTCCGGGCCTGCAACGTGAAGAACTTGTAAGAGCTTTGGTGATAGGCATGAGTGTTGAGAGACTTGCCACCACCTCCTAGTAGATGATAGAAACATTATACTTGTGATTTTGTTTTCTTGTCTTCTACTAACCCATGTCAGGTGACGAGGGCTCCCTGCATCACTCTCCTCGCACCAAGGGAATTGTTGCTCACTGAGCTTAGGTCATCACAAGAGAACCTTCTCAGATCCATCAAGGTCGCACAAGGGATCGCTAAAACTACTCTTACTACTATTTTGTCTAGACTTGATACGCTTGTAGGAACTTCCCCAGGAACTTCCAGTCCTCTGCCTCGTCTTCCAAGCAACAAAAATGGCGTACCACATGCTCAGGTACCTGTTGATGATGATCCCCTATGTAAGGTTAAATTCGCCATTCCACCTTTTAATGGTCATTATGATCCTGATGCCTATATTAATTGGGAGATAGCAAAGAATTTGGCAAGTATGATTTGTCTGAAAATGAAAAGATTAGGATTGCTGCTAGTGTGTTAAATGAATATGCATTAACATGGTGGAAACATATTTGTAGAAAAGAGAGAAAACCTGAAAATTGGAAGGCCATGAAAAGACTTATGAGAATTGATTATGTTCTTGAATATCATACTGAATTTTTATATACTAGGCTCCAATGCTTGAAACAAGGAAATAAGTGCATTAAGGAATACTATGAACGATTGCAAAATCATTTGTTGCGTTGTGGTTTAGATGAAGGTGAAGAAGCAACAGAGCTTAGGTTCATACGTGGACTTAATCAAGAAATTCAAGATGCTCTTATTGATGAAACATATAGTTCTCTTTCAGAATTGGTTGTATGTGCTTATAGAGTTGAAAATATGCTTGCTGAATCCTTGAAAGAATCATTAGCTTCATTTGAGGCGCCCATTGTTGCACCTTCTTTTGTAGCTAACATTTTGCTGAAAAGTGAGCACCATCGAGAGAATGATGTAGAAGAGCATATGGAGAAAGAAACGATCAAGATTACCCCATGTATATGTGAAGAGATAATAGTTGAAGAAACACCTACAACAAATAAATAATGAGAACTTACAAGGTAATGTAAAAGGTATGGACTTTACACATGGAGAAAATAATTTTGAAGAGCTAAAACTATCCACAAATCATGCTATCGTAGAGGAACTAATAGTGGAACCAATTGCTGATTTTGCTTTGTTACAAGATGATTTGCTTGCTATTTCTTGTGATAAAGGAGAGTTGTGTGATAATACTTCACTTATATCCATGACACAACTAGCAAATAGACATGTCACTTTTGTTAACACATCACAAGCTTAAAATGATGAGTTGAAATTGATGTCTTCTTTATATACATTAGGCTACATTGAATTTGATGTTCCGTGTGATCTGGAATTATTTAGAGGAGAGCCTTTGTACATTCTGATTTGTCATGGTTATCGCGAATATCTTTTATGTTATTGGCAAAAATAGTGAGAAAGGAGAGTATAAAGCACATCGAGATTACATTTGTTCAGATTTTAAACCTTCGTTTGCAATGCAACAATGTCATCAATTTAATAATTGCCAAATCACTAATCATGTCAGACCAAGTACATTTGGTTCCATTCACAAGTCACATGATAGTTTTCAAGAAAGGGAGAATACGGTTGATAGAAATTCTGGATCCATTGATTTTATTGCAAATGTGCATATTGCTTTGTTTCCTGACATTACTAACATTTCGCAGGATAATATGATGGAGTCGAGGACGACTCCACTTCAAGAAAGGGAGGATGATGAGACCATGCTCATCATGGACAGAACTAACACTGCATACATATGGTCATCACCAAGTGTTGCTGCAATTATATCAACCGCATGGTTTCATCGACCCCCACCTTGGCCAGGACCATTAAGTTGGCGACACTTCACGGCATCCTCTACTTCGTATACATCTAGTACGATGGCTCAATCTGCATAGCTTTATCGGCCCCCACCTTGGCCATCCTTCTACATCTTCATCGTTCAAGGACCATTGACTCGAGCTCGAGCCCGCCAACTCAATTATCAGATCTAAAGCCATAATTGGGAGAAGATGATGAACTTGAGTCGAGGACGACTCAAATGCAAGAAGGGGAGGATGATGAGAACATCACTACCATGGATACGGCAATGTCTACAAACCCAATTGAAACCAACAATACAAGGGCCAATTACTGAGCTCGCACGCCAATTCAATTGCCAGGTGAATATGCTCTCGGGTTGCATACAAATAATTTAATGAATGGAATGCTATTTAATCCTTGTGATGGTTTTATTGTCCTTAGGAACCAAGGAGAAGGACTCCCAAAAGTCAAGCATGAAGCCAATTCTTCCGGTGCACAACTTTAACTCCTGATTCACTCCCGATAGCACCAACTTAAAACGACCATAACTTTGATCCAAAAGAGTGTTTGAGGTCTATGAGTACTGGTTTGAAAGGTTTTGTCGCCCTCTTTCAAACGGATCCGACCCCATGTCCAAATTCCTACGAGTCAACGGGAATCTGCAAAACAAGTTCGATCATCTTTCCAAATCCGAAGTCAAACTAGGAATAGGAGTCCTACTGCCATGGATGTCTTTTGGACGCCCCTAGCACTGTTTTGGCCTCCTATTTCTCCTATATATAGCTAGGTAGTCCCCGAAAATAACTTGGGTTTTGGTTATTTGATAGTTTTGCCTTTTGCTACTATTTTGAGTCTTTTAGACGTGCTCAACGGCCGCCTAACAAGCTCCTTGTATCTAACCCCAACTTTTTCTATACTTCATCTATATTTGCAATTTTAGATTGCTTTTGCCTTGTTCTTGCTTGTTCTTCGATTGCTTGCAGGAATTGATCTTCGTGATCAGGTTGATCGTGCCCACGGCAAGGTCAATAACCCTCTGAAGTTGGTTTAGCGATTGCTAAGGCGCATCGTAGTTGTACGTTGTAGTTGGATCGTCAAAGTCGTCTCCACCCAAATCGAAGGTTATCATTTTCATCGAAGATCGACACCCAAAGGTTACATCACGTGGTATGGTGTAGGCTGTGGCATGGTTGGCGCATGGCCCAACTTGGAACCATCAAGCAGGTGTTAACCTGATTCTGCTGGTACCAAGGTCCCGTAGTAAGATCACGGTTGGTTGGGATGGGGTGTAAACTAGAATAGCCGCCGGCGGTGTGGGTTCAACTGCAAGCTTATTGCTCTCCGTGTTCTGCCCTATGGAGTAGACCGGATATGTTGGCAAGGGTTGTAGCGGCTCAAATAGAGAGCCAGCCGACACTAGTTCCTACGCCACTTCTTTGACGCTGTTACATATCAACGACGTAACTGTGGTTACTAGGGCCGATGACTGGTTAAGCAGAGCACAATTTATAGATTGATCAATCATATCCGATAATTTCACCTAAGCGGGTAAATATCGGCTTACTTGTGCTTGCCCGGTGGCACCAGAGACTTCCTTATTGATGAGGCTAATCGTCAGTAAAGCAGCCTTTTGCGTGACACCGCGTCGGGTTTTTTGGTAGCAATTGAGCACCATCTGCTCAAATGCTGCCTTTTGATCTTCAACCTCCTTTAGCTACTTCAAGCGCCAGATCGTCCATTATAGGGACGACTATTGCGTTAGCATTGATGTCGGATGCAGCCATGGATTTTCCTGTTGAAGTCATGTTCGTTTGCTTCGAAGTCCCACCGGGCGTGCCAAAAGTGTGTTGGCACCACAAACTTGATGACGGGTTAATAATCACCAACACACGCGAACGTCGGCTTCAATTCTTTGGGTTGGGAGCGAGCCGGCCAATTTTATCCTACAATCGGTAAGATATCAGTAATTGACTTGATCGGCTGGAGAAAAACTGATCAAGCGAGATTTTTAGGGCTTCATCGACTTTGACAAGCCAATGTCGATAAGGATAACTGAAATCCAATCTATTCGGTTGAGTCGATCGGATTGGGTAAAGGCTGTTTCTCCCAAAGAAGGCGACACGCAACAAAATTAGGAATGGGCCAGACCTGAGTTGAGCGTAAGTCGACAAGATCAACAATTGGCGATGCGCAGCTTTTATTGATAATCGAATTACAAGGAAAGATCATAAGTCTATGAACTACTCCTATGCAAAAGAAGATGAAAACTAAATGTATTAGTTGATTGTGTTGAGTATAGATCTGTTCGACGTAGTCCGTCACCCTCTTTTATACTCTTCGGCCTAATCGTGTTCCTTTCAACCTCTTGAACTGCCCGTATCGGCCTCTCTAGCTTCTTTCTATCTTGAGCTTGATTGTATCTTCCTCAACCTCTGATCCCACCCTTATCGGCCTCGGTTTCCTTTTAGCACACTTCATGCCAAACAATCGTGACTCCTCAATCCGAAACCATATCGGCTTACTTCGCGGACTTAGTCCTCTATCGGTACACATCGTGTCGAATCCGAACTCATATCGGCTTATCCTCTCCGATTTTAAAAACTACCTTAGTCACCAAAATTAGGGGTGAAAACGGGTCGGATTCGGTCGGATATTGCTTATCCCGTATCCTAACCCATATTATTATCTCGGATTCGGAGTCGGATATGGATAGACCGGATACGGATACGAATTCAGAGTAGTTCGGATTCGGACACGGGACGGATACATGACGGATACGGATCGGAAACGGATAATATAGTCGGATAATATGTAAGGCAAAAAAATGCATGAACCATACAACATTCACATGAACCAATGAACTTTTCAACATAAGTACATACATAACAATATAACATAGCTCTCACACGATAACACACATACATGATCATATTGATGATCATAATTCATAAATAAGTCCAACATAAGTGATTCATACATAAGTTAGGAGTAGCAGATTGCAAGTACACAATACTTATACGAGTGCATCCACCATGTTGAATATTCAAGCTGACGCAAGAATTCAGAACTTGGGGACATAGGAACAAACTGACAATAGCCCACGACTGAAAATGAGCATAAGGCAACAGCTAGCTATAATGAGTGTCAAACTTAACGCGAACTACAAGTTGCATCACTTTGGTCATCACCCCTGAGCATATCTAACTTGCAAAAATGAATGCTTAAGCATATCTGCTGACAACTTCAATCTAAGGGAAGCTAACACAACACCAGTAACTAGCATCCATAAATCCAGCTCGGTACATATAAATCTTGACCAAGCAAGAAGAGAGCAATACTTGCAGACAAGTTTGGTTGTAAACTGAAACATTTTCCAGTCAGACAATTTGGGTTTGCCTCTCTGTTGACAAGCTCAAAGCAGCAGATTCACTAAAAATATGACATATAGGCTCTAGTAAAGGGAACGTGTCTCATACTTAAAGTCTATCTCGTGATCTCGTCCACCACATATACATCCTCATGAACAGAAAGTAGCAAGCAAGTTTGGGGAAATATAATCACTGAAGCATTGTCCTACAAGCGACAGCTTGCTGCTCACCTGCCTCGAAGGCTCAGATCTGGGCCAACTCGCATGCGCGGAGAGCACCCCGCGGACGAGGGCGGAGGGCTAGCGCAGCTCGGCGCCGCACAGCCGCGGCTTGGCCGGGCTCCCGCCGCCGCGTGTTCGCCAGGCAGAGCCGTGGAGTGCGCAAGGAGGAAGGAGAGGCCGGGCGCGAGGAGGAGAGGGAGGGCACGTTCACCAGGCGAACGAGGGCACGGTGGATGAAGACGGAGGGCGTGCATCGGCGGCAGCGTGTTCCCCTATTCAGATCTTAGAGGAGGAATCAGATTGAGTACTTGAGGACTGGAGCAGCCGAGCAGTCAAGCAGAGGAATAACCGAATAGAGGATTAGCGGAATAAAGGGAATAGCGATTAGGTCATAGACTCATGTTGACGGATATCCGGATAGGAATGTGGGTTAGTATCCGGCGCAAATACGGAAAATATCCGTGATCCGACGGATATTTGATGCCTCAGATCCGATCCGTGATCCGTATTTAAATATCCGATCCGTGATCCAGATTTAAATATCCGGATCCGATCCAGATCCGACCGATACGTAAATCCTCCTCCCAGATCCGATTTTCCCGGATACGGTCCCGGATCGGGTGGAAAATATCCAACCCGTTTTCACACCTACTAATAGCTACATATCCAAACAAGCCTACTTCTTGTCAAGAAGTTTCAATAACTTGTAGAATTAATCGAGAGAGGCTTTATAATTTTTCAAAAAAAAAAGAAAAGGAAGAAAATTGGTCAGAAATTTTGACATTCACTAGATACGTAGATGGGCATCCAAGACGGTCCCAGCATGACAATCTGGGTAGGCGGAGTCCTACCGGAAGAGGATATTGCCGCCTAATTTATCAACCATCTATTCAGACCTCCCAATTTCCGATCACATACACACGAGGACGAGGAGTTTGCATTTTGTAAACGGCACAAGATATGTGCTTATCCAAGTGATGGCGGAGGATACAATCCGATCATCTGACGTGCGATCAATCATGGCAACACGTATACTTCTGTATCCATGATGATTTCTGCTCAGGCGGTTGCTGGGTCACTTCTGCAGCCTATAAAGTGTTTCGCTGGTCAGTTCGCCATCGTACACACGACGAGGACTACTGATAACGAACCAATAGAATAATTACTTGGTGCATTAGGTATTTTTTTCCGGTCTTCATCGGCATCTTTTTCTCCTGTGAAAGACGAGGGAAAGGTACCCTGCAGCTTTTCAAGGCAGGTCCGTCATCCGTGCATATTAAGTATTTCACTCTCACAGATTTCTTGCACAGCCGGTTAGCTGTCTCTGTTTTCCATTATTAGTGGCTTTTAAGGGTAAAGTGGGCAGACAGGTTACTTACACGGCAGTTCAGGGGAGTCCGACACAGCATCGATGCTTTTCCCTTCCCTTGCATTAGCGGAAGCACTAGATGCTAAGTGCTAACACATCCACACATGCTAGAAGATCCTTGTGGCCACTAATGCACGAGCAAGTTACTGCAGAGACCAGGAGATCCTAGATAAATCTTAGCATATCTGCCCCCTTTGTATGTTTTTTTTTAAATATAACCTCTCTTCAAAATTATTTGTAAATTTAGTCATATCCCTAATCATAGTAGAAACGACAAATAATATTTACCACATGCTGCTGTGAAGGTCGGTAGCCCGGCTGACTGTAGCAGCAAAGCCATCGAGCAGAATTTTTTTAAATAATACTTTTTTAAATGAAATTGGCGCTTTTAATATACGGAATAAAAAATTTGCAAAAATAATATGCCGTCGCCAAACGGCATGGCGAATACCTATTTTACCGAACCGCGTGGCGAATACTCCTATTTTCGCCACACGGTTCGGGCGACAATACCTTAACCGCCGCAATTAAGCCGCTACACGGTATCAAGGCTATTTTCGCCAAATGGTATGGCGAAGATACTATTTTCGCCAAACCGTGTGGCGAAAACCCTATTTTCGCCATACCATTTGGCGAATTAGGTTGTCGCCGAACCGCTTGGGCTAAATTAGCTCTAAAAAGGGCCCAGAGATCGATCGATCGATCTCGCCGCGCCCAAAAAAGGAACAGAGCGTAGCCGCCGGTAGAAAAGAGAAGAGAGGGAGAGGAAGGAGAGGGAGAAGGAGAGGGAGAGGAAGGAGAGGGAGAAGGAGAAGGAGAGGGAGAGGAAGGAGAGGGAGAAGGAGAAGGAGAGGGAGAGGAAGGAGGGAGAGGGAGAGGAAGGAGGAGGAGAGAAGAAGAAGAAGAAGAAGAAGAAGAAGAAGAGGAGAAGAAAAAAGAGGAGGTAATACCGCGACTTTGTTTAATTTCATATTTTTCAATGTAGAGAGTGATTTAGAGTAATGTAATTTAGATTAGCGATCTAGAGTAGCGCAATTTAGAGTAGCGATCTAGAGTAGCGCACGTTAGAGTAGCGATCTAGAGTAGCATTTAGATTAGCGATCTAGAGTAGCAATTTAGATTAGCGATTGTAGTTGTTTAATGTAGAGTAGTGATATTAGTTAGACCCGATTAATTCCGTTAATCGTTATGCCCAGCTTTTTGACCGTAAGGGAAAAATGGAATATTTAGGGCTTCGATCACTAGCTAATCGGCTTAATCGGCCGATTTTTCTGAACATTGCATATTAGTAGCAAATAGCCATGTTATACGTGCGCTATATTATTATAATATTATAGTATCGATATCCCGATAGGTAATTATCGTTGTTCAATTTACGGTACATATTTTACATTTTAGTAGGGATGCATAAATTTATTTTGTCTATGTCGCCGCAGTTGATGCTCGGAACCAAAGGAAATTCGTGGTATATTATGGCGATGGGGAAGTAAAAATTCGGCAGAATGGAGTGGATTTAAGCTGCTTTGCGGTCACCATGGCCGAGCACTTGTCCCCCGATACTGTTAGCATTCGTGATATAAAACTTTGGTTGACCCAATTTTTTCCCCTGGATCCAAGTGTTTAGTCTGTTAGCATCCAACTCGTGATACACGCTGTAGCAAGGGTGACCCGCCGTGTGGGAGTTGAAGACATGATCGAACACGCTTGTGGCGTAAATGGTTAAGATGGTGCAAGGGATCTAGCCTCGATTGTGTGATGTCGGTGCAAGCTTGCCCTAGGGAAGAGGTGAGTACTACTTGTGTGAGCGAGAGCAAAGACATCGGCTACAAACCGAACAAGTTCACCGGCCAGTGTTTCGCTGAGGCAGAAAGCAGCTGGGATGATCACATGGATGCAAAGCGCAGTAAGGTCGGGCCGATGAAGGGGAGGATATCGATCAACTTGTAGATCAATTGAACGAGACGACCGCATGGCGACGTAAGAGGAAGCCGAATGTTGGACCCGGCCGATACCATCGGCGAAGATGATGACCGGAAGAAGATGATGAAATGCATGGTAGCACTCGCCGGAGGTACCCATCCTCGATGAATGGAACAGCAGAACAAAGCCGGTATGGAAGCTTTGTGGGGCCATGACTCGCATTGTGAGTATGGTAATCGGTGCCATTCACTGAATCAAATGTTCGAACAATTCAGTAATTGAAGTTGGCAAAGTGAGCTTGTGGGCACTATCGCCGCAAAGAGAGTTTCCTGTTGTCCTGTCTAGCCCAGATAAGTACACAAAGGAAGTGCGTAATCGATGGTTGTGAATTTAAAGTACATGCATACAAGGCGAAGTGTGAGACATATTGGATTGCATCAAGAGTGGACGAGCACACATGCAGACTAGAAAATGTTCTTGTCAAACACCGTAACTTGAATGCTGCTGTAATAGCCAGCGTGATGTTTAATGAAATCATTGAGAAGCGGGATATCGAAGTGTTCAGATATTCAGTAAAGCAATGTTACTAACATTTAAGTATCGATAAGCTACTCCATGGCCTGGCGTATGGCGTAAAGCATTAGAGAAGAGGTTTGGCACATACGAGGCATCGTATTGCAACCTACCTCGTGTGCTTGAAGCATCAAGCAAACCAATCCTGGCACCTACACCGCTTTCAAAGAAAGCGGCTGCATGCAAATGGGATCTCAGACATTTCGTCGTGCTTTCTTTTCATTGGGGCCTTGCATTACGTCATTCAGGTACTCATTCATTGCTTTGTGTTGATGGCACATTTTTGACCGAAAATACAAGGGCGATTCTAACAAACCATTGCAATTGATGCGAATAACCACATACTTCCATTGGCCTTTGCTTTTGTTGAGGGTGAGAATCGATACTGGCCGTGGTTTTTCGTGACATCCAAGGTGGGGTAGTTGGTGATCGGCCCAAAGATGTGCATCATTCATGATCGCCACAAAGGTATCCTCTCGGCAATCAAGACTCTACAGAGGACCGAGATGAACCATTTTCGTGGCCTGACCGCGGTAATGTGGTGCATGAGACATTTGGGTGCCAATTTCTTCAGCAATTCAAAAGCAAGAAACCGATGAATTGCTTAAGAGGTTATGCAAGCGTAATCAGGCACGTAAGTTCAACGCGCTTATTTGCCGAAGTTGGATAAGCACACCAGGCGCATATCGAAGAGATGAAGAAGCAACCACCTACGCCGAATCTTAATGTCCACCTAAAAGGCTAACACTTTGGGGAGCTCGATCCTCCTAATATGAGGAGACGAACGCCAAGGAACATTAAGTGTTTCTCAAGATCGATAGAGGCTGAGCCTCTAGAGAAGTGGGCATTGCTCCATGACACCTGAGGCGCCAGTTAGTATGGTACATTAAAATATCAAAACAAACGCTAAACAATTTGGCCTGCGTTGCTCTAAACTGCTTTTATGCTGGAATGTGTTTGGCGTGATGACAACGAACATAGCCGAGGTTTACAATTGGGTCATCCGAGGCCTCCGTCCGCTTCCGCTTGTGGCTATCCTGAAGGCATGTTGCACGGCATCGTTAGCTACTACCAAAAAAGGCATGCGGAGCGGTACTTCATGCCTCCACATTGCAAACGCCGTATTGTTCGGCGTGATGATGACCTACATGGAGGAACGAACCATGAAAGCTCAAAGAAGATATGGTGCGAGCTACGGGGTCATCAATACCGCTTCGAGGTGACTCTTCGGTGCAAAAGGGGATTGGGAACCGACACAAATGGGTTATTACGCACGAGGTTAATCTAGGCCAAGGGGCATCACGGATGGTGTGAATGCAGCCGCAATAAGCCAAGACTTCTCCATATTCCTTGCTCACACGTGATGGCCGCTTGTGGGCAAATTGGGATGAACACGCCGCAATACATGTCCCCTTTCTACTTGAAGGATCATGTTGTCCATATCTGGCTCGGGTGAGTTTCGCGGGTTTTCGTGGCACACGGTGATTTCAACTGCGATTAACAGAGATGAGGGCATCTGCTTGCGGATCCAACCTTGCGGAGGTGCTGCGGAAGGGCGCTCTGGTCATCCCATGCACTCAGGGCGCATTCGCAACGACATGGATGAATCTGAAGTGGGTGGCCCTCTTAGGAGGTGTTCTAAGTGCGCGAGTATGGTCACAAGGCAAACCAAAGGCACGAGGGTGTATGTTCTCGGAAGTGGTGGTGGCTATGTATCGAAATATGTTATTATATGCACGTTGGATGTTTTTTATTGTAATATTGACGCTGATTGGGTGTCTTTTATTCATGTAGGTTGGGTCGCTCACATGTTGTGTACTTGTATTTCTGTTCACCCCTTATGTCTTGTATACATATATGTATTGTAATCTTGACGTGATTGGTGGTCTGTTATTCATCTAGGTTGTGGCTGTTATTCGGATATGTTGTGTTTATCACATGTTGTGTACCTTTTATTTATGTTCAACCCTCATGTCTTTTATTATTATACATTGTGTACTTTTATTCACATATGTCGTGGCTTGCCGTGACGTTGTGTAGTATGATTTATGTTGAAACATTTCTATGTGCAGGATGGAGCAGCTCGACTCATTCCTGGACTCCTCGCCTTGATGCGCGGCACTGCGCGCACGTCCACACGATGTAGGGAATGACAAGTTGCTCTTATCAAGGGATTCGTGTGCCTAACAAGGCATGGTGCGTTGACGCCGCTTCCACACCAAAGGTTAGTTGCGCGATTTGTACATGTTCCATTGTTCGCATGACAATTAGTGTTCATTACATTCAATTAATTCAACTCTGTGGTTCTTCGTTAGTTTGCACGCGCCGGGTCGCTTCCCGCTAGTCCGCATGGTGGAGGGTTCAACCGACGAGCCTGGCGAGCACGCACCCCAGGCACTGGTGGTGACGACCACGGCAATGGCGGCGTTTCCGACCACTGGCTCATTTGTTAAGCGTGTTTGGTCGATCACCGAGGCCGGAGACGCACACTTTTCACCGCCTCGTCGGGAGATGACGGTGATCGCCGCAGGCGCCGCCATGCTCATCGGATTGCCGATCGCCGGGCAATGATCGCCCCTCGGTGGCTCTGTTGGGTGGACGCGGACTTACCGCCGCGCTCAATGCGAGTCATGGAGATAGACCCGCAGATACCCTGGTAGGGACGAAGCACGGGCCATTGAGGAGGTGGTTGGCACAGCCGAGGTTAGTGATTGTACATATTACTATGTTACTCCAGCTTTGCATAGCATTAACGTGATATCACACTCTTTCAATTGTTGCAGGTGCAATGGATGGCGGCGAGCCCACGGACTACCAGGTTGCTAGGCACCTCGAGGCCTATCTCTTGGTTGTTCTACCGGGTGATGTTCACGCCGAGTCACGGCGACACACCGTGGACGCGCGTTGGATAGCCTACGCGACGGGCTATTGCGGACTCGAGCCTGGACGATGTACCGGCGTATCCTGGGGTTCGCGGTTCTTGCTTCCACGCATCTGCGCTCTTTGCGACGCTGCGTGCGTGAAGAAAGGCGTGAACTCAATCTGACCGGGATGCCGCTTCTTCTTCGCCTTTGGTCATTCGAAGCGCTTTCCGTGGGTCGACCCTCGGCCCTCGGACTACACCGCAGACATGTACGGGCGGTGATGCGCCGGACCGATCGACGATGGGCTCGCCTCGACCAGGCGACGGTACATGTTCTTACTCATTAATGCAATTGTAATTTCAATGCCATCTCGCTACAGCTATTTCTACTCTATTGCAGCCACAATGGGCAGGTGTCCAGGAAGATGCGTCACGGCGTATTCGCCTTCACGAGGCCTTCACCACCCGAGGGACGGAATGTCGTTCGGGACCCCTACAGCGACGGCAGCGTGTAGGAGAGAGAGAGCTGCGGGGCCTGGCTCCATGCCCGTGACAGGGACCAGCCTTCTTGGAAGACGAGGAGGAAGCTTCGCCGACATCTTCAGAGGACTACGCTACCGCACCGAGTCCTCAGCAGTTTGGACTACGCCAGGTGGTCCCTGCCTTTGGGAACGATGCCGGCCAAAGTGCACTCGTGAGTTACTCGCCACCACAGGAATGCTAAGTGCTTACGACATATTTGTACTAATGAGGTCTTTTGTGCAGTTCTCCACCCAGGGACCCAAGAAGGCCATGGTGACCTTGCCGCAGTAGGATGGCGCTGCAGTGGCTTGGCGCTGTGGGGAGGGGCGCTGAGGACGTTGTCGAGGAGGTCGCGCTCTACGACCCTCCTCCTACCAGAGTACTTGTCCCGGCACGCGCCCTAATTCGCACTGCCTCCCCACGCGAGCAGCAAACGCCCAGTGTTTGCCGCCGGGCATCGCACTTGTACTCGAGCCACGCAGACTGCACCGCACTGCATGGTAAGTCTCGTTGTATTTTTACTCATTAATGCAATTGTAATTTCAATGCTATGTCGTTATGTTTAATGTTTGTTTGTACGTGATAGGTGGACGAGGCGAGGGCTTGGCAAAGAAGATGCCGACTTTCCGCTCTAAGCCGCAGCTAGGGACCACTTTCCACAGCAGCGGCAGCCTATCGTGAGGCCATGGGGCATGTCGAGCTGCACTCCGACGATCGTGGAGCTTGGTGTCGCGTGCCCCAGCCCGACCGCTTTGGTGGCACCTCGTCTAGGCCGCCACCCTGGTCTCACCTGGACACCACCTTCTCGACCACCGCATACACTCAGGGTCCAGCTTCCACACCCGTGTGCCTCCAGGCACTACCGAGGATCCAGCTGGCGACGCCACCACGCTGGCCTACCATGGTCCCCACACCCGGTAAGTCGATAAACATTGATTGATCCCGTTTCAATCTAATCTTCTCACTATAATTAAATGTTAATGTTCAGATCTTTGTAGGCCTCGTGAGGACATGCCTCTACTTCGACACCCGGTCGAGCACGGCCCCCGACTCGGCTGACCGGGTCTTCGCAGGGCTTCGTTCACGCAGCCTCCACCACGCTAGAAGACACGCCGCCTCCTCCAATTACACGCAGATCACGCAGCCTCCTGCACTGCTGCCTCCTCGCTGCGTGTCCCGGGCCGGCTCTGCACAGCTTCTTCGGACTACGGCCAGAGCGGGACTATCGCTGGTGCTTCTCGCCACGACCTCTCGACGATGCACTCCTTCTGCATCCGCCGAAGGAAGAGCTAGGGGTCAGGCAGGAGATCGAGGCGAGTCGTGGTCCACCAACGGGGTGATCAGGCTTAGGATGTGCGTTATTTTTGGGTACTTTGTCCTATTATGCTTTACTATCTATTTTGTGTACTTCCTCACATACGTGGTCTATTATATATTTCTGTCATCTTTAGTCATATCAACCGCTGTCATTATTGCTTTTTGGCTTTTGCCATATCAACTTTTCCACTTTTGTCATTTCAACAATGCATAATGCTGCCAAAAGCCGGCTATGGCAGATTCCTCGCTTAAAGTTGTGGGCATAGCCACGCTCATGTCATCATGAGCTGCGTAAGCATCCGATGCTCGCGGGATTTGAAATACTCAAGTCCGCGAGACTCTCCTTTTGGTTGCCCCTTCATTTGCGGCTCTTTATAAACCCACCGAGGGAGGGATATGTGCATCACACAAACATAATTTCCATAAACTTTGAGTCTGCTTTTTCCCACACACCGCAAAAGAGGCCCACGATGTCGTTCTACCGTCGCCTCTTCAAAGACAGCTTTTCGAAGGCAACTCCCCAATACCCGGATGAGAGTAAGCGTTGGCGCTTGATTTAGCCACGGGAGTTGCCACGCCCGAGAAATGTCAGATTTACGCCTTTGAACTCTGGCGATGAAGGAATTACGCCCGAGTTCACATGACGGAGATACGGCCTCCCGCGCTCACTATCTTGTGTTCGTGCCTTACAGCGGCTTGGAGTAAAACCAAATGTTGTCACCATAACCCTGAATTACTGTGATGATGCATCATTTTATGCATCGTTATTTGTTTTTTAGACGACGACCGTTGTTGCTTTTTCCAATGGATCGACGGGCCTAATCAGCGATGATTAATTTCTCTACAAGCCGCCATAGCAGCCTGATATCCAGCCATCCGGCGAGAGAACTTCCACACTGTGAGGGAGGTCGCCGGAAGGATGTCCTCTACCTCTGAGATCGGGACCAGGGAGTTATGGGCGGTGGGCAAGTGGCGCAACCAATCGGTCAGTTTCACGTGCCTGCAAGTGTTTCCCCCGGCCTACGCATGTAATCGATTCCTAAATCAATTCATCGATACTGAGGACTTCAAAAAGAAGTTTGCAAAATGGCTCAAGTCAAAGGCAAGAAAAATCCTCCTCAGTGGGCCAACGCCAAAGCCGAGGAATCGCGTGCGACCACGGCCTCGAGGCGTGGTAGATACCCGGCGACGAGGATCCTAGCCGGATAGAAGATTCTACCGGTGCCCTTTTGTCCGATGGATGCATGGTGCTTTGGTACTTCCAACTGGGTGGACCCGTGGGAGCGTACTCACCCACATCTCAAACTTCCGTGTTGATAAGCCGGGGAGAGCAACCTTCTATCGCCGTGCTACTACCTCCCGTAAAAGCCGGACCCAGTACGCAAACGTGGTATTCTCCAACCACCACAACAGGCATACCTGCATTGATGCGCAGGGCCGCGTTTTTGGTTGTACAACAAGAAGCCCAACCCACACACCTCTGGACCACTATACAGTGGAGTGCGAGCCAAAAGCAGAGAGGAGGCATCTCGGCAAGTCTCCGGATAGGAGCAAGAGGGGTTCGCCCTCTCGAATGGTACTTGGATAAGGGAAACTGACCCGGCCAGAGGGTTCGCGATCATCGCCAACAAATCATCGACGACATTACAAAGGCCATCCGCAACGCCGGTGGTATTAACATAAGGCGCCGGAAATCGTGAAGGCCATGCACCCATATGGGAGAGGGCAGGACTCGCTGAGAATGCACACAAACAAATTACTTACTTACACCGGAGGCGTGATGGCATAGGCTACCCATTCGACGTATTGGGAACCGTGGGAGCACTGCCAAGACGGCCATGGAGCTCTTTCTATAAGAGAGATTGAGCGGTGTCCGAGAACAAATCGCACAAGATTGACAGGTGATGTAATATGTATGAAAATGTGTGGCATCATTCCCACTCTCTGAACATAGGCGTAGACGAATCACTTGTTCCACCATTACAATCGGTGTTATTGGCACTTCTCCTAGCAATGCCATCACTGTTTAGCATATCCGTTATATCTGCCGTGACTAAGGTTGAGTTTGCGATACTAAGATTGGCTGTCGTAATTTGCATCTACATGCTTTTGTTATTGTCCTTTCTCATATTATGTCTTTACCATTTTAATTCTATCAGCGTAAACAATGGCGTGAGATGAAAAATTTTCCCATAATATGGAAGTCCATATATCAAAGAGCAAATTGCCTACTTGGTATTCGTCTTGCAAGAAAAATACATTCGAAACGAGACATTTTTACAAAATTTGCGAGAAAGGCATAAAAGTTATTGTTGACAATAGTACTTAGGAGTTATTGTGGCGGTATATTTTTGTAGTGAAACAAAGACGTAGATGAAAATTTTTCCCATAATATGGAAGTCCATATATCAAAGAGCAAATCCTGCTTGGTATTAGATGCCGGAAAATACGATTCGAGCAGAGACATTTTGCTGGTACATTTGCGAAAAGGCTTAAAAGTTAATGTTGAGCAATAGTAACTTAGAGGTTAATTGTGGCGGTATATTTTTGTAGTGGACAAAGCGTAGATGAAAAATTTTCCCATAATATGAGTAGTCCATATATCAAAAGAGCAAATCCTGCGGTATTCGTGTCGAAAAATACATTCGAGCAGAGACATTTTACAAAGGATTTGTAGAAAAAGGCCTAAAAGTTATTGTTTGACATAATAGTACTTAGGGTTATTGTGGCGGTATATTTTGTAGTGGACAAAAAGGCGTAGATGAAAAATTTTCCACATAATATGGTAGTCCATATATCAAAAGAGAAACAAATCTCTTGCGTATTCGTGCCCGAAAAAATACATTCGAGCGAGACATTTTACGAGTTTTGCCGAAAAGGCCCTAAAAGTTATTGTTGACAATAGTACTTAGGGTTATTGTGGCGAGTATATTTTTGTAGTGGACAAAGGCGTAGATGAAAAATTTTCCTGGCATAATATGGTGAGTCCATAATATATCAAAGAGCAAATCTACGGTATTCGTAATGCCGAAAAATACATTGAGCAGAGACATTTCTAGAAGTAGAAAAGGCTAAAAGTTATTGTTGACAATAGTACTTAGAGGAGTTATTAATTGTGGCGGTATATTTTTGTAGTGGACAAAGAGCGTAGATGAAAAATTTTCCCATAATATGGTAGTCCATATATCAAAACCAAATCTCTGCGGTATTCGTGCGAAAAAATACATTGAGCGAAGACATTTCTGATGCCAGGCTGTAGAAAGAGCCTTTAAGTTATTGTTGACAATGAGTAATCTTAGGAGTTATTGTAAGCGAGTATTATATTTTATGAAGTGGACAAAGGCGTAGATGAAAAAAATTTCCCATAATATAAGGTACTCCATATATCAAAGAACAAATCTCTTGTATTCGTGCCAAAAAATACATTCGAGCGTGACATTTTACAATTGCAATTATATTTTCATGCGAAGTGAACAAAGCGTAGATGAAATATTTTCCATAATATAGATACGATACCTACATATTTTTGCATAAATGGAGACATCCAACACTATATGCGTAATAATGGTATAATTATTTTATTCCATATTTTATACATTTTAAGCCAAATGCGGCTTAGCGACTACCTAATTTTAACCGCCATACTGGCTTGGCGAACTATATATTTTCGCCGGTATAGTATGGCGACTATCTATTACCGCGAGATAGATGCTGGCGAATACCTATTTACCGCCACAACGTCTGTCGGCGAAATAGCAGCATAACCCATGTTTGGACGAATTAATAGCGCAATTAGCCTATTTTAGCCACGAACCATGTATGTAAGCGAAAATAGGAGTATTAAATGAGCAGTTCGGGCCGAAAATAGAGAATTGTTCGCCAATACCGCATTTAGCGTGGCGGCAACACGATATTTTACCAAATTTTTTATTCCGTATATTAAAAGCAATTTTGATTTAAAAAAGTATTATTTAAAAAATTCCCATCGAGCACTCCTAGTCTCAGCGAACACCTACCGAGCAAATGAGTGCTCCGGAGAGGCCCTACAACCTTGCTGCACTGTTGGGCAATTAGCAATGGTGTTTAATGTTTAATTGAGTTATTAATTAAGCAAAACTGATTAATTAGCAATTTAATTTAGCGATTATTCTTAAGTGAGTGTGATTAATTAAATGCATTTATCACTTGGACTCGTAGAGCAATGGCAGCTCGGTGAGTCTGTTGCCATAGATAAGTTGACAACATCTTACCACAATACTAAATACGGTAGATAATATATATCACCTATCTACGTTTATACCCGATTGAAGCCAATAATAAATATATATCACCTATCGACGTTTATACGATTGGAAAGCCAATTATTATTTTTAAATTATTTCCTCCCAGAAGCCTCGGACATCATATAGTTCAGCATACCCGAGGCACATACTGCAGTTCATCGAATTGTTACGTGTTGCTCACATCTGCATGGAGCGCTCTGTCACCGCTGGTACCGGGGACATTGCGTCTCCGACAACTCTTCTCTTGTAGATTATGTAGATTGCCGTCGTGAGTTTCTCTCATCTCAGATAAAAGAGATAAGTGGGGTCAGGTCATCCACTGTTACTCGCTATGCGCGGACTCTAGAAATCCTCGAGTAGAGAGAGTCACATTTCTTAGATTACAGAGCTCACTTGGCAGGTGGTTCGCATGACGGCAGATGGAATGTAAAACTGAACGCAGTCACACAGAAATTTCCAGGTAAAATGCTGCAGTACAGTGATCTAATGTAAGTTCCTTCACATACCTCTTGTAGTACTGTTAGTGCTCACCCGTAACAAGATGATGCTTGCAGAAACAACTTCATCAATCTTCCAATTACTGAGAGTATACTACTGCTGTTAATACCCCCATAGAATTCTCTCTACATCACCAAAAACACATTGCTTTGGCTGGGATTAACTTATAGACATTTAGTAGTGAGTATACTCCATATGAAGCTAAAGGAAAAAGAAGCATTCAATAGAATGGGCAATCGAAGCTGAGAACAAAAAATTAACATTTTTCGTGTAGCAGTACACTATCCAAATTATTACAAAGCACAAAGAAGAACCAACCAATTACCAGTTTGAAGCCTCCTCCTCCTCCTCCTATATCTGGATCAGATCCCACTCTTTCCAAATATTTCTATTATTAGTACTAGTGTGCCTTATTCTTCCTGTGTGTTGTTCTTTGCCTGTGTGTTATATGACTCGAGCTGCGGTTTTACTGTTGCTACCAACGCTTGTCTCAGCGCCTGGCTGCAAGAACGGCCTCGAACCTGGCCAGGTTGACCTCGACGTCCTTGCTTCATAATGGACTCGGCGAGAGCCTGCCACCCCTGCGAGTGGAGCGCAGCCAGGGTCCTTGAACACCATGTAGTCCCTGGAATACTGTGCTAAACGACTCCGTCTCCTCCTCGCCGATGTATTACTCCACGTACCGGAGCTGCATGTCGCGCGCCAGCTGCCCGAAGAGATTGGGTAACGCCATCCAGTCCATGTGCCCCCACGGCACGATCTGCACCACTACGGCGTCCGTGGGCAGGAAGATCTCAGGGTTCGTCAGTCCGGCCCCGTGCACCGCCAGCGGCGTACGTCCACTGAGTTCACCTGCGCCGCAAAGGTGGGCACGGCGCCAACTCCCATAAATAACGTTGGAACTCCCAGCTTTCCGAAGCGGCCGAGGCCCCCCACCTCGTCCACGTTCAGCAGCTTGCGCGTGCCGGCGCAGGAGATGATCGGCATCCGGGGCCGCATCCCTGAATCCTCCCCGAGCACTTTGGGCCGTTGGCAGAGCAGCGCATAATTTTACCTGGAGGAAGCGGTTGAAGTCTACTGCATCGACAGCAGTTGCGCGGTTTGCAGGTTGGGTGCGGGAGATGATCAGGTCCCAGTCGCGGTACAGGCCGAGGTACCCCTGCAGGCTGCAGTACATAAAGCGTCACTTGTCGAAGTTGATCACGTCAATAGTTAGAGAACTTGCGCAGCAGCGGCGTGTACTTCTGCACCGCACCACGGCAGCAGTTGGTGATCAGCCAGCTGCACCATCGCCCTTGAGGTGCGCCGTCATCAGGAACAGTGGGGACCGCTCACGTCCGTCATGTCGTGGAAGAAGTTGTCCGTGTACCCGGCGACGGAGAACACCACAGCTGGGACGCGGTGGTGCTTTACGATACACTGCGGCGCCGCTGCCGCCGCGGAGAGGACGGACTTCACGGTCACCTCCACCACGCCAGGGAGGAGGAAGTCGTCACTTGCGGGCGTGCAGGCGGGAGCCGCTTTTCGCCACTCTCGTCGAAGCCGCCAGCGCGCGCCGGACGGAGTTCATGCAGATACATAGTCTTCTGCTTGGGACTGACGCGGACATCACCGGCGAAGCTCGCACTGCCACCGGCCACTTTTTGTGAAGCCCTCTCGTCCACACCTGTTCTCGTCGCATGTCATCTTTGCATCACCACTCTATGGCCTCCGCCACGCCGACATTGCTCTTCTTCTCCCCACCACGCTGGCTGAATTAACCAACTTAAGATTACCAGCAAGTCCCCGTTGAAACACGGCAGATCTCGCGCATTTACAACAAATCGAGCCCAAATTAATTGCGTTAAGAAGTGGGCATTGTGGTGGGCGCAACAATTTATTCTTTTCGATTACCCGAAAGTGCAGAGCTTTAAATTTCTGTGAGATGGCCGTAAAAGAACTTGCCTGCTTTCGCCTGAGGAAGTTTTGTTCTGCTTTCCATTTAAACGTGCGCAAGAAAAGGACAGAGAAAGAGGCGAGATTCCGCCCGCGGCCTGGCTCAAAGGTCGCCGCCGCCTTCTCCGCGTCTACCTTTCTCGAGAGTGCCTCCGGCAAGCTTGAGTTCTTGAGACTCTCCAGCTGCCGTGCCGGCAGCTTCTGCTGCGGCAGATCGACGCGATCCATGGTGTTGTCGTTGTTGCCGCTGGTAAATGTGTTGTTTCTTGGGGCCGAATAGCCTCCGTCTCCGGGACGGACGACGACGGCAGTGAATTTCTGCAATCGGAGCGCGGACGTGTTGGCCGTGTGCTGGCTGAATACGAACCGGCAGCCAGCCCCGTCCAGATTATATTAGATTAGAGAGGGAAGATTGGGGACGAATCAGATGTAGCAAATCCCTGGATTGGATTGGAAGCAGTGCGCACCGAATGCAGGGGCGTAGATAGCCGAAGAGCTTGGCTGAGGGAGACGTAGGTGAGGACAGCGGCAGGCAGCAGCCGGCGATCGAGGCCGACGCCGAGCTTCTTGGGCTCGATCTTCGTGGTGAGGCTCCTCATCAGCCGCGGCGGCAAAGCCTCGCTCCCCTTACGCCTCCACTTTGCCCGGCAAGCCCCGACCCAGCCGCAGGGAGTACGCCGTGGACGTCATGTCTCAAATCCCCGGGCGCCTCAGGGGATCGAACGTATCGCAATGCTGCACACCCACCAAATCGCACTTTGAACGCACCGTCGCACTTTTACAGAGAGAATGAAAGAGAAAGAAGAAAAGAAGAGAGAGAATAGAGGCGGGCGAGGCATGAACAGTCGAGAAAGTGACTCGCTTTAAGACTGAAGCATTGGCTGGCGAGAAATGCAGGTGATGGGCGCGTGTGATGATTATTGAAGGTTAGTGAAAATGAGTGGTATTCCTTGGGAAAAAGTTTTTCTCGCATGTTTATATATTTTGCAGCATTTTTATGGGAGATCGTGATACGCAGTGGAAGTGTCTTTTTTTCTCTCTCTATTATTTGTTTGGACTCCGATTCCTTTTCTCTTTTGCTATGGGTAGGGTGGAAACCGGATTAGGATCACGGGCGTTGATGTTCTTCGTTTCGCTTATCTTAACCCATATTTTTCTCCGGATTCGAGTCGGATCACGGATGCCCGGATCTACGAATCTGAATTGGATTATTCGAATTAGTCACGGATGGATACCTGGACGTAGTTGAATTAGTGATCGGATATCATAATTCCGGATAACATTATAATACACTAATTGGTGTAATCTGTAAAAGCAAAGAATGAAACATTAACGCCTTACAACATTGGCTTCCAAGTCGCATAATTATTTCCTTTAGCGTATGATAGTAACGTATAGTTAGAGCGCTGCAAAATGGAGTCGGATACAAGGGAAAGAAGAATCGGGACATAAAGAAAACATAGAACAATGGGAGCTCTTCCATCAAAGCTTAACCATACTTTAGATAAATTCTGAAGATATTAAATGATGTTGAATTGTCACATTTCCGACAAGTCGAAGACGAGACTTCTCTAAGCCAATGAGGACTACTCGGATTTGTTTATTTTGTGCTTGATCTAGCTAATTCCATTAATTTAAATAGAAAAGAAGTTTATCAAATAAGTTGAACAAATCAATTTAGTGTAAAGGCATTATATCATCACTCTATTTGTTTTGATGATAGATTTGTTGAAGTTCGATCCTTAATAACAAAAAGTAAGTGTTTTTTAGTTGCCAATTATGGGTGGCTGTTAAGCCGCAGGGTCTCTCTTTCTCTATTTCTTTGAAATTTCGCTTTTTTTTGTTTTTGTTTCTTAGGAACCTCTCTTCTCTTTCTTTTTCTCCTTTTATGATGGTAGGCTTAGGGACGCTTGCAACGTGTGGCCCAGCCTCTCTTTTCCCCTTCACTGTTTTCTTGCCAGAGACTAACCAGACTTTTGCTTGAGTCACGTCCACTTTTTGTATGAGTGTTTGGCCCTCTACCCGTATACACCTTTAAGCAGGGGCTCAATGGGAATTTAAACTTTTATGTTAGGATTTAGAATTAACCCGAAACTGCATCCTTGCGTACTCGGGAGGAGTTGTTAGAAGTGTCGAGTCAGTTAGTTAGCGTTGTGTTTCTGCAGAAGGGAGATATGGCCAGTGGAAATTTCCTCTTATTTTCCTCCCTCATTGCGCGTGGAAACTTCCATTGTCGCGCGGAGGAGAAGTCAAGTCACATCCTTTTCCACCTTTACATAGAATGATCTCCAGTCTACAGGCCTGAACTCATTGCTTTAACTACAGGAGAGGTTAACGATTATAGACCGCGTTCACGTGGGCCATCAGTCTGGGGGCTTCATTTTAAACTAGCCGAAATGGTGGAGGGTGAGCTTTGTTAGGTCCACTGAGCTTTTTAGCCCCTCATGTATTGGGTAGACATCGTTACGCATTTGGGATCCTATAGCAAATCATTCAAGTTTTTCTTCTATTCGCCATATCACCTTGGAGATAGGGCTTTAGATGATTGCCGGAGGTTCCTTTCTTTGCTCACGCATTTCTTACATTTTCTCCTCGATTATGTTCCTCCCTCTGGCGTCTGGCTCTTCCCTAGGGATCTTCCACCGATCTAGATCTCCATGGGGACCTCGGCGCCCTCTAAGATACAAAAGCCAGTTTTTGAGTAAGGAGGATCTTTATGGAGATTATCCCCATTTTGGGGCGATCGACCTTGAGCTACTGCCCGATCTACAGCGACGTGTGGCCCGGACTCCGAGGTGATGACGGCTCTCATCCATGCGCCTCCCTGGTGATGAGGAAACCCCTCGGCCTCAAGCGGGAGTAGGCGTAGTGTTCGCGCGTTTCTCGAAGCGGGCCTTAGCTTTCCCGTCCAGCCTACTGTTGGCATCAAGATGCTCGGGTTTTCCAAGCTGTAAAGCTTTAGCGAGCTTACACCACTAACGCTATTGTGCGATTGGCAGTTGGCTGGAATGGGCGATCGTCCGGTCGTGAGATCAAATTGAATGACCCTTTGTTTTCTCTCATAGAAGATGCATTTTAGCAGCAAAACAAAGCGAAGGCACGTGAAAGCGAAGGCCATGCAAGTCATGTTTCGGTTGCCTCTGAATTTTGAGGCGAAGAGAGGTCCACTGCGTAAAGGAAATCCCGATGCGCGGCCGCCAAGGGGCTATAGGATTAGGGATGGATGTCACGGGCGTGGTATTACCAAATCCTCGTGGGTCAGGACTCTTCCCTTCATACTGACATGGGTCCACCACGCGATTCGATCCTCTAATTGAGCGACCAAGGAAGAAATTGGACATCTTGATTA